>CM077215.1:32043789-32423789 GCA_039654625.1 Rhinogobio ventralis
ATGTTTTTTTTTTTTTTTGAATAAAAATTAAAAGTAGGTCAGTACACTTTAATCACATCGCGATACAGACTAGTGTCTGTGAATATTGAACTGCAAAAAGACTATTAAAATATGAATCCTGCATGTTTTGTGTCTCTGTGTGAATGAGTGGTTTGATTTCTCGCACACGCACACGCACACACACACACACACACACACACACGACGCTTGCGGTGTTTTCGGCCTCTGCCGTCTCAGTACATGAGGGCATGAATGCATGAACTTCATCTCCGAAGTCACTTCATCAGCATTTGACCGTTTCATTTGAGAACACTATCGTCATAAATCATAAACGCACAGAAAGGTCTTCACCGCAACCCGTCAAAATAAAAGTTTGTTTTAACTTAAAGAAATTGTGACAGAAATATATTACTGTTGTACAGTAGAATTTGGATATGTCTCAATGTAATACTACTACTACTACTACTACTAATAATAATACATTATTAAAACTTATAATATATATTTATTTTTTATGATTATATAATAATCAATGTTCCATGTTTTAACTTTACCAGTAAAACTCTTTGTTTGACAAAAAAAGTTTAATCTCATATGATTAAAAAATTAATTAAATTCATGTTTTATGCCTTTATTTGATTGCCAGAAAAATTAAAACGCACAGAATTTCTGGAAAAAAAAACGTTCATGATTTTTTTTTTAAATTAATAAATTGTTGTTTTTATGATTTCAATTAATTAACATGCTTTTTGATTACAAAATTTTTATTTCACCATTAAAATGGAGTCCAAAAAAAAAAAAAGGAATTTGGAAAAAAATAAGATCGTAGGGCCCTACTCTTAAGAGCAAGTTTGACTAAGGAACTCTTAAGATAGGAGTAAGGCGATGTTGACCTTGTTGTTATGGATGTCACTTTTTGAGTGCACACAGTGGCTGGTAGACAATCAGGATTTATTTCAATGAGGAATATTGTGAACATGTTTAATATTTTGAACATATGTTAAATGATTTTTGTTCATTTGCATCTATTTGTGGTTCCGCTACAATGTGCTTAAATCCACTTGAAGAAAGTAGGAGGAAGAAAATATCACACGTGTATGTCAATAACAATCTAGCATGTATATTCAGTGATGAGGACGGACTCAATCAGACAAGTATTTGGATATGGAATTGAATTTGCTGAAGTATTCATAAATATATTGTGGATGTACGTCCACTAACCACAACCACAGTGCTATAATGCTGTGATTATGTTTATTAATGTTTTCCAAACGTTTCCTGAGGTCAGTTATTTAATTTGTAAGCAGGGAAGCGGCTCCTCCTTGACCCCACTCAAGGTTTCCAGCTCCTCTCTTTCGTTTTGGGAATGCGACGACTATATTTGGCTGCTGTTTTTTGACATCAAATTTTTTTTCTTGAAGTGGCGAGCGCTGGGGGAGGACGTGGTAGTAATCGCCCCGTCGACTGTTTTAGCAGACGTTAACTGCTGTGTTAAAATGCTTTTGATCTGCTTCCGTGTGTTTGGGTGGTCTGAAGAAGAAAACAAACTGGTCTGTGTAGAAATGGAGCGAGGGTTTCAGTACGGTTAACTTGGTTTCTGGGACAACGTCGCAGTGTTGGGCTTGGGCTAAAATTGGCTACTTTCGAGACACACTGGCCTCTTTGGGAACTCTCGGGTGACCCGCCTTAAGGGCGTGGAGGGGTTGAAATGTCAGCGTTTAATAACTTGCACATGAGATTCTGAAATGCACGTTTTCTTAGTATGCTGGGTTAATGAGAAACAGCACAGGCATTTTTTTTCTTTCCTTTCTAGTCTTAAAGGGGAGCTTTTATGCCCTTTTTTAAAGTATTTTTGGGCTCTACTAGAGCAGTTTTCCTGCTTGAATGTTGATTATTTCTCCATTGTTGCAGCTCCTCTCTTCCCAGTCTGTCAGTAACGCTCTGTTTAGTTCCTGTCTCTATGAAGCCCCTCCTTCTGAAAGCACACTGTGCTCTGATTGGTCTGCTGGAGCAGTGTGTTGTGATTGGTCAAGCGCTTTGAATGTGTTTGGGAAATGTCCCACCCCTTACCATAACCACCAGCTTCAACACACTACTAACTAACTCAACCAGGCCCCGCCCCTTTATCCTGCATATTAATTATTTAAATGAGGAATATTGTGGCAGGGCTTGACGTTAACATCCGCCGAATGCGTGAATATTGGATGAATATTGTTAGGGCTTGAATATTGGTGTGGGATTGCGTATGTTATGTATGTATGTGTGTATATATATATATATATACACATACATATATACAGTACTGTGCAAAAGTCTTAGGCACGTTGGTATTTTCACATGATGAAATGTTTTTAAGCCAGTTATTTATATCTTTTACTGTAGTGTGTCAGTAGGAAATATCAGTTTACATTTCCAAACATTCATTTTGCAATGAATTGTAATAATCCAATGAGATTATTATTTTTGTTTTATGCACAAGAAGTCTGACAGCAGCCGGTCAGATCTGATCTCACCATCATGGAGTCTGTCTGTGATTACATGAAGAAACAGAAAAAACTGAGACAGACTAAATCCAGAAGAACTGAGGCAACGTCTCCCAGACACTTGAGGAAACCTTCCTGCAAAACTACAGCACTGGGAAAAGTTTAGGCACTTGTCAGAATGCTTTAAAGTGAGAATGCTGTCAAAAATAATAACATAAATAGCTTTTATTTATGAATTAACTTCTATTAACTAAATCAAATGGATATTTGGGGTGACCACCCTTTGCGTTTAAAGCGGTTTTTGTCGCCTGCATCTGTTCCTACACCTATTCATGGAGTTCTGCAGGAAGGTTTCCTCAAGTGTCTGGGAGACGTTGCCTCAGTTCTTCTGGATTTAGTCTGTCTCAGTTTTTTCTGTTTCTTCATGTAATCACAGACAGACTCGATGATGGTGAGATCAGATCAGACCGGCTGCTGTCAGACTTCTTGTGCATAAAACAAAAAAATCTCACTGGATTATTACAATTAATTGCAAAATGAATGTTTGGAAATGTAAACTGATATTTCCTACTGACACACTACAGAAAAAAACATTTTTCGTGTGAAAATACCAACGTGCCTAAGACTTTTGCACAGTACTGTGTGTGTGTGTGTATATATATGTGTATATATATGTGTGTGTATATATATATGTGTATGTATATATATGTGTATGTATATATATGTGTATGTATATATATGTGTATGTATATATATATATGTATGTATATCTATCGGCTACATAAAATTATAATGAGAACATCATAATTCTGTGTTTGGGACATGGCTTTTGTGCTTGGGCTTATCGGATTTCAAATATAACAAATTATCGGTTATCGTATCGGCCAAACATGTCATATCGGTGCATCCCTAAAACACAGTCAGTTCTGTTTTAAGTGAACATAAGCATTTGAGAAACATAATGCATGTGTAACAGTATAATGGATTCGTGCGTCAGGTCTTAAAGAGACAGCAGCCTAATATATTATAAGATTATATTAAAAATATCTATATAGCCGTTTTTCCCCATGGTATCGATGTCAAAATTGTGGCCAATGAAAATGCTGAGTGGCTAGTAACTGGAAAACCACGAGCCACAGTGACTGCTGAGCAAAAAAGATAATGTCAAGCCCTGATTGTGACGTGTTGGTTCCCGGAAGAAAACTCAAGACTACAATGGAGGCGTTTCAGGGAGTTCAGAAACACTCACACTGATTTAGAGATTAAGGACCCCTTAAAATGGTTTAACATCATAACATGTTTTTCATGTCATGTACATGTTGACATAATTTGGCTTTTTTTTACCAAGTGACCAATGAATTTGTGCCAAAATACTGAGTTTGATGGGATGCATGACCTTAGACATCAATAACAAAATGGGAAGCATTTTTACTTATTTTATTTTTTATATATATTTTTTTTATTATTTTATATTTTATTTTTTTATTTTATATATATGCACGTTTTCCAGTCATCGAGGCCAAAGGAAAAGCATTTTTTCCTGTTCTTTCTAGTGTTTTAAAACGGATTAGCGCTATCAAGTTTTCCTTGTTATGACCGAGGCTCCTCATAACCAGGTGGCGTCTCGCCTCTCCTCTGACTGGAGGCAGTGGGCTGAAAACACACATCACATTACATTCGGCTCGTTCTTGCCAGGGTGGTGGGAATAAGATGATGGCCAGATACTGGCCTGCAAAGGTAAACACCAAAACACGGTTTGCACCATTAAGCACCGTGTTTCGAATCGCTGCCATCGTCCCAAAGCAAACATTCCTTGGCTCCGATGTCTTCCAGCATAATGGAAACCACTTGTTTGTTTGCATGAGCAAAGTTGAGCAATGCATTGTGGGTATCCCTGTGAGAACGAGGCCTTTCCGTCTGTTTCTTGTTGGTGTTTTTGATATGCACAGTTGTTTATGCAGGTACGCTTGTTCTTCTTGTTTAGTGGCTGTACTGCATCTCTCTGCCTTTTTGGATGTGTAGGTCAGCGCTAATTGGACATTTCGAGACGGAAATGCTTGAAAAGGTCGTTCTCAGGGCGGAAAGGTTAGATGCACGTCTGTTTGAAGGCCGGTATGGGACTCAGCGCACCGGCGTTCGACGGGAGAGGATTTACGGAGGATATTTGCAAAACACTCAGACTTGTCGATCTCTGGAAGCGCGGGGCTGTCGGCGCTCATTTCTAGTGCGGAAAAAAGCCCCGGCCGCCATTCTTCTTCATTTACTTTGTCAGGGTGTCTAAGAGTGACTAGCCTCACTGTCGGCCAGGAAGCGAGGAGTTATCAATCTCCTCCGGTCTGATCCAGCAGCTGGGCTTAATCCACTGCGCTTGTCTGAGAGCCGTTTCATGACCAGTAATGATGCTCTGGGTTTTGTTTTTCCTGTTGCACTTTCTCCCATTCATAGTAATATGAGTGCATATATAAAGTATTTGACTTAAAGGGCGGTTCTAATGCTATTTCATGCATTCTGACTTATTTACACTGTTTAAGAGTTGATTCTCATGCTAAACATTGTTGGACATATGACAGAGTATTACTGTTCCAAATACACTCCTTCAGGATCAGAACAAGTTTCGTAAAGGTTTTTTTTGAGTATGGCCCTGTATGACGTCATAAAGGGCGGAATTCCTTGTATGGGCACTTCTCCCGGGCACACACACACACACATATCAACCAGAGCGAGAGCAAGAGCCGTTGTGTTTTTAGACCACAAAATCAACAATGTCACTAAAGAAGTGTGTTTCTGGTTGTGAGGGAAAGATCACCTTATGGAAAAGGAAACAGTGGATGCAGTTTGTGTTTCCAGAGTTCTGCAAGTGTGTGTGTTTGTTCCCGGTCATGAGTGGAAACCGCAGGCGTGAGTGAAACTGCATCAAATGTGTGTTTTGTTGGCAATCGGCGTGTAAGTGCATATAATGTGAACAACACCAACGTATAGTTAATCAAGAGTTATCCAGGGATGATGCCATGATGTGTGTGTGTGTGTGTGTGTGCTTGTGACTCTTTAGATCCGCCCACTGCACGCCTCCACAAGCTCGGCTGTTTTCTGAAAGAATCGGTACAGTGTATCTGTCTTTTATAAATATGATAAACTAAAGACTCTTGGGAGATATGAAGGATCAACACTACTCTATAGATACTCAGGAGTAACATGAGACTGGCAGAAACTGTGTGTGTTGCACCCTTTAAACATCCCTAATCTAAATCATGACCTTCCAGTGGTACGAGTAAGTTCACCACCATCAAATCAGCTTATTTCGGCCTCCAGTAGTAGCATCATCTAATTTCTAGCATATTGTAATTTGCCATCGTCCCCAGCTGCGTATTAGCTATAGATTGTGCCAGTCTGAAGTGTGTGAACTCCTCTGGGTTTTACCTAAGTGCTTTAATAAAACTGACCACAGAGAAAATGTCTTAATTAAAGTCATGCTAATTGTCTTGTTGCCCCAGCTTTTCCATTAACTGTGCCTTAAACATTCTCTGTCGGGGCAGTAAATCCCCCTGCCGGACGGGCGCCGGCATCACTCACAGATCTATCAGCACGCGCGTCTTATAAAACTGTGATATACGGCACGAGGTATAATTATTTGTCATAAAAAAACAATAAATGTCATTGTAGCATGTGCGAGGTAAACTGAAGCCACTTTCACAGTTGCTTGCGGTTGTGTGGCACATGTACAGAGTAATTATGATAGAAAATGCCTTTACTTGAAATACATATGCTGTATATAATTTTTTTTTTTTTTTTTTATATTTGTTAAATATTGCTTTCATTGTTAAATACCTAAGTATTACAAAACTATATATATATATATATATATATATATATATATATATATATATATATATATATATATATATATATATATATATATATATATATATATATATATATATATATATATATATATATATATATATATATATAAATATAAATATAATATAATTTTTACATTTTTAAATGTAACAAATATTTAAGTATTAAAAAATATTTGTTTGGAAAAATGTCAATATTAAAAACTGTAGTTACATATTAAAATGTTTTAAATGCTTTAATATATATATATATTTTTTTTTAAATATTTGTTAACCATTTATATAAAAAAAGAAAGAAGAGAATCTTACCTGAAAGTTATTTAATTTTAATATTTAAAATTGCTCATATTGTATTTACACATTTAACAGAATAAATGCATGACAATTTAATTATTTAACAAATATTTAAGTATTACAAAAAATACATTTTGAAAAGATGCTAATATTAAAAACTATTTTTGCATAATAAAAATGTGCTTGAATATTAAATATTGAAATATTTGTTCATTTGTACTTTAAAAAAATGTTAGTGAATCTTACAAAAACTAAGCAAAGCATTTTTGTTTTTCAATACAATTTTTTTGTATTAAAATATGTAATAATATTTAAATAACAAATATTTAAGTATAAAAAATGTCTATTAAAACTATTTACATATTAAAAATGTAAATATTTTTAAATGCTTGAATTTTTTTAAACCATTTGTAAAACATTTATATTTTTAAAAAGTGAATCGTACAAAAACTGAGAAGTATTTTTAATATTTAACATTTTTCATAAACAGTATTTATATATTTTATAATATTTTTAAAAAAAGAAACACTTGACAATTTAATTATTTAACAATATTTACATTTAACAAATATTTTAAGTATTACAAGTTGAAAAAAGGTTAATTAACTTTTTTTAAATGCTTAAGTATTTGTTAAAATGTATGTTTTAAGTAAAAACCCGAAGTGATGTAGCCTATTGCATATGAATAAGTGTGGTCAGCGCTGTAGTTCTGGGAGAATGCTGGTGCTCCATGGCTCTGTGCGGAGCGTGGAGGTGAAGCTGATTGTTTATCCCGCTCCAGATGCTCTGCTCTGATGAACTGTCCTGGAGACGGTGTGAGGACTCCCGAGAGCTCGCGTCTCCCTGTACGACACCCTCTCCTGACGCCGCAGCTCGTTAAAGAGTTCCCCCGGCCCCAACACAGCCTCGTGCCAACAAAATCATTTAGAGTGTGAACACGTGTGTGTGTGTGTGTGTGTGTGTGTGTGTGTGTCATCAGTGCTGTCTGTGGGGAAGTCTCATGAAACTTGTACAGGTCATATTTCATCCTGAAATCAAAAGAATGTCATGGAGAAATTATACTTTGCACAAAAAACAAAACTATCTCTCTATCTCTCTATCTTTCGCTCTATTGTTCTATCGCTCTATCAGTTTATCTCTTGCTCTATCTATCTCTCGTTCATGCTCTATCTTTCGCTCTCTATCTCTCACTCTCGCTCTATTTATTGCTCCATCTTGCTCTCTCGCTCTGTCTATCACTCTCTCACTCACTATCTATCTATCTATCTATCGCTCTATCTATCTTTCACTCTCTCGCTCTATTTATTGCTCCATCTCGCTCTCTCTATTACTCTCTATCTATCTATCTATCGCTCTCTTGTTCTGTCTATCTCTCGCTCTATCTATCTTTCACTCTCTCGCTCTATTTATTGCTCCATCTCGCTCTCTATCTATCTATCTATCTATCTATCGCTCTCTTGTTCTATCTATCTATCACTCTCTCTCTATCGCTCTATCTATCTTTCACTCTCTCGCTCTATCTATTTATTGCTCCATCTCGCTCTATCTATCACTCTCTCTCTATCGCTCTATCTATCTTTCGCTCTCTTGTTCTATCTATCGCTCACTTTCTCGCTCTATCTATTTATTGCTCCATCTCGCTCCATCTATCACTCTCTCTCTATCGCTCTATCTATTTATTGCTCCATCTCGCTCTATCTATCACTCTCTCTCTATCGCTTTATCTATCTTTCGCTCTCTTGTTCTATCTATCTCTCACTCTCTCGTTCTATCTCTCGCTCTCTTGTTATATCTCTCGCTTTCTTGCTCTATCTATCTATCTATCTATCTATCTATCTATCTATCTATCTATCTATCTATCTCTCTCTTGTTCTATCTATCTATCACTCTCTCTCTATCGCTCTATCTATCTTTCACTCTCTCGCTCTATTTATTGCTCCATCTCGCTCTATTTATCTATCTATCTATATATCTCTTGTTCTATCTATCTATCTTTCGCTCTCTTGTTCTATCTATCTCTCACTTTCTCGCTCTATCTATTTATTGCTCCATCTCGCTCCATCTATCACTCTCTCTCTATCGCTCTATCTATTTATTGCTCCATCTCGCTCTATCTATCACTCTCTATCGCTTTATCTATCTTTCGCTCTCTTGTTCTATCTATCTCTCACTCTCTCGCTCTATCTCTCGCTCTCTTGTTATATCTCTCGCTTTCTTGCTCTATCTATCTATCTATCTATCTATCTATCTATCTATCTATCTATCACTCTCTCTCTTGTTCTATCTATCTATCACTCTCTCTCTTGTTCTATCTATCTATCACTCTCTCTCTATCGCTCTATCTATCTTTCGCTCTCTTGTTCTATCTATCTCTCACTTTCTCGCTCTATCTATTTATTGCTCCATCTCGCTCCATCTATCACTCTCTCTCTATCGCTCTATCTATTTATTGCTCCATCTCGCTCTATCTATCACTCTCTATCGCTTTATCTATCTTTCGCTCTCTTGTTCTATCTATCTCTCACTCTCTCGCTCTATCTCTCGCTCTCTTGTTATATCTCTCGCTTTCTTGCTCTATCTATCTATCTATCTATCTATCTATCTATCTATCTATCTATCTATCTATCTATCTATCTATCTATCACTCTCTCTCTTGTTCTATCTATCTATCACTCTCTCTCTTGTTCTATCTATCTATCACTCTCTCTCTTGTTCTATCTATCTATCACTCTCTCTCTTGTTCTATCTATCTATCACTCTCTCTCTATCGCTCTATCTATCTCTCGCTCTCTTGTTATATCTATCGCTCTCTTGCTCTATCTATATCTCGCTCTATCTATTTATTGCTCTATCTATCTCTCTCTCGCTCTATCTCTCTCTCATTCTCTCTCGCTCTATCGATTTATTTATATATTATCTATCTCACTCTCACTCTATCTATCGCTCTATCTCTCGCTCTCTCTCGCGCTATTTATTGCTCCATCTTGCTCTATCTCTCGCTCACTTGTTCTATCTATCTCAGTCTGTATCTCACTCGATCTATCGCTCTATCTCACTCTATCTATCTCTCTATCGCTCTAATTTATAATAATTTTTGCATAAAGAAAACCAAGCCTTTTAATAATGTGAAGCATGAAGTTTGTTTGTTTATTTGTATTTTAATATCAGGAAGTCAGGTGACCCAGAATGGTGTGTGTTGTGTTCACAGCGTCAGCGGCGATGCCCACGTGCTGCTCCAGATTCATTTGTGTCGTGATGAATAGCAGAATCTCTCCTGCGTTTGTTTATATTGGCTTCCAAATCTGCGCTTACTTTCATTATTACCTTCCCCATCCTCGGGGAGCGTTTTAGAGAAAAATAATTTTGATTATGAAGCTGACTGCTGAGCTCGTCGTCTGAGAGTTAAAGTGTTTGTGTCTTGGTGATTGAACAGAGCGCTGTAAGTGGCCACCTGGAGACCGCCTGTATAATTAGTTGATTTGCGGCGTGATACACGAAACATCGCTGCCTTTGTTCGCTTCCTGTGCAGATGAATAGCAGCGCTGTTTCCTGAGCTGGATGGTGGTTTGCGTTGAGGAATCCCCCTAAAGATGTCTAGACGCAAGTCAAGTGTTTACTTGGGATCGGACTGTCTTAGCCGGGCTGTTGAGTGTTGACGACGCGGTGCGTCCAAACGCAACACACAGCGAGTGGTGGTGGGTGTATTAGAGACATCTTTTGTTTCCACACAAACCTGCACATGACCAGTGCAAACAGGGGATAAAACGCGTCTTATGTAAGTGTTGTTGCTGGAAACATGGATTAAAGCACCGCCGGCCAGTTCCTCTGCGTTCAGCCCTTTGTTAAAGGTTTTTTTTTGTGCTCTTGAGCTCTGTTTAGAAATCGCTCCTGGCTTCTTCTTTCTCCACATCCTACAAGCTAAAGCTTTTCTCAAGTGATCGAATATATTTAGCGATGTGGAAGAGGCGTATAGGTGGACACTGCTGGGTCAGCACATTGAGAAAGGAAGTGAAACTTGAACATTCATCCCTTTTCTCTTGTAGCAATAGTGGGCCGCTCCCACCACTAACAGGATATGTGCTATTAAAGGGTGGAGTCTGTTTTTACCCTTTAGGCAACAGTTGATCTGAATGTGGGACACAGACACCATTAAGTAGCAGTTTATAATGTATTGTTTTCTTGCAGGTTAGTGGTTTGTATATGTGTCACTATACCAAAATTGCAGTAGTCAATACCAACGGACACCACAAAATCAATATTGAACACACTTATATATTTAAAAACTATTTTTAAATATATTTATGTTCATAATTTTATTTGTTAATTTGTAGTTTTGTAATTACAATTAAAAAAGTTTTTTTAATTATTAATATATTTAATTTATTTTGTTTATTTTTCGTTTTGTTCTAAATTTGAACAATTTTTTTTTTATTTGGTTCATTTTGTTTTTATTTGTTTTTTTTTCTTTCTTTTTCTTTTTTTCTGTTATTTATTTTTAATTTTTTTGTTTTTATTAATTTTTTTTTTTTTGCTTTTATTTGACTTTAATTGATTTTTTAATTTTAATTTTTATTTACTTTAATTTTAATTTATTTTTCACTGATTTCTATTTTTTGTAATACAAATAGTGGGGCAAGTTATTAATCATATTTAATTCATTTATTTTTATTTATTTATTTATTTTTATTTAATTATTTTTTATTTTTTTTAAATCCACAAAAATACAAGCAGTTGAACAAATGAAAACAATAGAACAAAGACACAAATGAAGCAAACAGGGATTTAAGTGCTTAAATATTGGAAACAGCCCAAGCAGGAAGTGAAGTCTGCTATAGACGGGCACATTTTAACTCCCTGGGCGTTGGGCGGATGGGCCACACTCATTAATATCTGCTTTACTTGCTAGTTAATGTACGATTCTCCGCCTCTTTTGGATCGGCAGCAAGAGCACTAAAAATAATATTCAAATGAGCATCTGTATTATTAAGTCCTGCCTTTGTAGTGGCACACGGCAGTCGCCGAGCAGCTCCACCCACATCACACACCCTGTGACACACACACACAGACATCTGTTCACCAACAGTAAACTGAGACTTCCTCATCCTCTCTCCCTCTTTACACTATCCCTGTATCACTTTTCAGGATTTCATTGTACTTTTGCATACTTTAAATGCGAGTGTTTTGTTTTGTTTTGTTTTGTTTTATATTTATTTAATATTTATACTTCATTTTACATTTATATTTTATTTTAGTTTTTTTATATTTTTATATTTATTTGTTTATATTTTATATTTTTATATTTTTCATTTTATATTTGTTTATTTATATTTATATTTTTATTGTGTTTTATATTTATATTTTATATTTATTTTATTATTTTTTATTTTATTTTATTCACTAGAGGAAAAATAAAAAATAAAAGCCTAATAATTTAAAATGCAGAGTTTATATAGTCTTTAATGGAAGTTTGTTGTATTTTTGATCTGCTAAGGAAAAACTGTCCGGTCAGTTGAAACGAATATATCACACACAATCAGAGCAGGCTGAAGGTCTGTGCCGAGTTTGGCGGATGCAGTGACCATCAATCCCAGCATATTAACTCTTTGTTTCTCTCTCTGTCTCTCAGGTTTCCATCTCAGCGGCACAGTAACGGAACCCGCCACGCCGTCCGAACCCGAGATGGTGTGCAGCGTAGCCATTAGCTTCGACCGCTGCAAGATCACCTCCGTGACGTGCGGCTGTGGAAACAAGGACATCTTCTACTGCGCTCACGTGGTGGCGCTTTCCCTGTACCGTGTACGGCGGCCCGAGCAGGTCAAACTTCACCTCCCCATCTCAGAGACTCTATTCCAGATGAACAGGGACCAGCTGCAGAAGTTTGTGCAGTATCTCATCACCGTCCACCACACAGAAGTTTTGCCCACGGCCCAGAAACTGGCCGACGAGATTCTCTCGCAGAACTCGGAGATCAATCAAGTGCACGGTGAGCTCCGGCCTAAAGGGCCCTCCATATCAAGAGCGCTGATACTTCACATTCCTGCTCTCTTACAGAGATAACTATCAGAACCAGGCTAAACTCAACGTCTTCTAGTTTGCAAATATACATGCGTGCATTTTATATATTACATATGAAAGAATGAACAATGAAAACATCAAATATATGATTATATGGTAACACTTTGCAATAGGTTTTCATTAGTTAACATGAAGTAACAATGAACAATACTTCTACAGCATTTATTAATCTTAATGTTATTTTCAGCATTTACTAATACATTATTAAAATCAATACTGTGAACTAACAGCTGTATTTTATTAACTAACATTTACCAAGGTTAATAAATAATGTAACAAATGCACTGCTCATGGTTAGTTCATGTTAGTTAAAACATTACCTAATGTTAACAAATGAGACCTTGTTGTAAAGTGTTACAGATTTATATATATATATATATATATATATTGTATTATATTGTATTATATTAATTATCTTTTTTTCTCCTATATTTTCTCAATATTTAAATAAAAAATAAAATCTAAAAAATAATTTATCAAATAAATAAAATCAACTTGAACAAAATAGAAAATCTATTCTAAACTCAACATAACAAAAAACTAAAACAAAAGAAAGACAGAAAAAACATAACATTTGAACTAAAGTCACTGTTAATGTATATGAGCTGTTTTTGCTACTGCACCTTTAAGATGTCTGTATATCACTGACCTTTTGATTAGCCATTTTCCATTCATTACATAGAATGACTGTAAATATAGTTGGTAATATGTTAATTAGCTCATAATTGTGGCTTTACAACCGTGAAAATATCGTCTTAAGATGTTTTTGCATCTTAATTTCATTAGATTCTCTGGACTGAGGAGGGAGTTTGTTAATAAGCATAGTAAATCAAACTCTTTTTTTTAATGTGAAAATGGCAAACAAAATCCCCTTTAAAACTTAGTTTGGCTGATTTTTGTAACATTCATGCACTTTCCATTAGCATTAGCTCTGTTTCTGAGCTACGCCGTGGCCTGGAGCTGTTGGTCCCAGAGCATGATGACATCAATCTGAAGGGAAAGAAAGACTCTTCTGGTCTCTTATCGTTTCGGCATTAGGCACAATGGTCATATTATATTTCACTTTTGTCGGGAAGGGGAAATCTAAAGCGGATGTGCCAATTATAGGGGGACAAAACGTCAGCGAACAGCACATTGCAGAACGGGGGGAAAAGGAAGTGCTTTCATCAGGCCGGGCCTGTGTGAGGTCATGGCTGGAATGCAGGAAGTTGGTTTGATGTGGCGTCTAATAAATCTTTACTATAGACCCTCAGCATTGTCGACTCCGTTTAAATCATCAGCCGTTGTTTGGGGGTTTTCTTTCCCTGCATGCGTTTCATTTTATACCACTTTTCATTAAAGGGGACCTGTTATACCCTTTTTAAAGTGTTGTTTTTGGGCTCTACTAGAGCAGGTTTTCCTGCTTGAATGTTGATTATTTCCCCATATTCTCCATTGTTGCTCTTCCCAGTCTGTCAGTAACGCTCTGTTTAGTTCCTGTCTCTATGAAGCCCCTCCTTCTGAAAAGCACACTGTGCTCTGATTGGTCGACTGGAGCAGTGTGTTGTGATTGGTCAAGCGCTTTGAATGTGTTTGGGAAATGCCCCGCCCCTTACCATAACTGCCAGTTTCATCACACTACTAACTAACTCAACCAGGCCCCGCCCCTTTATTCTGCCTATTAATTATTTAAATGAGGAATATTGTGACGTGTTCGTTCCTAAAGAAAACTCAAGACTACAATGGAGGCGTTTCAGGGAGTTCAGAAACAGTGATATAGAGAATAACTCCCGCTGGAGGGACTTTGGAAACCTTTTTCACGCTCAAACAGCAACATTACACACTTAAGAAAGACAAACATTAACAAAAGCAGAATAGGACTCCTTTAAGGCTCTGTATTAATTGAATTAGTTGTGTTTTAGATTTTGGGCTGATAGACTCTCTGGCTTTCATTCTCATTTTATTTTTAGTAAGCATCACCATACCATTCACTGATCGCTTGGTTGTGCATTTATGAATTAGGGGCCCCGGACCCCACAGCAGGGGCCAGCGTGGACGATGAGAACTGCTGGCATTTGGACGAGGAGCAGGTCCAGGAGCAGGTCAAGCTCTTCCTGTCCCAAGGGGGATACCACGGCTCGGGCAAACAGCTCAATCTCCTGTTTTCAAAGGTGGGGTGAAGCTCAACTTAAAGGGTTAGTTCACCCAAAAATTTTAATTCTGTCATTAATTCCTCTCCCTCATGTCGTCCCAAACCTGTAAGACCTTCGTTCATCTTCAGAACACAAACAGAGCTCTCTGACCCCTCCATAGACAGCAATTTAATTAACACTTTCAAGGTCCAGAAAGTGCGTGTGATGATGACGCAGGAGATGCACTGTTTTTACAACGTGATCTGCGTAGGAGTCTGACACAGGCTAGAATGAAATTGTTGAATAAAGTCGTTATTTTTGTTTATATTATCACATGGTCTATTTTAACGATGTCTTTACTGCCTTTCTGGCCCTTGAAAGTGTTCATTAAACTGCTGTCTATGGAGGGGTCAGAGAGCTCTCAGATTTCATCAGAAATATCTTCATTTGTGTTCTGAAGATGAACGAAGGTCTTACGGGTTTGGAACGACATGAGGGAGAGGAATTAATGACAGGATTTACATTTTTGGGTGAACTAATCCTTTAAACATGTGGACTTGCTTATGATGATCTTCCCTTTTCCACATCACTGCATTAGCATTTTAAGTGGTAATATAGATGTAATGCTAAAAGTTTTGCATGCAAGCATTAACCTACCCGCTACATTTGAAGAAAATTCAATGCATTCTGTCTGGTTGATCTCTTACATCAAGCATGATGCAAAATATCATTCTATTTGCAAGCAAAATACTGCAATAAAGCTACAAAATCACAGCCAGTAAAAAAAAACAAAAAAAAAAAACATCTAATGTTTAATGCATATGTTGAGTGGAATTTTGAACCAATGAGATTTCACTGTGGGTGGAGCTACACTTCCTTTTTTAAATCCTGGGGTCAGTTGAAAGAAATGAATTCTTTTATTCAGCAAAGATGCATTAAATTGATCAAAAGTGCAATTTATAATGTTAAAAAAAATCTATTTTGAATATAAATGCTGTTCTTTTGAACTTTTATATTCATCAAAGAATCATGAATAAGGAAATGTCACGGTTTCCAACGTTGATGATAATCAGAAATGTATGGAAGCTTGTTTCCGCCACAGAATAAAACAATTTAAAAGACTTTTTATCTCACAATTCTGACTTCTTCTTTTTTCACAATTGTGAGATATAAACTCGCAATTGCCTTTTATTTTTTATTCTGTGGCGAAAACAAGCCTCCATAGAGTCCATGTTTGAAACGTTTCTATGGAAGCTTGTTTCCACCACAGAATAAAAAATTATGCTTCCTAAACAGTGAATGATTTGTGAAGGATCATGTGACACTGAAGACTGGAGTAAAGATGATAAATTCAGCTTTGATCACAGGAATAAATTACATTTTACTATATATTCACATAGAGAACAGTTATTTTACATTGTAAAAGTATTTCACAATTTTTACTGTATTTTTGATCAACTAAATGCAGCCTTTTTGCTGACTCCTAGCGTCACAGTTGTGGCTATTTAGAACCAAAACAGATTGAAAATGGAGAATGTCTGGTTTGGATGCGGTGTCAGGTTTAGTATTTTCCTCATTGTTCTCGTTGTGGTGCATGTGCTCAAATCTTCCGTGTGTGTTTGCACGTGTTCTGCAGGTACGGGAGATGCTGAAGATGCGGGACTCTAACGGCGCTCGCATGCTAACGCTGATCACCGAGCAGTTCATGGCCGACCCGCGGCTGGCTCTGTGGCGGCAGCAGGGAACCACCATGACGGACAAATACCGGCAGCTGTGGGATGAGTTAGGTGAGAACAACCCCGTCTCTTCCTTATAGAGGGCATCAGAAAGACGATGCAACAATAAACACCTTCTAGAGCAGGTTTTCCTGCTTGAATGTTGATTATTTCCCCATATTCTCCATTGTTGCGGCTCCTCTCTTCCCAGTCTGTCAGTAACGCTCTGTTTAGTTCCTGTCTCTATGAAGCCCCGCCTTCTGAAAAGCACACTGTGCTCTGATTGGTCGGCTGGAACAGTGTGTTGTGATTGGTCAAGCGCTTCCAGCGTGTTTGGGAAATGCCCCGCCCCTTACCATAACCGGCAGTTTCAACACACTACTAACTAACTCAACCAGGCCCCGCCCCTTTATCTGCATATTAATTATTTAAATGAGGAATATTGTGACGTGTTGGTTCCCGGAAGAAAACTCAAGACTATAATGGAGGCTTTTAGGAATAGGACTCCTTTTAAGACAGATTTTTGCTGGAATGCATGTTGGTGTGTGTGAGTCGGTGTGTGTTTCTCTGTCAGGCGTGGTTTAGAGACTTCACTGCACTCTGTCTGTGCGGATCTCTGTTTAAAATCCACCTGCGTCTCTGAGGACGGCCATTTAGAGGATACTGCAGTTGCCAGATTGCATATTCGTAGCTTTTGCTCTTGATCAATATTGCATATTCTTTTCCCACTTAAAACCCTCTCGGGTGTTTCCGTCTAAAATACACTGTGGTAAGCACACGAGCAAACCCAAGCACTAGAAACCGTCGGCGCACTTTAGCCCGTTTCCGAAGTGCTGCGTCCTGCTTCTATTGCTTCAATTACTGTAACTAGATAAAAACGCACAGAGCCAACAACAAATGTTGTTTTACTGCCATTCAATCCACCTACCGTATTCTATACAAGGAATATATCATGCTTTTTCCGCCTTTCCATCTCAATCTCATGCTATCAGCACTATTGGAATGAAAGCGGTGAAAATTGGAAGGACGTGTAATCATTTTAATTGTGACTGGCTCGCCACATCGTGCTAGCCTGCCAATTCTCAAATCCTGTGATGTTTCATCAATTTTGCCTTGGCACTCGGCGGCAGTGGGCACAATTGCTGGCGTCCAGGTCCCCGGGTGCCGAGCACAGAAGCAGAGCGGGAGATAAGCACTAGACCGATGGACCCACATATCGGACGCGCCGTTCAAGCCATGCCATGAGATCACTTGATCTTATGCAATGAAATGTGGCCAAACGCATTTTTTTTTTCTACTGTCAGATCTACTGTTAAAAGCATTTACACTACCATTCAAAAGTTTGGGGTCAGTAAGAGTTAAAAAAAAAGAAAAGAAATTAATTCTTTTATTCTGCAAGGATGCATTAAATTCATCAAAAGTGACATTAAAGACATTTATGTTACAAAAGATTCTATTTCCAATAAATGTTCTTTTGAACTTTTATTCATGGAAGATTTCTGAGAAATAAAAATATGAACTGTTTTTTTTTATCATTGATAATAATCAGAAATGTTTGTTGAGCATCAGATCCTCATATCCTCATGATTTGTGAAGGATCATGTGACACTGAAGACTGGAGTAATGATGATAAATTCAGCTTTGATCACAGGAATAAATTACACTTTACTATATATTCACATAGAGAACAGATGATTTACACTGGATTAATATTTCACTATTTTTACTGTATTTTTGCATGCTTTAATGCTTTCATATCTCTATGCGTTCGAGCTGTTTGAACGTTTTTAGAGGGCTGAGCTGACGGTGCGACTACAAGGAATTTGCGGGGTTGAACAAGATTAGTGGGCGTTTGTGTGCAGTGAGGCCTTCTGTCACATTTTTGTTTGACGGAGGATGAGGAGAGGCTGCAGGAAGGGGAAGAGAGGCCCTTTGTGTCACAAAAGGGAAGTGGGCTGTTTAACGAGTGGCCCCTGGATAGGGCCTCACAACCAGCACGAGGCCTACACACTTGTAATGTTGTGTCCCACAGAATTAAGGGAAATGCAGTTTGCAATATGTACTGTGTATCCCAGATTTGTCTGGTCTGGTTTACGGATTAAGTCGGCTAAGAACTGCTCACTTAGACAGGAAGAGAGAATGTGAAAAAACGAGGACTGGACCTTCACTTTATGTAATATTTAGGATAAATTTGAAACCAGTGATACCACAAGAATGGATGGGAAGCAAACAGTTAATCTAAATTATCATAAAATTAATGTATTCATTTTATTTGTATTATTATTAGTATTAGTATTAATGATGATGATAATAATCACAATAATAGTAGTAGCATTTATATTAATTATTATTATTATTATTATTATTATTATTATTATTATTATTAATCTGCAAAAAACCTTTGCTATTATATTATATTAATGATATTATTATTTGTGATATTTGTTAGTCACCATGAAATCAAAATTTACAATTATTTTATGGAATATTGCAGTGTTTTATGTCGTAGTAGTCGTAGTAGTCGTAGTAGTCGTAGTAGTCGTTTTGTTTGAGAAGCGTTTGACTCAGACATACGGCACAATAGGGAAGAAAAGACTAGCACAGCTTCCATTTCAAGCTGACTTTAAGCCATAGTATTTCTGTGTTTAGTATGCAATATATCACTGATCACTGGACATGTTGGCCGAGGCGGTTTCTCTTCCACATGTTTCTTTCAGGTGTGCTCCTCAACTCTGCCGCCTTTTTGAGAGCTCCTCCACCCCTGAAGAACTCGTGGAGAGACTCGGGTTCATTAAAAAGAGGAGGAGAGTGAGATCTGAGGGGCACATCTTCCCTCTCTCTCTCAGATGAATCATTACGCCTGTCAGGCCCTCTAAGCCCCGGCGTAATTGGAGAGGCCTTCGTTATGAAGGCTGCCCCCTCCTCTTCCTCCCTGACAGGCGCGATAATGCGAAGACCATTTCATTAAATCCCGGACACTTAATCTGACACCGGCGGTCAGGTAGGCTGAGGATGAGGAGCGGCGGAGACGGCTGCCAGCGAGTGCGAGAGGGAGATTACAGCCCAGATTTATACGCTTGCCCCTCCCAGCATCCTTCACTCCGTCGCTTCCTTCATCCGTCTTTCGCTCCCTCCGCTGCGAGCGGGTAGCTTTTGTTGGGGGAACAAAGGCGCGCTTGCATCAGGCAGGTCTCGGATCGCTTTTATTCATTGTTTTCGCAATTATGTTTGGTGCCGCTAGTGGCATCGCCCTGCTTGCTGTCGGCCCCATAGAAAAGCCCATACAGCTGGAGCCTTCACTGTTCATTCACTCATGACCGTCATTCACGCACGAATCACACTTTACTAGTTGTGTAGATGTAAGGACATAGAAATTGAAGTCCTATATTAATTACATTTATATTATATTGTTAATGATCAATAATAATAATAAATCATCAAATTACAATATAATATAGGTGCAAAGTTTTTTGCTGGGATATACTAATAATAAACAAATTATAAAATATATTTAAAATGTATGTAATATAATATAATGGGTAGTAAAAATAGTAATTATAATATTTCCCATGTATTATATTAATTATATATTATATCATTTAATTATATTGATTAATCAATAAAAATAATAATCAAATTACAATATAATATATAATATAATTTAATATGAAATAATTAATATATAATAATAATAATATACATAATAATATACATATATGGGGAATAATAGTAATATTTCCCATATATATAATAATAATAATAATAATAATAATAATTATTATAATTATTATTATAATTATAATAATAATAATTATTATTATTATTTTAGTAGTAATAATAATAATTGCCTTGATGATTATATTTAATTATTTTTAATTATATTATATTAATTATATTATATTTATACTATATTAACTAGCAGAAATCATTAATACAATTGAAATAATAATAATTGTATTCATATTTTTTTCACATTAGCCTACATTACATTATTGATGATTTGTTGTTGTTGTTGTTGTTATTGTTATTACTAGTGGCAGTCTGCCTCATAGAAAACCCCACATTGCTCGAGCGTTCTCTGTTTATGAATGTGTGTTTCTGAGAGAGAGGAATCATGGGATGCTCTCGGCTCGAGACAGACGTGCTGACAGTAGGGATGAGATTTGGAGTGAAAGCTCAAATTACGGCCGTGAAAGACACGGTCAGAGCGAGGGGGAGGGACGCCGGCAGTGTGTGCCCATGACTGTGTGCATGTGTGCAAGAATTTCTTCGGCTAAGCTCAATATTGTTTTAATTAATCTGGGCACAGGGGCCTGTGTGCTGAAAGCGACTCCTTTTCATCTAGGTTACGTATGACGGAGGAGCTGGAAATTAGGCCACGACTTCTCTCAGCTGACATAATTACACTAGCGAGCGCTAATCCTTCACATTGTCCAAACACAAAGCCGTATAGCCAGCAAGTTTAAGACAATGGCGGGCTAAATAGCCAGCGGCGTCTTGATTAGCTGGTAGCGCTCTCCCCTCCCTAACGTCGCACTTCCCTTATTGTGATCTTGTCGTAATGAATTACAGCTGCCGTAACCGTTTCAGTTTGCGGTTTACGAGCAATAATGGACTGGCGATGTGGAGATAGGTTAGCGCAGGAGTTCTGCTTTGGTTTAGCCGTAACATGCAGTTTGAAGTGTTTTATTGTGTCTTATTTGCAGTCTTGTTTTGTCTGACTTGTTACTGACTTGTTAATATCAGATTTATTCGCTCCCTTCTAGGGATGATGACCGATTTTGACCGATTCTTGTTTCCACTTAATGGTTTTTTATGTGTGAAACGGAAGCAAATGCATCGATTTGAACTTCCTTCACTGGGAGCAATGAGATGTCATCTAAGAATGTTCACTAACTAGTTAACTATTCATGTAAATAACCCCAAGATAGACTAAAAAAACTTTTAACATAAATATTGTTGTAGTAGCATTTATTATGGAACGCTGAATGTGTATTTTAACTGGACTCGTGAGTCATTTAAACGAACCGATTCATAAGAATCATTCACTCATGAATCGAACTATGCGAGTTGTGTGGATGTCGTTTGTTTGTTGTTGTGTGAAACTAGTGAAGACATCAAAGTTGACGTCTTATTTTACTTTTAATTTTAGTGTAAAGTCTCTGAGATGTATTATATTATATTATAGTATAGTATAGTATAGTATAGTATATTATAGTATATTATATTATATTATATTATATTAATTAAAATGTATTTATTATTATAATTTCCCGGCACAAACTTGTGCATCCAAATAATATATAATATAATATAATATAATATAATACTATTATATTATATATTAAAGTGTATTTATTATAATTTCCTAGTATTTTTTTTAAATATATTTTATTCATTATATTGCATTATATTATATTAATTATATTTATTATATTATATTATACCATATTATTTTATAAACCAAATAATTAGTTTGCACTCTGATTTCCGTAGTAATTCATTGTTGATTTCTAAATCTACTCCGGTCTCTTAAAGTCTCTGAGATCTGCATGTTCTGGGGTGCATATTTTCCCGTCTCTTTTCCACGTCTGTTGTCCTTCATGCCCAAACAAAGAGCCGAGACTCCGTCCCATCCCCCCACGAGCCTCCCGTGTTCTTCCAGATTTCCTCACACCTCTCCCTCCTGCTTTCCTTCTCTCTCTCCTCCTTTGTCTTCCCCTCTTTTCTCTCGCCGCTATCTAATTCCTCTCCTGCCATCATACATTTGTCTCTCCCGCTCACTTCATTTCTCCCCCCGTCTCGTTGTTTTCTCCTTCGCCCCTCCTCCATCTCTCGCTCTCGTCGGCTCAGTTGGGTCTAGCAGGTATTCTCAGTGTGTCATTGTGGAGCACTCTGGGAGTGATTAAACCATCATACACAATCCGTATGGCATGGCGCTCGCGTCAGGCTCCATACATCACTGCCTAATGCAGCCAATGGGATGAATTAGAGGCCAAATGAACCTCATGGGTTGCGGCTGCTCGCCGGTGACGTTCTGCAGCTTTGCCCCGTTGAGGGACGTATGCGTATCGATCCGGCCTTTATGCTCAACTTCTTTGGCTTGAAAGTGGCCTGTATTTCTGGATGGATGTCATCTTACTTACTTTTATTATTTTTTCAAATCAGGATTTGTGAGTGTTTGGTTTATTTATAGAGTAGGAACTTCATTTGCTGCCATCATTTTTCCTAGCGATCAACCGATATATCAGCCAGACAGATTAATCAACAGATTTATGAGATTACTGCAAATAGCAGAAGTGTTTTTCTCTCTTTATATAGCAACCATTTGTACTGATATTGTGCTGTTGTAGACTGATTTTTACCTACATTTCTCTAAGAGTATCGGGTGATAATACCAGATGGATGGACGGATGGACATGGATAGATGGAAGGAAATAGATGGAAGGAAATAGATGGAAGGAAATAGATGGAAGGAAATAGATGGAAGGAAATAGATGGAAGGAAATAGATGGAAGGATATAGATGGAAGGATATAGAAGGAAGGATGGATGGATGGACAGAAAGACGGATAGATGGGTAGATAGACAGATATGGATGGATGGATGGACAGAAAGACGGATAGATGGGTAGATAGACAGATATGGATGGATGGATGGATGGACAGAAAGATGGATAGATGGGTAGATAGACAGATATGGATGGACGGATGGATGGATGAATGGATAGACAGATGGATAGGGATGGACGGACGGACGGATGGACAGAAAGACGGATAGATGGGTAGATAGACAGATATGGATGGATGGATGGATGGACAGAAAGATGGATAGATGGGTAGATAGACAGATATGGATGGATGGATGGACGGATGGATGGATGAATGGATAGACAGATGGATAGGGATGGACGGACGGACGGATGGACAGAAAGACGGATAGATGGGTAGATAGACAGATATGGATGGATGGATGGATGGATGGATGGACAGAAAGATGGATAGATGGGTAGATAGACAGATATGGATAGATGGATGGATGGATGGATGGATGAATGGATAGACCGATGGATGAATAGATAGATAGACGGACGGACGGACGGATAGATAGGGATGGATGGATGGACAGAAAGATAGACGGATAGATGGGTAGATAAACGGATGGATGGATGGACAGACAGATAGATAGATGGATGGACAGATTGATGGATGGACAGATTGATTGATAGGGAGCGATGGATGGATGATGGACGGACGGACGGACGGACGGATGGATGGACGGATAGATAGACGGATAGATAGACGGATAGATAGACGGATAGATAGACGGATAGATAGACGGATAGATAGACGAAGATGGATGGATGGATGGCAAATGTAGGAAGTTTCATCCCAGCCCTACTTATCTCAATAGTGAAATTCAAAAATCATATCTGGTTATTCATCCAATCAAAAGAATTGCATTCAGTTCCTTGTCAACTTCATTAGGTATGAGCAAAAATATGATGCTAATTCTGAGAAATTGCAGTCATTAGTGTCTCAGGATTGCTTTATTACCATCAGATTTAAACAGACGTGATTGGACGAGCTGGTCTTAAGGGTACAGTACGCTCGTTTGTCTGTGTTAAACGTAACCGCGTTCAGTCGAGCAGTCAGCTGACCTATTTATATGTTTGTCTGTCAGACATAAAGAAGTCTGAGCCTCGTTGGTGAGGCCTAGATCATCGTCTCTTTCTTGTCTAGGAACCTCCATATTCCTCTATCCGTCTTTGTGTTGACGCTGCCCGTCTTTCCCAGGTGCCTTGTGGATGTGTATCGTGCTGAACCCCCACTGTAAGCCGGAACAGAAGTCCGCTTGGCTCAGGCAGCTCAAGAAGTGGAACAGTGTGGACGTGTGTCCTTTGGAGGATGGTAACCACGGCAACGAGCTGCCCAATTTAACCAATGCCTTGCCTCAAGGTGCTCACGGCAACCAAGGTAAGCGTGTGTGTGTGTGCGATGGTGATGATGGTGGGTGTTTTAATCAACCGTGCCTCCGTGCGCCCCTTTTATTAGGCTTTGTGTGACTAATGGAATGCCCCTAATAACAGCGCTTCAGTACTTCCTCCCTGGCTTTTGTCCTTGCTGTGCTAATCATAACTCTGGGCAAAAGCGAGGGTTGGGGCGGGTGGGGAAATAGCTCTATTGAAACTTTTCGATTAGTCAGGTCTTTTATACCGAGGCGACAACGTCTGCAGAGACTTTATGATGTGTTTTGTTATAAATATTCATGCTCCAGACAGGTAATTGCTGGAAATGACTTCCCCTTTCCTAAGGCATGGGTATTTTGGGTATGAATGGGCTGTAGACTAGTCGGATAAATGTCTAGATTTAATTAGCGATGGTGGGGCAATATATTCAATATTTATGAAATGGTGTATATGTTTTGTTGACGATAAAAAAATTAACATTAAAGTGACATTCAAGACATGTATAATGTTACAAAAGATTCTATTTCAAATAAATGCTGTTCATTTCAACTTTTTATTCATCAAAGATTCCTGAATTTTATTATCAGTTTCTAAACAAATATTACGCTACTGTTTGCAACATTGATAATAAAGCTGCACAATTAATTGTTAAAAGATTGTGAACTCGATTCAAACACCCACGCAATCCTATTCCTAAATGATTAAACCTAACTTGATATAAACATAATTCTCTTCAAGTAACAATTGTATCGATTTCATCGTTATGCCAGTAGGTGGCGACAAGCGACTGTTAAAAATGTATTTATTCATTCAAAAACACTTGATTCATCCAGTAATAAAACAAGTGAAGTCTGAGTGAGTCATTGAATCATTCTCTCAAGAGATTTGTTCAAAAACACTTGATTCATCCAGTAATAAAACAAGTGAAGTCTGAGTGAGTCATTGAATCATTCTCTCAAGAGATTTGTTCAAAAACACTGATTCATCCAGTAATAAAACAAGTGAAGTCTTTATGAGTGAGTCATTGAATCATTCACTCAAGAGATTTGTTCAAAAACACTGATTCATCCAGTAATGAAACAAGTGAAGTCTATGAGTGAGTCATTGAATCATTCACTCAAGAGATTCGTTCAAAAACACTGATTCATCCAGTAATGAAACAAGTGAAGTCTGAGTGAGTCATTGAATCATTCACTCAAGAGATTTGTTCAAAAACACTGATTCATCCAGTAATGAAACAAGTGAAGTCTTTATGAGTGAGTCATTGAATCATTCACTCAAGAGATTCATTCAAAACACTGATTCATCCAGTAATAAAACAAATGAAGTCTTTATGAGTGAGTCATTGAATCATTCATTTAAGAGATTTGTTCAAAAACGCTGATTCATCCAGTAATGAAACAAGTGAAGTCTTTATGAGTGAGTCATTGAATCATTCATTTAAGAGATTTGTTCAAAAACGCTGATTCATCCAGTAATGAAACAAGTGAAATCTCTGAGTGAGTCATTGAATCATTCACTCAAGAGATTTGTTCAAAAACACTGATTTATCTGATTCAAGAATCGTGATTCTCAATTTATCAGCTCTAATTGATTTATAAGAAATGTTTCTTGAGCAACTAATTATTATTATTAATAATTCAGTAATTCACAATATTACTGTATTTTGATCAAATAAATGCAGCCTTGGTGAGCAGAAATATTTACCCTTCGTGGTGTTTCACCTGTTTACTTAGTTTCTGTATATATCGAATACTGCCGAAGGCTTGATATAATAATGTATTGTAGCTCTATGGGCCGGCTGTAGTATGTAAAGCCACTTTGCAGCAGTCGTGCCGGTATCTGCGCCAGCTGTGAATGACAGTTCAGCTCCATGCACTAATCTACGGACTTATTTCCGAAGGTTTTACTGTTTGGCCCTGACTGACAGGCCCCCGCGGGCCTCGCTCTCAGAGCTAGCATTGAGAATGACAGAGCAATTTCCTTTCCCTTTTCCCTGTCTCTCCTCCTCCTCCTCCTCCTCTTCCTCAGATTCGGGCACCCGGCCCCACCGGACGGTTTTCACACGAGCCATCGAGGCATGCGATCTCCACTGGCAAGACAGCCACTTACAGCACATTATCAACGACGACCTCTACACCAACTACTGCTACCATGACAACACTGAAAATTCGCTCTTTGACTCTCGCGGCTGGCCCCTGTGGCACGGTGAGCGGCTCGGCCGGAAAAAGACGTCTGCTTGACTCGCCTCTTTGTGTTATGCAGTTCTATAGCATTAAGAAAAAATGGAGAGGGAGTTTAGGAAAAAAGCAATGAATGGAGGCTTTATACAGAGCAAGAACAAGAGTTTCTAACTAAATGAAAGGAATTTTTATTTTCTGTCTCTGCTAGCCTTTTGCGTGCGGGTGAATATGTTTCTGTTGTGCTTGTCTGAGGTTTGTTAAAGGTTTTTTGGGGGGGTTTCTATCACAGAACACGTCCCTACGGCCTGCGCCAGAGTAGATGCACTGAGATCTCACGGTTACCCACGGGAAGCACTGCGATTGGCCATCGCCATCGTCAACACCCTGCGCCGGCAGCAGCAGAAACAGCTGGAGCTCTTCCGAAACCACAAGAAAGGTGAGTTACAAACTGGGATGTTTGCTAAAAATGAGCATTCAGTGGGGGAAAGCGTTTGATTACAAGTTGTAGCAGTGCATAATGCATCATATCATGAACTTCCATTAGACTGGTGACACGGGACATACATCATTTGATATTACCATGTGTCCTTTAATATTATCATGCATTGTTTAATATTACCATACATCCTTTAATATTACCACTCTATGTAGGAAGAGTCAAATCATAAAGAATGATAAAATGACTCACATGAGCTAAGATGAACTTGCCAACATTACAGAAGAGAGACCATGTCTGAGTTCCTATTGGTAGTTGCTGTGTCGCATCACTGCTTATTTGCATAATATTTACACTGTATTATATTGCATAATAAATTTGTCCTAACCAGCCATGACTGCGATAAGCGCCAATTCTATTTTAGAAACTGTTTCTAGTTCTGCAGTGCCACGGCTGGAATGATATACAAAGTGTGACAATGACAATCTCAGGTACTGATTATATGCATTATTTAATGTCAAATTTTAAATATCATTTTGCGTCACCTTCATGACAATGGATAATTCACCTCAGATCTTGATCATAAATGGAGACAGTTCTATGACAAAGGTTGTTTCAGTCACTCATTTATTTTTTATGTTAAAATGGTGTCATATTTATATATTTGATTATATACTTATCCATTTGGTTGTGAGTGCAGGGCGCTTGCAGAGATACTCTGCCTACACGCTCTTCTGATTGGCTGAGATTTTGGATTGATTTGGTTGCGAGTGCAGAGAGACTCCGCCCACACGCTCTTCTGATTGGCTGAGATTTTGGATTGATTTGGTTGCGAGTGCAGTGCGCTTGCAGAGAGACTCCGCCCACACGCTCTTCTGATTGGCTGAGATTTTGGATTGATTTGGTTGCGAGTGCAGTGCGCTTGCAGAGAGACTCCGCCCACACGCTCTTCTGATTGGCTGAGATTTTGGATTGATTTGGTTGCGAGTGCAGTGCGCTTGCAGAGAGACTCCGCCCACACGCTCTTCTGATTGGCTGAGATTTTGGATTGATTTGGTTGCGAGTGCAGTGCGCTTGCAGAGAGACTCCGCCCACACGCTCTTCTGATTGGCTGAGATTTTGGATTGATTTGGTTGCGAGTGCAGTGCACTTGCAGAGAGACTCCGCCCACACGCTCTTCTGATTGGCTGAGATTTTGGATTGATTTGGTTGCGAGTGCAGTGCGCTTGCAGAGAGACTCCGCCCACACGCTCTTCTGATTGGCTGAGATTTTGGATTGATTTGGTTGCGAGTGCAGTGCGCTTGCAGAGAGACTCCGCCCATACTCTCTTCTAAGTGGCTGTGACTTTTGATTGATGTAGTTGCCCCTGGTGACAGACAAATTGCTTGTCACTGGGATCTTGTCGCATCACGTCCAGTTAGGACATGGTGTTAGATGTTAATTTTTTTTTTTTTTTTTGTGTGGACAGACCCTCATTGCATTGTCAGCAGTCGCTCATGTTTCCAGAAATCACCAAAACAAATGATTTGCAGGCACTTTGATGATGCAAATCACATGCAGTTTAAATCTGGCATGTTCTCTCCATCATTTCCTGTCCTTTTTCTGTTATCTGTATCACTAACAGTGCCAAAAAGGCCAAAAATGGTAGCATTGTTACCCAATTATCTCTTCAGCAGCGTGTGCCAGTGCTCTGTGTCTCAGTGTCTAATGGCCAGGTAACGGTTTCATGCAGCACTGCTCTTCACTAGAGCTTGAATGTCCACTCATGCCCAGCAGGGCTCAGGTCAATTGCATTTAAATGCAAATGACTACTTGTTGTGGTGAAAGTGCCCACGCATAATTCATATTATTCAAATGAGGCGGCTCTATGGCCCAGTCCTGGCCTTTATGTAAAGCACTAGTGCAGCGATTTCCACAAGAGACTGATGTTTTCGGAAATCGCCTCACCAAAGTCAGACTGCATGTGCGGTTTTGTCTCGTAACAAATGTTACGTATTCATTTTTGTATCGAATGAAATATAATTATAATTTCTCTCGATTCATCTGCCATCTTGGTTGAAAGTTCTTTGCAATGCATTCTGGGGTTCACATGTTATAATGAATAGAGTATGACTAATTTTAATAACGACTCAATACCCTAATAAGTGCAAAAATAAATAAATAAATAAATGGCACACACAAATGTTGAGTAAAATTGGGCATTTTTACACTGTTTTCTATCAATGCTTGACGGTACTGAATAAAATTGGCTGCCATCTTGGTTCAAAATATTAGCTGAGTTTGTAACAATGCATTCTGGGAAGTGTTATTTTATTTTTTATTTTATTTATTAATAATATTTTGAATTAGCTTTTTGTATATTTTTAGTTTAATTTATTTAATCATTTCATTATTTTCTTTATATTTTTTTCCCCTCCAATATTTAAATTTATTTTATTTTATTTTATTTTATTTTATTTATGTATTTATTTCCAGTTAATAATTTGTGATTCAACTTGAACTTATTTCAGTTTATTGCCAAGGCAACATTTCTCATTTTCATTTAGTTTAACAAAATTTTCAACTAATATTTATATTATATTTTATTTTACGTCTGCTTTATTTAAATTAACAGAAATATTTTTAATAGTTTTAGTTTGTTAACCCTGATTCTGGGATAGATGCACAGATGCTTGAATTTTTCTTGCATTTTTGCAATAACATATGAGGTACCATATGAGGTCCAAAAGAGTGTTTACCTTTAAAAAGAATCCCAAAACGAACCCTTTTATCTTTTTTCCCTCTAGATCTGCTTCATAAAGGGGTGACGTCCATCACTAATCTAGAAGGATGGGTGGGACACCCTCTGGACCCCATCGGGACGCTCTTCAGCACGCTGATGGAAACGGGCCGTGGGGACGAAGACGGTTCGCAGGGAGGGTTTCTAGATTTCTCAGGTACTGAGACGCGAGATGCTGTAGCACATCACAATGTTTATGATTCATGTTATTTACAGAGTGTGTTTATGAACTAGCTGAAACTGTCAAGTCCTATTAGCACCCTGTTAAAGCGTCAGGCATCTTAAGCGTCCTCTGTAATATTTATAGTAAAAACTGTTAATATAAACATTTATACAGCATATTTATATGTGCCATGTGCTCCAAGGCTGTAAAATGTACATTTAGGAATATCGTGTTCGCTTTATTGACACTATGTCCATTTGCAAAGTTTTCAGCGTGTTTTTAGACCACCGTAGTAGAACCGATCAGCTGTCTCTCCTATTAACCTCACTTATGCTTCTACTCTAGACTCTGATTAAAAAGATATGGTTCATATTAAGAGTAAAGCGTGAGTCTTTTATCTGAGCCTAAAAGTTGTAACTTTATTCTTCCCTGCTGCATTTTTAATGCACTTTTAATTTTAATGTTTTCTGTTCCCATCTCTTATTCATGAGCTCTGATTGGAGAGATGACTGCATCACAATCAGAGAACACAGTGCTGCAATTATACGTTATTGTTGCCTTTGGGCTCATGCCCGTTCTGATTGGCGTCAGAAAGGGTAGGTGCGATCGCCCATCTCCAACGTGCACGCTCAAGATGGATACCATTGAGTCGTGAGCCTAGTGTGCGTGTAAACCAACCTATACCTGATTAGGAATCCAATGGTCCAAAAGAGATTTTGATGGGGATAAGATTTTGCATGACAACTACATCTGTGGACTATGTAGGGAGCTGTAACTTGCCTGACGTATCCCTCCTAATTCCCCAGCTAGGGAAGAGGCTGTTCAGTTAGACAAGGCTCTCCTTAAGCCAAAGCACTGGCTTTTATTTCTCTATCTCTCTGGCTGGCTTTGAACTTTGAGTTTATTAGTGAAGGAGAAAGAAAGCGATGTGGTGGTGGGATTGCAGAATAAAAGAAGGTGTGAAGCCTCAAGCTTCCCTCTTTGTGCTCATTTTTGATTAGGACATTAAATCCTCCCGGAGCCATCTGCACAGGTCCAAAGAGGCATCATTAAAACATTATGATGCTTCTCATTATTAGCCCCAACTGAGTCACCATTGGTATTAATGTGTAACCAAGAACATGGAGCCCTGGATTCACTTTGCTCTTAAAAAAAATAACGGCATGAACGAACGGTTTTTTAATGTTTTTTTTAACATATGGCCTGTTTGCTGTGTCTTTCAAGGTTTTAAGGAAGGGGTTTGCTCAAAAATCCTTTTATGAAGCTTGTTTTAATCTTAGCATATCTTTAGGCCTTCATGCAAATTGCATCTTATTTTAGCCCCGTATTTGCATAGTGGAATCTCAATTATAGAAACCTGAGGGAATGACTCATTATGGCCAATTAAAAGCTTGGAATTGGTGCTGAGGGATTGATGACACCCAGCCAATCAGATGGGTAGATTTGGTCTATAGCTTCAATTCCTCACAGCCAATCAAAAGATGAGGCATAAAATCCACTGCAGCCAATCAAAAGTGTGGATTTGATTATTAGGGTTCCTCACAGCCAATGAAAAGACTGCATTTGGTGCTGAGGGATCAACCTCTCAGCCAGCAGTTAAAGGAACTCATTGCCAATCTAAACACTGGTTGAGGAGTCAATCCTTGGCACCAAATCTTGCCTTTTAATTGGCTGTGTTTGAGAGATTGAATTTGATGTTTATCAAAAGGCCCAATTTTGTTCTGAGGGACTGAATCCTTAGCACCAAATCCAGCCATTTGATTGAATGGAGACTGGATTTGGTGCTGATGGATTGACATCTCAGCAGATTATAAGGCTGGATTTGGTGCTAAGGATACGTTTATCAAAGCCAGCTGAAAGACTGGTTGAGGCGTCAATCCTTAGCACCATATATTCAGCCTTTTAATTGTCTGAGATGTTGATCCCTCTGTACTAAATACAGCCTCAACACAAAAACCAGCCTTTCCAATCGACTCCATTGCAGCCAATTAAAAAGATGGATTTGGTGCTGAATTGGTTGGAAGGATTTCAAGGCTCAGAGCTGCAAGTCGGAGTTGGTGGAGATCAGTGAAGAGTGAAGAGCAGGGGCTCAGCCTGTATGTCTTTCTGTCTGTCTCTCCTAGTTTCTAAATACAGCCTGGGCCTTATCATATCCAACAGCATTTCGCACCATCTCACAGATATGAATGTGATGCATGAACCATCCAATGCATTTGCGAGTCCAGGGTACAGTGTATTACCTCAGTCACTCAGGAACCTAATTGAGCATGCCTTGGCTTATGCCCTATCCGGCTGAGCTGCTTCATTAGACCAGGCAGAGTTCCTCTCTGGTGCCTCATTATACGACAAGACCTGTCTAAGAACCAGTGCCTGGGAGGAAGGTCTCACTACAGTGGGTCACTCTGGAGGTGTCACCACCTCCCCTGTTTCTTACGTGCTTTGTTTCTTACCCTCTGCAGCCAGCACGATGAGCTCGAGCAAGCACAGCGAGCTGCACTTGTTTCCGTCCACGCGCCGATTCCTGGAGGAGGGTGAGTCATACCTGGCCCTGGCGGTGGAAACGGCCCTGATGGGTCTGGGTCAGCAGAGAATCATGCCCGACGGACTGTACGCCCAAGAGAAGGTGTGCCGCAACGAGGAACACCTGATCGCCAAACTGCAGGAAGTGGACCTGGACGATACCCTGGTCAAGATCTTCCGCAAGCAAGCTGTCTTCCTGTTAGAGGGTAAGTATTGGCGCTTTCGCAGATTTACGGTGCGACTGGAGGGAACGGTGGCAATGCTGTTTGGTTTTTCATTAACTAAAGCTGAAAGATATCAATAGCCTGAGGAAGCAATTTGGATGTAGCTAACAATTCTGGAATGGGTGCATTTGATTTCATCATGCGTCAGCTAAATATCTAGCCAAATACCTTGTTTATGTCTTTTTAAATCTGCTCAAGTATACCACATGCTATAGACCAGAGACGTTAAAATCCTGCTCCTTGAGGGCATTCCTGCAGTTTAGCTACACCTGATTGGAAGTTCCTATATCCTAAAGACCTTTATTTGCTGGTTCAGTTGTTTAACTAGTATGGGAGCTAAACCCAAGAACGTGACCCTCCAAAAGTCGGTAGTCCAATAAGTGTAAAAAATAGATTTAAATATTTACTAAACATAAAGACATCAGCATGATGCCAAGCCAACAGATCTAGGGATCACACGGTCATGGACATTTCCTCTGCAAAACTCGCCAGTTGTTTCTAGGATTGCTCAGGCCTCATGACTTTTCAAGGCCCTTGTAACCACTAAGAATATCTTAGGCCTGTACCTAATACATCTGGTATTAGGATGCATTTTGGTTGATCGAATCACAAGTGGACGAAGCTAAATACAGGTGTAAACGGGGTCTAAAGCGTTTTGAGCTTGTCCACTTTCCACCACTTCCAGAGGTAGTCGAGAACACATTCGACCGGATTGTTTTTGTAGTGTAATCGCTCATGTGGTCGAATGCGTTCGAACAGCTTCTAAAAGACCGTCTACTCTCCGCCTACTGACCTAACACGTAAACATTATGGGAAGCGCACTAGCCAGACGGGGTTTTAAACTTTGTCAGCTGAAGACCAAAGTTTGGTTTGAAGACGAAAAACGTACCAAGAACGATGTTTTCTCACCATTCCTGATTTCTAACACACTCAGCGTTCGGCTTGCATCTATCAGAGCAGAAATGAAAGCTGCTGCTCTGTGTGTTTTTCCGTTGTCTCCGGGCGTGTTCATATGTAAATTGCGTGAGCTTAGTTCGTCCATTAGATCGAAAGATCTGAAAAAGCCCATACATTTACCCGCCCATAGACCCTCCCCTCGAAGAAATCGGGACAGGTTGAAAGTGGACAAAAGAGACGGATTAAAACATCAGGTGTAAATGGGAATGTGTTTCCCTCGTCTACTTGTGATCCGATCGACCAAAACACATCTTAATACCAGGTGTAAACAGGGCCTCAGAAACCGACTCTTTACCACCTACAACAATACCCTAGAAACCATTCGGTGGCGTGTTTTGCAGGGGCAAGGACCATTCTTGTTGTCTTCAGAAATCCTAGTTGTTTTCCTAGTTTAACAAAGTTTCAGATTCTATTGAGTTACATTTCCCTGAGAGCGGTGTGTTCAGAAAGTGCTCAGTGGTGGACGAGGCTGTTTGTTCCACTCACGGCTGGTGTTGGGAGTAAAACGAAACGGTCTTTGCCTACAGAGCCGCCTCTGAACGCCACTGGGTTGTTTTGAAAGAATGAAGAGAACTGATAAACTGGCCCCGCTGTGTGGATTCCTCCACCCAGCATAAGCCAAGAGCGTGACGGGGGCACAATAAACAGGAAGGCACGCATTCTATTGGCTGCAGGGTTTGGGGGAGTTCTGGCCAAATGTGAAAATCCATCAAAACAACAAGAGCGTTCTCACACGGAGAGACATCCAGAGCATGCCACCCCCTTCCAGCACACGCTGTAATAGAGTTAGCATGCTCAGCTGTTCTGTGCGTGTGTTTTTAGTTAGTAACTTTAGCAAGACGTGACTGTAGCTCTTTTCCAAGTCTAGTGAGCTGCCCTGCTGTCTACATAGGCAGATACTAAAGTTCAGTTGAACAGTTCACTCATATTACTATGAATGGGAGAATGTGCAATATGACAGAATGGCATAAAGAATTGGCAAATGGTAACGTCATAGCATAACTGCAGCCACCATAGAAGCTCCCATAGAAACAATGTCCTGAGGTGCTCATTGGCTTTACCAACCTGAAATATATTGATAATAATCAAATCACATCAGATTTTAGTGATGATCTGTCAAATATGTTTTAAATGTGAATTTGGTAAATTTCAGTAGACATGCATGATATAATGGCCACCATATCGGTATCAGCTAATAGAATTTCATTTTTAATGTTATCGTTATCGGCCTGATAAGAAAATCTGCTATATTAAAGCCGATAAATAATGTATTATTTCCTTCAGATGCACTGTTCACCATGATGGGCTTGAATTGAAATATGATTGGAATCACTTCAAAAGAGGAAAATACAGTTCAGAGCAGTATGTGCAGCGCAAGTCTGTCATATCAGCTACATAAAATTATAATGAGAACATCAGAATTGTGTGTTTGGGACATGGCTTTAATGCTGAGACCTTTGTTTTTGTAGTCAGGCTCTTAAATATGTTATCAATTTGTATTTATCGGCCAATATATTGGTTATTGGCTTTCAAATATAAAGAATTATCGGTTATCATATCGGCCAACATTTTTATATCGGTGCATCCCTACATTTCAGTGTGTGTATATACAGTTAAACCAAATATTATTCAGACACCAGATATCATTTTTGATATTTTTTTACTAGTGTGTGCAGGACACTATAGTTAATTTCTGTAAGTGAGGAGAGCAAAATAAACTCAACTGAGACATATTATACCCATAAATTCTTCATACAGTGACTACCAGTCAAATGTATAATAATTTGGGAGCAAAATGATTCAGACGCTTTGACCTGAGCATGTTTTTCTTCAGTGTTTTTTCTTTAATTGCTAATGTGACCTTTGACACCACAGACTGAACACAACGAAGCATTGCTTGGTCATTGGTTGAGCTGAATTGGTATTTTCTGATTGTGTACTTAAATTTAACAGCTGATTGGTTGATTGTAATCCATTACACACACAATTATCTGACATTATCAAGATGGATTTGTGAGTTTTTGTCATGTTTTATTACCATTTTCTAAATTATAGCGAATAAACTGATAATGTGAGAAAATGTTGAACGTGTCTGAATACATTTGGGTTTGACTGTAGATAGGAGCCCAAAGTAATCCCTTGAAAGACATTACCATGTTGCTAAGCTAACAACTTGATGCTCTAACAGGCATGAAAACAGTCAAATTAAATTCTACCCAATATTTTGTGCAATTTTTTTTTTAATATGAAATATGTAGTCAATGCTTTTTTTTCCCCCTCAAAGGCATTTTGAGAAGTGCAATTTGTGAGTCTCTATGTAGAGCGTTCTTATTTTGGTTTAGATGCTGCCTAGGTAGGCAGCACTTATGTTTAGTTTGGTTACTCTGTGTCTGTTTGTACGTCCAGTGCCGTGTGTATTTGTGAAGTGGCTTGTGGTCGCTGCGCTCTCAATCACAAATAATCTAAGCTAAGCTCTCACATATGGCTTTATACTGTAGGCAAGTGTGAAAAAAGGCCTGCGCTCTTGAAAGTGGGCGTGTGGTTTTCATCTGGTTTGAGGATGAGGAGGGGGGAGGGTGTGTAAAACGATCTGTAAGCAGATTACCCACGATGCAGCACAACACCACAAGCCCATCTCGGCCTGCTTTCTGTGCGTTTCGCCTGGAAATGGATAGTGTTACTTCATCTGTGTGCGTTCTTGACCTACGACCGAACTATGATGTTAGAGAAAAAGCGATGGCGATATGCATGCTGGTATTTGAAGTACAATGCAAACACACAGCACTTTATGTGATTTTGATGTGTCATGCAGAAGGGTATCTTGGGTGTGTGCACGTCACTTAGCTGTAAGGTGAAACGGGAACCTCCTAAGGCGTTTCTTTCTCACACTCTTGCACCCTGTTTGCACCAACAAATCTGTGCATTTCTAACCACATCTCACAGCTCCTGCATGTTAAATCTTCTGAAATTCAGTCATCAAACACACTTCTGCATATTCAAACTTGTTGAAAAGGAATAACTTAATGACTGCATGTCATTTTAAACGCATTACACAGAAGTTTTACATCTAAACACATTAATGAATAAATAACTGGTTAAACAAGATGCATAACACCTTACTAAGAATAATGAAATATTTTGTTTATTTTCATGTCATGTGACTATTAACCAACATCAGAGAACCATGAAAATGTGAATGTGTTGTTAAATTGACATTAACTCTATAAAGCCTGACATATGAAATATTTTTTTCTTCTTTTTGAATATCATTTTTGATGCATCAGGCTTTTATGGCTCATATTGTATGATATAGTGAGAATATAGAGGAAAAACAGCCCAAACTGTGCAAATGCTCATATTTATATGGACAAAAAGTGATGAAATTCTGATGCTTTTAATGTTAATCAATGAGATCTTTTTAGCAGTATAGCAGATACTGACATGAAATGCATATAAATATTAATATCTGCCAATAATATGTCTTAGTAAGATGATATTTAAATGCTTTAGTACATATAATGCAATGCAATACAACGATGATTGAGAGATGAACAAATAAACCTTCCTTAAAAGCCTGATGATCATATTTGAGACTCATGATATGGATAATCAAGTAAACCTGAGTTGCTTCAGTCCAGTAAGTGTTCATCTTGATATATTACTAACAATATAAAGTTATTCTTACATTTGCTTTATAAAAACCAGTAAAGATTTTACAGCAAAAAGACACAAGCTGAAGGTGAACGTTTGTACAATTATAATAAAAGGATGTTTACTTGCTGAAAAAGTCTAAAATATCACTCAGAAGACAGAAAGCATGTAATAGATTGTGTGTGACAGGTTTATCCGCAAAGTTTTGATCATTTAGAGGCCTCAGAAATGTGTGCGTCAAGTATCATACGGTAGGCTTTATAGGGTTAAAATCTCAGGGGGGCTTCGAATAAATATATTTATGTCAAAGGGGTTCGAAATTTAAATGAAGACAAATGCAACTGTTCCTGGAGGTTTTTGTGTGTCTCACCCAGTGTGTTTTCCTCTTGCAGGCGGGCCCTACAGTGGTTTGGGAGAGCTCATCTATAGAGAGAGCGTTCCGATGCACACGTTTGCCAAGTATCTCTTCACATGCCTCCTACCTCACGATGCCGAACTGGCGTACAAAATTGCACTGAGAGCGATGCGGTGAGTTTCCACAGGCCACACGGGCGACACGCCGCTGCCAAACCCGTCACGTCCACCTACAGTAGTGAACGCACCCACGGCTGTGGCTTATTTTCCACTTCCGTCTCTTGTTTTAATCGCCTTCGCTCACCCTGAGAAGGCACAGTTACATCTCCACTGATTCTCAAATGTGTGTGTGTGTGTGTGTGTAGGGCGTGAGGTTATCTGGGGCACCGTTTAATCAAAAAGCGCCTTTTGCTTGGAAAACTGCTAAATAATTCATGCCCACTGAAAATGAGTTTTTGAAAAAGTGTGAATAATAAATATGTGTCGTTGAGTCTAATTCGGGCTGCAGAGGTAATGCAGAGCGCCGCTTTCACCCCACACACACACACCCTCTCCACCCGCACACGCGTTTATGGCCATTTGTGTGTGTGTGTGTGTGTGTGTGTGTGCGCACACCCAGTGTGAGAGTGAGTGAGTGAGTGAGTGTGTGAGAGTGAGTGTCTGTCTGTGAGTGGTTCTGTGTGTGTGTGTGTGTGTGTGTGTGTGTGTGCACACCCAGTGTGAGAGTGAGTGAGTGTGTGAGAGTGAGTGTCTGTCTGTGTGTGTGTGTGTGTGTGAGAGTGAGTGGTTGTGTGTGTGCGTCTGAGTGTGTGCGTCTGTGTGAGAGAGAGTGTGTGTGTGTGTATGCATATGTCTCTCTGTGTGTGTCTGAGTGTGAGTGTGCGTGTCTGAGTGTGCGTGTCTGAGTGTGCGTGTCTGAGTGTGCGTGTGTGTCTCTGTGTGTCGACCCCGTTTACACCTGTTATTCATGCACCTTTGAATATTTCAATTAAGTGTTTGTCAGCATACACACACACACACACACAACGAGTGCATGAACAATGTGTAAATCGTTCATACAACTTTTCTTGCATAAATTGATGTTTGTTTCAAAGCAACAAGTTTTACGAATTAAACACAGAAATCAGTTCTGCTTGTTCTTATGTAAATTGTCGCATTCACTTCAGTATTTGTTTCCATTCGAATAGAATTTTTCATATAAGCGCATAATTGAAATATTGCGAAAAACTATTTGTGATAGAGCAGCATGTGTTCAAGTGAACAAAATCAGGCTTTCAGTCAAATTGGTGCAAAATACAAATGCAAATGAGAGGTAAAAGTAGTGAATTTTAGTCACATGACCTAAAAAATCTGGCTACTGTGACCATTTATGCAAGAACGTTTTTTACACCGAAATGTTGTTTATTGTGCTTGTGTTTCTTGAATGTGTGCAACATCAAATCTTAATCTGTGTCCTCACCAGGCGTGATGTGATAATTTTTCTGTGCACAAGCATATTTGATGTTTAATATGCAGTTAAGCACAGACTCATGAGATTTGACTGAACATCAGAGTTCGCTTTGATCGTACGTTGCTTTACGGCTGGATCTGGCACAGTTTCTAACTTCAGGCTGGTCCAACAGATTTACATCCACATCTTGTCACAGATTTCCTCTCATATGTTTTATTAATCTTCCTTTTTTGACCAAGCGACACACAAAAAATAAAGTCCTGTTACCAAATCTGTCTGGTATTGTATTATGTTTTGATTGGATTGCGTTTACCGGGGGATTTTCAGATCAGGATACACGTATAAAGTCAATGGTATCAAACAAAGATCCACCTAAATTTAGCCAGCGCAGGAGCTTCGGGCTCGGTATTGACTTTCTCTATAAAAAGACCACGGCCTCCAAATAACTGCTCTCCGCGGCATCGGCTCAGACGAGGGCTGATCTCCTCATAATACAATTCCCTTTGTAGAAGCCTCGGTAATTAGCTCCATGCCAGGACATGATGCTTTGACATATTTGCGTTGCACTGGAGGCGAAGGACGAAATCCTGCTCTGACATGAAGATGCGTGATCGGATGATTGGATGTGGAAAACCATGCTAGCTACAGAAGAGTCTTCAGAGTCAAAGATGCCCAACATGCAACTAATGGCCAATTTACAAGGTCATATTCGACTTCTTTCATAACGAGGAAGTACATTTTGTAAGTGCGTGGCAAAAATGTGCTCGTATGGAAGATCTCTGAAGTTCATGTCATTTCTAAAACAACTGGATGCTCCTGTTGGACTCGTTGTATTTCAAACAAACAAGATGGCCATTAATTGTGTGTGTGTGTGTGTAGGCCTCGGGTCGCCTCCAGGCTCATGTTATCTGGCTAAAACAATACAGCAAAACCTGTTTTACAACAACACACTGTTGTTTCCCAGAGGAACTTCTGCTGTGGTTCTAGAGCTGCTGAAACCTTCTGTAAATCATTTACATCCATAAATCAATCCTCAGTCAGTCAATGGCAACCAAAAGATTAGTTGTTCCCTGTTTGTAATAAAACTCTCTATATCGTGATGACATAGGGAAATTATTTATATATATATATATATATATATATATATATATATATATATATATATATATATATATATATATATATATATATATATATATATATATATATATATATATATAATTATAATTGTAGTTTGCTAAACCAGAGATAAATCAAAAAGTCCCGCCTTTCATGCACATGTTGGACCAGCCTGAAAAAACAGTGGAGTAATCTGAGCTAAAGAAGCATTTGTTTCTATTATTGTCATGTTTTATTGAAGATTTGGAGATTTTGCTCTGACTGTACTCCTGTTTCTGAAACTGACAGTTTTGTTAATCTGTTTTTTTGTTTGTAGGTTACCAGTGTTGGAATCCACGGCTCCTTCGGGCGACATGTCCCGGCCTCACCATATAGTATCAGTCGTCCCCAATCGTTACCCGCGATGGTTCACCCTCAGCCACATCGAGTCCCAGCAGTGCGAGCTGGCCTCCACCATGCTCACTGCAGCCAAAGGTTAGACCGGCACTTTCGCCAGCGCGTCCATCACTCGAGCGCAGGCTGCAATTACTGTGACAACAGCGCTGTCTGTGTAATGGCAGGCCTGTGAACCGCATTTCCGCTAGCAGACGGCAAAACAACGAGGCCCGACCATAAAATCAAATCTGCATTCGTCTCCTGGGTTTGGAGAAACAACACGCTTGGAAAAGTTGCAGCACTATTTTTAAGATGTAATCGCAGTGCAGAGAAGCTGAAATCAGAGGAAATCAGAATACTGGTGATGAAAAGAGATCCTGCCCCAGAAATGAGCATTTGAAGGCTTTATCAGCGGCTTGCATCGCGCAGGGCGTCTAGTGCTGACTCACGGAGTGTGTGTGTGAGAGTGTGAGAGAGTGTGAGAGAGTGTGAGAGAGTGTGAGAGTGTGTGAGAGAGTGTGAGAGTGTGTGAGAGTGTGTGAGAGTGTGTGAGAGTGTGTGAGAGTGTGAGAGTGTGAGAGTGTGAGAGTGTGAGAGTGTGAGAGTGTGAGAGTGTGAGAGTGTGAGAGTGTGAGAGTGTGAGAGAGAGAGAGAGAGAGAGAGAGAGAGAGAGAGAGTGAGTGAGAGAGTGAGTGTGTGAGAGAGAGTGAGTGTGTGAGAGCGCGTCTATGTGTCTGTGAGAGCGCGTCTGTGTGAGCGTGTCTGTGTCTGTGAGAGCGCGTCTCTCACACACTCTCACACACTCTCACACACAAGCGCTCTCTCTCACACGCGCTCTCTCTCACGCGCTCTCTCTCTCACACGCGCTCTCTCTCACGCGCTCTCTCTCACACACGCGCTCTCTCTCACTCACGCGCTCTCTCACACACACGCGCTCACTCTCACACACACGCGCTCTCTCTCACACACGCGCGCTCTCTCACTCACGCGCGTGAGTGTGTGTGTCTGTGTCTGTGTCTGTGTCTGTGTCTGTGTCTGTGTCTGTGTCTGTGTCTGTGTCTGTGTGAGAGCGCGTCTGTGTCTGTGTGAGAGCGCGTCTGTGTCTGTGTGAGAGCGCGTCTGTGTCTGTGTGAGAGCGCGTCTGTGTCTGTGTGAGAGCGCGTCTGTGTCTGTGTGAGAGCGCGTCTGTGTCTGTGTGAGAGCGCGTCTGTGTCTGTGTGAGAGCGTGTCTGTGTCTGTGTGAGAGCGCGTCTGTGTCTGTGTGAGAGCGCGTCTGTGTCTGTGTGAGAGCGCGTCTGTGTCTGTGTGAGAGCGCGTCTGTGTCTGTGTGAGAGCGCGTCTGTGTCTGTGTGAGAGCGCGTCTGTGTCTGTGTGAGAGCGCGTCTGTGTCTGTGTGAGAGCGCGTCTGTGTCTGTGTGAGAGCGAGCGCGTGAGTGAGAGCGAGCGCGTGAGTGAGAGAGCGCGAGTGAGAGAGAGCGCGTGTGAGAGAGAGCGCTTGTGTGTGTGAGAGAGAGAGAGCGCGCGTGTGTGAGAGAGAGAGAGAGCGCGCGTGTGAGAGAGAGAGAGAGCGCGTGTGTGAGAGAGCGCGTGAGTGAGAGAGAGCGCGTGAGTGAGAGAGAGCGCGTGTGTGTGAGAGAGAGCGCGTGAGTGAGAGAGAGCGCGTGAGTGAGAGAGAGCGCGTGAGTGAGAGAGCGCGCGCGTGAGAGAGAGTGAGAGAGAGAGAGCGCGCGCGCGAAAGAGCGAGAGAGAGCGCGTGTGTGAGAGCGCGTGTGTGTGAGAGCGCGTGTGTGTGAGAGCGCGTGTGTGTGAGAGCGCGTGTGAGAGAGAGAGAGAGAGAGAGAGCGCGTGTGTGAGAGAGAGCGCGCGTGAGAGAGAGCGCGCGTGAGAGAGAGCGCGCGTGAGAGAGAGCGCGCGTGTGAGAGAGCGCGCGTGTGTGTGAGTGAGAGCGCGCGTGTGTGTGAGTGAGAGAGAGCGTGTGTGTGAGTGAGAGAGAGCGTGTGTGTGAGTGAGAGAGAGCGTGTGTGTGAGTGAGAGAGAGCGCGTGTGTGAGAGAGAGAGAGAGAGAGAGCGCGTGTGTGAGAGAGCGCGTGTGTGAGAGAGCGCGTGTGTGAGAGAGCGCGCGTGTGAGAGAGCGCGCGTGAGAGAGAGCGCGCGTGAGAGAGAGCGCGCGTGAGAGAGAGCGCGCGTGAGAGAGAGCGCGCGTGAGAGAGAGCGCGCGTGAGAGAGAGCGCGCGTGAGAGAGAGCGCGCGTGTGAGAGAGCGCGCGTGTGTGTGAGTGAGAGCGCGCGTGTGTGTGAGTGAGAGAGAGCGTGTGTGTGAGTGAGAGAGAGCGTGTGTGTGAGTGAGAGAGAGCGTGTGTGTGAGTGAGAGAGAGCGTGTGTGTGAGTGAGAGAGAGCGTGTGTGTGAGTGAGAGAGAGCGTGTGAGCGTGTGAGCGTGTGAGCGTGTGAGCGTGTGAGCGTGTGAGCGTGTGAGCGTGTGAGCGTGTGAGCGTGTGAGCGTGTGAGCGTGTGAGCGTGTGAGCGTGTGAGCGTGCGAGCGTGCGAGAGTGTGTGAGTGTGAGAGTAAGAGTGTGTGAGTGTGAGAGAGAGCGAGAGAGTGTGTGTGTGAGAGAGAGTGTGTGTGTGTGTGAGAGAGAGTGTGTGTGTGACATAGTGTGTGTGTGTGACATAGTGTGTGTGTGTGAGATAGTGTGTGTGTGTGTGTGTGTGTGTGTGAGAGAGTGTGTGTGTGAGAGAGAGAGTGTGTGTGTGTGTGTGTGTGTGTGAGAGAGAGTGTGTGTGTGTGTGAGAGAGAGAGAGAGAGTGTGTGTGTGCGAGTGCAAGTTGTGTGTGTGTGTGCACAATTGTGTGCGCTGTAGACAGGGTTTCTGAGCACCTGATGTTTCTCCAAGGTCACTGGCGACTGTTTGCAATGTTTGCAAAAATGGCCAGTCACGTCAAATTTCCATCACTTGTGTGATTCTGTTTATATATTAAATATTTCTGAAATGTTACACGTTCTCTGTCCTCCCTGTGCTTTCACTAGTGATGGGCGTTAGAGTACCTGAGCAGTCGGAATCGACAGCAATCGATCAGGAGTGCATTCATATTCATTTCATGAACTTGACTAATATTCATTAAATTATTTACATATTTACAGCAATGTTTAATCATGAATGCATTATTTAAATGCATTAAATCATGCATAATTTAAATTATGCATATTAATTTCTTTACAAAAATGTATATATATAAATATATATATAGCTACATGTTTTATTACTATACAAAAAATGCATATAAAAAAAACGCTCACCAGAAAAAAGCATGCATTGGCTACAACATCATCAGTTATTAATATTTTGTTGGTTCTCTCATTTATGCACATGCATCATCATTTCTTAGTATGACAGGCTGGCCAAAAATTATGTCCACACAATTTGTCATGTTTTATTGCGTTATCACAAATAAAACAATCGACTCTAAACACAACTGCGCAATGTGCTTACAAAATCTTTATGTAAAATGCATAATTTGCATACTTCCAGTTATATATCACAGTTGTAATGATTCTAAAAGTTGGAACACATTGGCTCAGATGTTTGTGTGTCCTGTGTTGTTTGTAGGTGACGCTCGAAGGTTAGAGACAGTATTAGAGTCCATACAGAAGAACATTCACTCGTCCTCTCATATCTTCAAACTGGCGCAGGATGCCTTTAAGATCGCGACGCTCATGGACAGTCTGCCGGACATCACTCTGCTGAAGGTCTCCCTGGAGCTGGGTCTTCAGGTATCCACGCTTCTCCATCAGCACACACTTACACCTGTCTGTGCTCATTTCCTGACATGTTTTCTTCTCTCCTGATAACGCACAGGTAATGCGTATGACGCTTTCGACGCTGAACTGGCGGCGGCGAGAGATGGTACGATGGCTAGTCACATGTGCCACAGAAGTTGGTAAGTTTGAACCTTCAGTGTTACCTGATCTTGGCTAGTAACAAAAAGCAATTACCCAGTCAAGACTGCTTTACAGTGATTTTACCATGGTATGATAGTGTAAAATAACCATAATACACAGCCATGAGTGACTTATTGCTTTTACAAATTGCAATCAGATAAAAAAAAATACTGTTCAATAAACAATTAACTTTATTTATAGTAAAATAAAGTAGTTATTATTTCAATTAAACAATAAAGTAATTATTTTTGCACAGCTGCTGCAAAAATCTGTTTTTTTTATAATAAAATTAATGCATATATTTCAGAAGTATTTGAATAAAAATATTAGCTTAAACTTCATATGTACACATAATTTAAATGTATCTACAAAACTAATATAAACTTGAAAATGAGGCCCCATATTTGTGTGAGTGTGTGTATTTATATGAAAAAAAATATTTTATAAAGGTAAAATTTGACATTTGAAGAACTTATGTACACATAATTTATATATATATATATATATATATAAGATATATAAGATTTTATTCATTAGAAATTATTACAATTTGATGATGTTATAAAGATTGTTTTTTAAATGTATTATTAAAATAAAAATAAAAAATTAAATATTTAATTACACATCATTTAAATGTATCTACAAAACTAATATAAATTTAAAAATGAGTGTGTGACTTAATATCTTTATATATATATATATTAATTTGTTGTTGCTTCCATAATATTTTTAGTAAAAATGAAAAATGTACAAATTACAATTTAATGAAATGTTATGAAGACTTTTTTTTCTTTGTACACTGATGAACTGAGCCCAATAAGAATAAGTCTTAAGGACGTAAATAGGGCGAGTTTTGTTTTCTGTAAGGACGCTGACTGACATGCGGTGTGTTTCTGCAGGGGTCTACGCACTGGACAGCATCATGCAGAGCTGGTTCACCCTCTTCACGCCCACCGAGGCCACGAGCATCGTGGCGACCACGGTCATGTCCAACAGCACCATCGTACGGCTGCACCTGGACTGCCATCAGCAGGAGAACCTGGCGAGCAGCGCGCGGACGTTAGCCCTGCAGTGCGCCATGAAGGACCCGCAGAACTGCGCGCTGTCGGCTCTCACGCTCTGCGAGAAGGACCACATCGCCTTCGAGACGGCCTACCAGATCGTGCTCGACGCGGCCACCACGGGCATGAGCTACACGCAGCTGTTCACCATCGCGCGCTACATGGAGCACCGCGGGTACCCGATGCGCGCCTACAAACTGGCCACGCTCGCCATGGCCCACTTGAACCTGAGCTACAACCAGGACACGCATCCCGCCATCAACGACGTGCTGTGGGCGTGCGCGCTCAGCCACTCGCTGGGCAAGAACGAGCTGGCCGCCATCATCCCGCTGGTGGTGAAGAGCGTCAAGTGTGCCACCGTGTTGTCGGACATATTGCGGCGTTGCACGCTGACCACGCCCGGCATGGTGGCGCTACACAGCCGCAGGAACTCTGGGAAGTTGATGTCGTTAGACAAAGCCCCGCTAAGACAGCTCTTGGACGCCACGATTGGGGCCTACATCAACACGACGCACTCGCGGCTCACGCACATCAGCCCGCGGCACTACAGCGAGTTCATCGAGTTCCTCAGCAAAGCCAGAGAGACTTTCCTCATGGCGCACGACGGACACATCCAGTTCACACAGTTCATAGACAACCTGAAACAGATATACAAAGGCAAAAAGAAACTCATGATGCTCGTGCGAGAGCGCTTCGGCTAGAGACGAGAAAAACATTACGAACCACACCGGTATTATGTGTATAGACTTACGATTGCGCAAAAAAAAACGGAAAAAAAAGTGGAACGTTGTCATGTTGTGGAAGTTTGTGTGTTTCCCCTTTATTTGTGTGAAAGAGTATGTCACGACGTTTGGGTTTACACTGAGTATATGTTGTCCAGTGGCGAAAGTCCACACAGCACTCCAGATCTCTCTGTTTAACATTCACAGCCTCAAAGTGAAGAAGAAAAATGGCTTTAAACCAAACAACACCTCCATCCTAAGTGACAAGTACCTCGTACGGCTTCAGCTTTACTCCTTCCTGAACCAGTCACACGTTACCAGTGTCCTAAAGAAGTGTTAGAAAGCAGAAAAACAAAAACACGTCTCCATTTTGTTTTGAATACCTTTTCAGTTCACCAGGCTAATTGCAGTGCTGTTTCGTCCAAAAGCATGTCACACACACACACACACACACACACGCTTCAACCCCATTGTGCTTGCGCTTGTGGAAACTTAGCGACTGTCGACATACATCTCAGGGATTCTCTTTGAAAAAAAGGAAAAAAAGAAGAAAAAAAATGGTCATGAAAGAATGAGAGCATTTATTGTACTGTATATATGATAGTATATGTCTGAATATTGAAAAAATGTATACGTTAACTAATTTATAAAAAGAATATTCTATGTAATGCAAAAATACTTGAAGCTGCAGTACCTTGGTCTGAAATCAAACATATCAGAGGGACTAAACGCGAGCCTCGGGCTGTGTTCGGAACGGAAGGCTATGGCGCATGTTTGATTCACATTTACTCTGCATTGCACAGTATCCATACTACACACTGCAGCCGCAGTACCAGTACGCTAGCGTGCCTTTCCGAACACGGCCGTGCTGTCGGGGCTGGGATCGGGCAGTGAACCTGTGTGCCACACCGGTGGTTTGGACGGACACCCAGTGAACCAGAGCAGCAAGCCTTAGCATTAAGAATTGGGAATGCAAGAAACGCAGGCCCACGTGCCTCAAAAAACGCCTAGAAATGTAGATCCAACCGTATCGATGTTAACGCAAACATGCCGAGCGATTGGCCTGACGCTCTTGTTTCTTTCCACAATAATCGAGTCACGACGAAACTCCATTTTTATGCACAATAACATGTACATGCCTATCTGCTGACATCTTAACTTTGTGCAAGACAGAAAGTTGCTGTGTAGGTCTGACTGTTCAAACGCTTTTTGTTTTTTTTACGTTTTGTCGTTCCTATAGGATTCCTCAACGAAACGAAAACAGCCTTCTTTCTTGCCTTGTCTTAACGCTTTAAAATAACCAAACTGGAGTTCTAACTACCAAACTTGTTCGTTAAAAATGAAAGCCAACCGACTTTGGTTACAACTGTCTTTAATTTTAGCTGAATGGTTCTGTATTCTGTGCTTTAAAAGCAGGTTTCCTATGTTTTTGGTGCAAAAACGTTGTCGAGTGTCCCCTTCCTTAGAGGTATGTCTGTAGCTCTTTTTCTTTTCTTTTACTTTTTGTTCGTTTAGAAACAGAAATATCTCTCTTTTTTTTCTCTCCATTTTATTTATTATACAAGGTAAACGATTGTACTTCTTCACCCGTGTCAACATTCTCATGAAGTTGAATTTAAGATTTGATACACCGATATCAATTTATTTATGTAACTAAATCACTGTTTTATAAACTTGTTAATGATTCAACATTTTTGTTTTAATTAAAATTAGTTTTTTGAGAGGAAGCAAATCATTGAGTCGTTTGTGTGCATGACACTCATCTGTTTGGTGAAAAAAATGCATGCAAAATGATGCATGAATCTTGAAATGTATTATAAATAAAATATTTTATACATATTTATCGATATAAATGGACAAATCACAATATACACACATACTGAGCAAAATATACACAATTATAAATTGTATTTAATCAATTTCTAAAATAAAATGGACAACACACTATTTAAATGAAGTACAATCAACTTGAATGTTTAAGTCATTTCAACTTTTGAATTGAATCTTGTATAACTTTAAAAAAAAGTTGAAAATTGCTTAATTTTGATGAGTTAAAGCAATGTTGTCATAACTTATTGATCATATATTTTTTTACAGTATATAGAGATATGTTGAGTAAAATACTTTTTTATATTGATATTATAATAAATATTGGTAACACTTTATTTTGCAGTGTCCTTGTTACATGTACTTACTATAGTAATAACAGTAAATTATGCATAATTGCATGCAACTAACCCTCAACCAAACCCTAACCCTATAGTAAGTACATGTAGTTAATCAATATCACTCAGTACTTAAATATATAATTACACTGTAACAATGACACCTTAAAATAGTGTAACCTTAATATATTGTATATACATTTTTTTCACCAAACTCGTAATGCATTCTGGGATTACCTTATGCGTAATATTTGCAATGAATTTTTCAAACAAAGTGTCTGAGAAGGCCAAAGTAATTGTGCCAACTGCATTTTTGAACATCCTTCACGTTAAGAATCTGTGTGGCAGCTCACTAGATTTGGAACAGATGGTTAATATAAAAATAAGAAACTTCTCCTAGTTTTGAGGAAAGTCTTAAACCGTCATTATAGTTTATTCTGCAATCCCTCCTTTGTCTTGAGCTTCTGTGTTTATGAGTTAGATTAGCTTTAGGATTTACAGTTTGGTCCTTTCCAGATGCCAGTTCTACAAAGACTCGTCCCTGTTGTCTAAACTAAACAGGAAGTGGACAAACAGGCTGCGGTGGGAGATTATGACACTCGAGCTGCTCCTTCACACTTGGAGTGGAACGATAAGGTTGAGCACTGTTACACACAAACAGATCCTCTCACGCTCGCAATTGCTTTCAGTGGCGAACTTCCAGGAACTACCAGCCAAGAGCTTCAACCATTGAGATGTCAAGAACGACAAGGGCCGAGCGAAGTTAAATACTGCAGGAAGAACTCATTCTCACACTGATAAGGCGGGCAGCTTCATGTGTACATTTGAATTGTATTTATGAGTAAATGCCCTGATCTCTAAGATGGTATTTTTGGCCTACAAAGGTGCGGTCGCATTTACCGTTGTTCGGCAAATTTTCGCGGACGAAATCCATCTATTTCTAGGAATCCACTAGACTTGGAATTTCGCATGAGGGATTATGGGTAAGTTTACAAGGCAACGATGTACTAAAAGCGAAAACATTTTTCCTTTTTTGTTTTCAAAACGATCCCCGTTCACATGGATCTGCGAAAACGACAAAAAAACGCTGTATTCTGCTGCCAGGCCAGTAGATGGCGGTCACTTTGTAAAGAAACGCCCTGATTTTAAAGGTGCAGTTTTTTACCAACAAACTCTCATTTACCCTTGCTCTGCGAATTTTCATGGCGAAATCCAGCTATTTCTAGGAATCCACAGGATCGGAAATTTCTCTATGCAGATTTTGCAGGTTCAGTTATTCACCTGAATTTGCCCAATTGACCAACCAACAAAGTCCTCATTTTATGATCATCTCATCACTATGTTATACTTTATCCAATGGTATATAACTAATAAATACGTTTTTTAAAAGTTATCAAGTGACATACATTTTAGTATGGACTAACATAGTTAAACGAAAATAGCTCAAAATAGAGTCACAGCAGAACCATTGCCTCTGCGATCAACAAAGCTTCATTCTTGAATGATTCAGAGTTTTTGAACCGATTGGGCGAGTCAATGATTCAATGACTTACTCATAAAGACAGTCACTTGCAGTCATCTCATCACTATTTTATACTTTATCCACTGGTATATAACTAATAAATACGTTTTTAAAAATCAGCTATGTTTAAGTTATTATCGAGTAGAGTACATTTTAGTACGGACTAAAATAGTTAAACGAAATGAATCATTGAATCAATAAATCAGTCAATCACACCTACTGGCAGTTGTAGTTTTATAATGAAAGTATACTTTAATTACATATTTGTATATTCAATATATTTTATATTTAAACCATTAATCTCATAACATTATGTATGCAATGACATCTCTGAGCTGCATTAAACAGTCTGTGAAAAACAGTACAACTTCTGTGCCACATCTGCAGTGCAAAGATGGATTTAACTGATACTGATTTCATTTCATTGGTAAAGTTGCCCTTATAAGTGTGAAAATGCCCCATGGAAATCAATTTAAGGGGCCAAACATTGCCACTTATTGGAAAAGGCATAACAGTTTTAAGTGATATAGAAATGGCCACCCTTGAGTAAAGTTACCATGTTTAATGAAAGCAGCACAGTTTATGCTGTAGTAATTTAATATGAGAAAAAATACTCTGCCTCTTTTCTAGCTAGTAAAGCAACAGAAGCGATAAGATAACTGAACAATTAATGTTTTAAAATTATGCATATGGACTCTTTTCTTGCTTTGGGCTGCAAAAACCACAGAGTTTTGCAGTGTTTCCACCTCTCTTCATCAGCGGAACGGACAGATGGGACGAAGACCCGTGCTGACCAACGCTTTTCACTCTCATTTTGTTTCTGAGAGCACAGATGCACAGTCAATCCAAGATGGAGCACTTTGCCCAGACCATCAGCCCCTCAGTACATTTGGAAGAACAAACTGTAATAGCCTCAGCCATAATTCCCATGAAGCATTTTCAGGCCTGTGAGGAGATCTGTTCCTGCCAAAGCGGTGCGGAACAGGAGGCCGGGGGTTCGGGGGGAGATATCCAAGTGCTCGAGTGAAGACAGTGACAAATTCAAGCTTTACTGTGACTTCAGGCCTGGCACAACACGACACTGACCACAGACACAGGACGAGGCCCTTAAAGAGGACTTATTATACTCTTGGTGTTGTTTTTGGGCTCTACTAGAGCAGGTTTTCCTGCTTTAATGTTGATTATTTCCCTCATATTCTCCATTGTTTCGGCTCCTCTCTTCCCAGTCTGTCAGTAACGCTCGGTTTAGTTCCTGTCTCTTTGAAGCCCCTCCTTCTGAAAAGCACACTGTGCTCTGATTGGTCGGCTGGAGCAGTGTGTTGTGATTGGTCAAGCGCTTCCAGCGTGTTTGGGAAATGCCCCGCCCCTTACCATAACTGCCAGTTTCAACACAATACTAACTAACTCAACCAGGCCCCGGCCCTTTATTCTGCGTATGAATTATTTAAATAAGGAATATTGTGACACGCTCGTTCCCGGAAGGAAACTGCAAAATTTGAGTGCATGAAGTGTGCAACATCAAGTTTAACTTTTTCTTTTTTCACTATTTATACTATAAAACTGCATAGTAAATAAGTATGCAAATCAGGATGCATCAAACTGTAGTATGCTTTATTGTTGTCACATGACTTCATGTTGCACGTTTAATTCGACATCCAGTTAGCATCTTAGTAATATTATAATTTCTGAAATAGCAACTGCATATCACATGATACCAACGCAAATGTGAATGTGAAACTTTTCGCAACATTGAAGTGTTTAAAAACAAGTATGCAAAGGTTTATTATGTACTCTCTATGTTGCATGTTTACTTTGGCAAATAGCATCCAATATTTTTTATATTTCAATTTGTTTTTATTCAAATTGTAAAATGTGCAAAAATAAGAAAAGTCCTTATACGCCACTTGATCAAATAACAGTTGATATCACGTCTGGTTTATTTATCAAATTGAGAGCATTGTAGTATGGGATTTGGCTCTCAATTAGAGTGATCTGGTTGTAGGAGGAGAGCAGGGTAAGATGAGCCAGTGGGTAAGCTGACCCACCCCTTTATCTTGGCAATATATTTTGGAATCACCCATTATTTCTGCCAGACTGTGAAAAGGAGAAGCAAATGGGAGGAGTGGAAGGCATTTAATTGAAAAAACAGTTTTTGGCTTGTAAACGTAAAATTTTAAACTGTTACATCAAAGCAAATGTATCCAGGTCTAAAAATATTTATGATAATTTTGCAATGTTTGACATTGCAGAAAAACTACCATGCCAAGAACCTTTTGACTAAAATGATTATTAGTGTCAGTAACATTTAGTCATTCATTCTAATTCAGTTTTTTTTATGTAATTTTACTCAACAAACTCTGTTTAGTCTGTTTTTGGGAAGGTTACAACTTTGGTGTTCAACATATTGTTTCAGAAATGCAAACTTCATTTGCTTGGTTTTATGTTGTTTAAGTTAGCTTTAGGAAAAGAAATACAACGATTTGTAAAAGGAAATAGGTAAATTATCTTTACAATGTCACCTGGGTTTGATTCAGATTTAGTTAGATGGTCAGTTTACACCCAGATGGTGCAACTTACCCACTGACTCGGATCAACTTACCCCTAACCTGGGGCAAGCTGAGCCACAGGAACACTTTTTTTAATGAGAAGCCATATTTTTAGAACCATTTGTCATAGATGTATTCTGATCATTTAACATGATAGGAAACATTCTGAAATGACTTTCATTGTACTTCTGCCTCATTTTCCCTTATCTTGAGGACCACATAAGTAAAACAATGGCTCATCTTACCCCACTATCCGCTATATATTGCATATTTTAGCAAGGTCATTGCATGCATGCAGAATTTCCAAATACAAAAATAACGTAATCGGAGCATATCCGAACATTTAAAGAAAAACTGCATGCAGCTCTAAAGAATTAAGTGGTTTATTTGAAACCTTTCATTGCTCCTGAGCCATTGGTGAAATTTCCTTTTCTCCAACTCATCGAACAGTGCTGTGAACGGCTGGAAAAAGAGATATGGTATCTGTTATAATGGCAGCAGAGCGCTGTACACTTCCTCCTCGGGAGGAAACGCTGGTTGTAAATGTCGTCTGTTGACATGTGTTGCTAACACAACGTTTAGTGCTGGGCAGTGGTCAACTTTGATCCTTTATCACAAGACAACCAGACCCAAACACCCTACAATTACTGCAGAGCCAGCCAGGCCGGACAGAAGCCCTCGCAGCCTCAACAGGAAGCACAATCGCTGAAACAATGAACGACTGCAGCCAGGAACGCCACAGCCTCCTGCTGCTCTCAGACACACATCCACTGAAAATTATCAGGAATTATTCCAGGTTCACATAGAATATCCCTGTCAAATATGACTGGATAAAATATTAAACTTACTTTTTTTTATTTCAATATCACAGTTAATTAAATATGAGTGAATTTCCAATCACTATATGATTTGAGATGTTGCCATTTTTATGACAATTAAGAAATATTCCATTTGTTTCTTCTCCTTGGGAATATTGTTTTAACTGATAATTTATTTATAGATTTTGTTAGTCTTTTGTAAATACTATTAAAAGCCACTCCCTGAATGACATCATCGTCCAGGAAGTGACATCATTTTGGAGGTAAAACAACAGTACTAGTGAGTATAAGCAATGGATTTGACTATTAACTGTGATATTTTGTGGTGTTAGTTGGTTTGTGTTAGGGATGCACAATATATCGGTCACCATATGAATGGCCAATATACACTATATTGCCAAAAGTATTGGGATGCCCCTCCAAATCCCTGAATTCAGGTGTTCAATCACTTCATGGCCACAGGTGTATAAATCAAGCACTAGGCATGCAGACGCTTCTACAAACATTTGTGAAAGAATGGGTCGCTCTCAGGAGCTCAGTGAACTCAAGCGTGGTACCGTGATAGGTTGCCACCTGTGCAATAAGTCCATTCCTGAAACTTCCTCACTACTAAATATTCCATGCTCAACTGTTAGTGGGATTATAACAAAGTGGAAGCAATTGGGAACAACAGCAACTCAGCCACGAAGTGATAGGCCACGTAATCACAGAGCGGGGTCAGCGCATGCTGAGGGTCACAGTGCGCAGAAGTCACCAACTTTCTGCAGAGTCAATAGCTACAGACCTCCAAACTTCTGTGGCCTTCAGATGAGCTCAAGAACAGTGTGTAGAGAGCTTCATGGAATGGGTTTCCATGGCCGAGCAGCTCATCCAAGCCTGACATCACCAAGTGCAATGCAAAGCGTGGGATACAGTGGGGTAAAGCACGCCGCCACTGGACTCTAGAGCAGTGAGACGTGTTCTCTGGAGTGACCAATCACGCTTCTCTGTCTGCAATCTCATGGACGAGTCTGGGTTTGGCGGTTGCCAGGAGAACGGGACTTGCCTGACTGCATTGTGCCAAGTGTAAAGTTTGGTGGAGGGGGGATTATGGTGTGGGGTTGTTTTTCAGGGGTTGGGCTTGGCCCCTTAGTTCCAGTGAAAGGAACTCTTAATGCTTCAGCATACCAAGACATTTTGGACAATTTCATGCTCCCAACTTTGTGGGAACAGTTTGAGGATGGCCCCTTCCGTTCCCAACATGACTGTGCACCAGTGCACAAAGCGTCGGTCCATAAAGACATGGATGAGCGAGTTTGGTGTGGAGGAACTTGAGTTTGGATTTAGATTTATCGGCCAATTTATCGGTTATTGGCTTTCAAATATTAAGAATTATCGGTTAACGGCCAAAATTTTCATATCGGTGCATTGATACTAACTTAATGATTACATGTAGCTCTTTTATTTAGCTCTTTGTAAACAATCAAGTTCTAAAGTTTAAGCAGTGGCGTGCACTTTAATCCCTGCCAAATGCTTTCGTAGATTACGAGCATATATTTATATTCTATTCAGTTGGTTCTGAATTAGAGGAATGATCTAATGATTTCATTTTGGTCTAAGATCTGCTGTATTCCAATAGAAGGCAAACATTCAAGGTTTTATATTGTTGGAGCTTTACCAGCTGGCTGGATATCTTCAACGTTGTGTTTTGACAAGAAATATTTTTTGGGGAAAAGGAGGTTTACACATCCGGAAAGAAGCCAGATAAAGTTCATTTATTCATATTCTTTCATTGTAAAATAGGAGCCACATCAATTCTGTGCTTTTTTTCCATGTCTGTTGGCTTGAGATCATCTGCATGATACTGTATTCCTAAAAGATGACACCCACTTTTCATCCAATTAATTCCTGATAGAATAAATCAAGTAATTTTTTTATTTAAATCCTGTTTTGTTAGGAAATATGTCAAATTGTGGAAGTAAAATGGATTGTAAATGCTATTTGATATTTAAAAACAAAAGCCACTCTCTCATTGACATCATTGCCCAGGAAGTGACATCATTTTGGAGGGAAAACAACAGTACTAGTGAGTATAAGCAATGGATTTGACTATTTACTGTGATATTTTGTGGTGTTAAAATGGACTGTAAATGCCGTTTAATATTGAGAAAAGGAAAAATGGTCATAAAAGTAAACTATGACCCTTTTTAACACCATAAGCGCTCCTCAGGGAAAAAAGTACAGTGATTTTAAAAAGTGTATATGAGTGAGAGCTTCAAACTTTACTTTAACTGCAGAAATGAGCTGGTAAATGCCACTGGTCATAATGTGGGAGCAACAGAACGCACTGACCAATCAATACGCTTCACATTTTACCCAGTCGCCACCGTTTGCTCTTTTGGAAAAAAGTATTTCCATATGAGGGCTTTGAGGGCCACCTTTTGAACTTTCACATTCTCAAAGATTTTTAGATCGCACTTTTCAATTATGCATGCTTTAACCTTTCATGCTCTCCTGTGCAAATCAGTGTCAGTTCTCTGTAATCTGTTTCTTACACAATCTGAGGGCTTTAAAACTATTCATTGCATTAAATAAAGCTTGAGTAGATAACGCAGACCCGACCACGTCTGGCCCCGGTTATCAATCATGAGTGGGCCTACAGAACACAGAACGTAATATGATCAAACCTGAACCTCATCCTCCCCTCCGGTGTTTGTGTGTAATCTATTGAAGAGGATAATGTGGTGTTTTACCACACCGTCGCAGTAAAAGCATGTCGGTGCTCTGAGCATCAGTCGTATGTAGAAATCCTGTTGGATGAACACACCAGGCGTGTCAGATGATTCGATCTGCTGCCTGTTTCAATTAAAACGCTCATATGCACAAATAAACAAAACATGAATTTATTGTGCTATTGTGTTGCTATAGGGGGGTTATAGGGCATTGCTAGGTGGTTTATGTTGTGTTCTAGCTAGTTAATAGGGTGTGAGTGTTTTTTATCATAATACAATGTGGTTTAATAGACCTTATTTAAAGCAGTGCCATGACAGGTGTTTTCAATGGCATCCGCTGTAAAAAGCTGTATAAAAAGCTCCTACATCACCTCATTTTTAGGGGTGTAACAATCGATCTAATGTCTAACGATATGATGCTTCGATGCAACGTGTTAAAAATCGATACCTGTAGGCTATTTATATATTTAAGAGGCACATTGTTTTAACACTCTCCACATTTTCACACAATGTCAGTCTATGTATTATCGCCAACGCATGCATACTCTATTTTAAATTTTTTATCATTTAAATTACCTTTCAGAGCTTGTGCTGAATCTTCACAAAAGTTTGCTCGTGTTTAAAGCCTTGCATAAAGCAGCGCGTGCTCATCTCAAACAGCACACAGATAGGCCACTGAATTGAGTCTTCTTTAACTTATTTTTGTGCTTCAGTAGATGAATGTTTTATTTGTGGATGTGTTAATTTTGAAATAAATAGTTAATAAAAGAGTTAATAAAAATGTAACTGGTTGTGTAAAATAGGCACATAATATCATAATATTGAAATATTGATCGATATACCCCTGAATCGAATCGTATCTTAATCGTATCGCAGAACTTTTTGAGGTATGGGAAAATATCGTATCGCTGGCTATGAGAATCGATATCGTATCGAATCGTGATTAATTGTTTCTAATGTCTGGAGTTTTTTTGTCTGCTGAAATTTCTTGGAAACATATTTTCGCTGTTTCATCGGCAGAACAATAAAAAAAACGCACATATGTTTATCCCTCACAGCCTAGCTTTCATTCCCCTAAAAAATTAAAGATGGCGCTGCTGTGAATAAGGTCTATAGATACAGATGAATACAGATATTCATTTATATAGCCTATTCATGCATTGCCTCTAGATAGTTGTCTCTTATATGAAACCCCTGATTTTACACTATATCTATATCATATCCACCTTATTTTATTTCTTTTACATATTAAATTTGCAAATGGCTCTTGTGTCCGGCTTCCGGAGTGGACCCTTTTCAAATTTCAAATCGAGCCCCCCCCAGGAATCGGGTCTCCTTTAGGACCCCGATTGATCCCATTGGTTGAACAGACTTTTAATGGGTAGTATTTTTAGCGCCTGATTACATAGTTGGGTAAGTGAGTAAATGTTACTATTAAAACGTTCAATATAGGGATGGGCGATATGGCCAAAAAATCATCTCAGTATTTTTTGGTTGAATGGCGTTACATGGTATATATCCCAGTATTTTCTACGTTTTTCTATTTGGATAAAAAAAAAATCTGTATTTATTTTAATAATAATTAATTTGATTTCACATCCTGCCCAATGATGACCTGAAAACAATGTTGATATTGAAGGCTATAAACAAATACAGTGAATGTAATGTAGGCTATGCAATATATTATGTGCAAAAAGGGAGTTAAAATCACATTACATTCTAACACTGTAACATTACAATCTAAAAACAAAATTAATAATTCACTAAAAATGCAACTAAAAATGAAAATAAAACAAAAGCATAATAGCCTACATTTTATCACCCCATTATAATGGTCACTTTCATAAAATTACACTTACTTGTAGGTTTAAAATTCCACATATGGCACATTTATTGTCCAACAACAAATATTTTAGAAATATGCATATTTTAGTCAGAATTATTGCACTCTTATTCTATTGCGCGTGCGCGTGGCAGCGCTCGTTCACCACATCTCAAACAGCGTGAGTCTGTCAGTCAGCATGTGTCTGTCAGAGCGTCTGCTGCTTTAAACTATACGTGTTAACTATATCTTACCAGTTATTTTGAAGCCCTTAATATAAAGCATGTGTCATGTTTAGGACAATTTGCATCATGCACTTTCCCTGCATCAGCTCACTCTGCGTAGTCCGCTATTTTTCAGATGCGCTTGTATCAATCTACCAAATATCGATATAAACGGTATTGCCTCATTCCATATCGTTTCTAAGAAATATATATATCGATATATCGTACAAACTCGATATACCGCCCAGCCCTATAAAGGCACACTATGTAGTTTTCGCCGCTAGAGGTCGCCTATTCAAAACAAAGGCGTAGCAGGAATCATGTGCATGGATGAGATTATTAACGTTACTGTAGTATGAAGCAGAGCAGGGCCGAGTGTTGTGGGAGCTGAACGCAGCCGCTGGAGCGATTGCTAATGAGAGATGAGCGTGACACACGGCTTCGACAGCACCGGAGCTTTTATTATGACACAGTCGGCGCTTCTACTTCTTTTAGATACATTCTAATTACATACATTTGAGTGTGTAGAAAATGATGTTATAACGTTATTTTGTACGTTCGCTCCGTGGCTGCTATGAGACAATTGTTGGAATATATTAGAATATTAGAATATCATATTAATCAGTGGCATGTAATTAATTTTAAAACATATTGTATGATGTGGAAAATGCTGTGTTACTGTACAATAATTCGTTTTCTGTGTAATAAAACATAATATATTAAAGCGTCTTTGGTGTTTCCATGGTTCCACAAAATAAAACCGGAAATCGAGGGTAACACGGATATGATGTCACGGACATGGCCCGTGTCCTGGTTAAGATCGCTTATTTTTCTGGATTTAAACATTCTTGGTAACATTTGGGATAATGTAAGTCCACAAATCAACAAAATATATAACACTGTTCTAGTGGAATATTTTAATCCAAAAATCTTACATTTTGTGCCTTTGAAATATATTTGTTTGTGTTCCTATTTGCTCAGATAACAAAAGAACAATAGTGTTTTCAAAAAGAAAAAGAAAATAAAGAGAGATTAATAACGGCAGTCAGAAGACTTTTTTGTAATTTGATGCAAAAGGTAATATAATACAAAGTATATGGTTATAAATGTACATACATTTAAAAAAAAATACGATGTTGATGACCGTTAAAGGTGCTGTATGTAGGAATGACAGCTAGTGGTTGAAATGGGTACTGCAGTCCAAATTAAAAATGTAGTTTGCCCCGCCCCCTCCTCCTCAGACTCGACGCTCACGCGGGTTGCCAGTTTGAGGACACGCAACAGGAACGAGCACGATTGACAATGGAAGACGAGGAGATTTACACACTGTAAAGGCGGGCGTACACTGTGCAAAGTTCGGACACTCGGGAGGTCGTGAGATATTGCACACGGTACGAGTCAGTTAACTTGATAATCGCGTCAAAGCAGCTGGTACACGGCACGACTATTCACGGCGAGCTGGAGGCAATCACGTGAGTTCACAGAGCTGAGCTTTCAATGTTGCAGCTATAGCTGTAGCTTTATTATTATTTGTTAAAAAGCAGAGAACAGCAGCCATTCCTTTCAACAGAAACCAGAGAGAGAGAAAGTGTGCGCGTGAGTGTGTGTGTGACAGTGTATGCGCATGCTGTATGGTTGCAGCCACATATAGCATAATAATACTAATAGATTTAGCCTATGTGACGTGGTTGTGTATTATTTGACAATAGGGAACAGCCTATACACTGTTGAAAATCGGGCCGACTCCCCAAACTTTTTAAACATGTCTAAAAATGATCGGGAGGTCGTGAGGTGCTCGTAACGTGCTTGGCTCGTCTCGTAATTCCTCTCACACGCTGCGAGCCGCAACCATACGAGCATCAACGATTTCCACGCGAGTGAAAAAAATCGTCTGCAAGCTTGTACGACAGCAAAAATTGCACCATGTATGCCCGGCTTAAGTTGATGATTTGATTTATCTGTGTTTTAATGTGCTTCCGTTCATAGAGATTTTAGATGGATTCCGAGGCTTTTTAGGTCGGGTTGAATCTGCGATCTCTGACCCAGTTTGTTTGCTGGCTTCCATGGCAACAAAACGCTGTGTTTTCCTTCAACTGGCAACCTGTGGTGTCGAAATACTATTGGATAAATTGGCAACGCGCGGTATCGCACAGACCAAAACAAAAACAGACATTCCGACACGGAACGCACATTTCAAAGTAAAATATCTGGCTGTAGCTTTGTTTTTCTGAGAAATGAGTATGTGAACTTTCCTAAATATCTGCACACATATGATGGGATTTTTATGCTTTAGTACAGTCAAAAACTTACAAAAGGCACCTTTAAAACGTGTCATCACAGTGTGTGAAAATGGTCCGTTATTTTAGCTGTACAAAACAGCTTACTTCCGCATTGAAAATAAGGTGGATAAACACCCAAAGCGTGTCAAAATCAAGTCCAAATCATATTAACACACATATTAATAATCCCTTCTGTATGTGTGTATATATGTGTGTGTTGCAGCAGGATTTCAAGGGGGACCGTCTCCTTATGTCTCGTCACACACACTAAAGCCCAGGATTTTCGCAGGCCGCAGGAGGTGTGTGGGGGGGCGTATGGGATTAAATTAGGCACACAGGGGTTTATGGGAACCGTAGGACAGACAGAGCAGGCAGTGATAGTATACCACAGCTCACCTGAGCGAGTGTCCTTGAGAGATATAGGATTCCGTAATCCCTGCGCCTCCCCCAGGAACGGCAGGAATGCGCCATGAATTTGTGCATCAGGCTTACGGTCACACTCGCTCACTCCAGTCTATGGATTTGCTGTATGTGCTACTGCATGCACACATGGAGTGACTGACAGGGGAGTAAATACATTGTTACGAGGAGGGGAGGTTATTCTGCATGTTGGAAAAATTCCCTGGCTTTATGCAACTTCTAGGATACCTTTTTTTCATGTCAGTCATATTTTCCAAAGTTTTCCATGTGGCATCAGGCAATCATAGGCCACATCCACACGAAGCCAGAGCTTTCTCTATCCGATCCTTTTTTTTCCACCTTTTAAAAAAAATTCCGTAAACACGGCGTCGTCTCAAGAAATATCTGCGTACCCACGAAACCACTGAAACTGACTCAAAACGATGTAGTATACATGCCAGACCAGTATGTGGTGCTGTAATTCTGCCACAGAGATTGGAGCATGCGCATACGTCACTCAAGTGGCCACGCCCTTAATTATGCAGAACTTAAAATTTTAATGGATGAGTTATAAAAAAAATTCACCCCCCTCACAGTTGTCATTAAGGGCAAAATTAGCTGTATAGACCAAAACCACTTTTTTCTACTGTAAAGTTGCCCATTTTAACATGGGGGAGATACAGATTTGACCTTTTGGAGCCTGTCCCTACTGACAGTCGATGAATTGCAGTTTAAGTCACTTCCGTGTTGGATTCAAGAGAGAGGAGGATGGCGTGGGGTGATGACATCATTGACACAAAATATACGGATTGGCTGTACACACGAAAACACAAGGGTGTCGTTTTCAGATTTATCCACTCTCTGGGACCTGGTTTCAAAAAAGTGGTTTCAGGCTCCCAAAACGCCGGATCCATCTGGACGAAACGCCGATACGATACAACATTTTTAAGTTTGTTGTTTAGTTTGGTTTTCCCTGTTCCTGTTTGCCTGTTAAACTGAAAACTCATCTCTTCCGTGAGCACTTAACCTCATCTTAAAAAAAAGGAAAAAAAAGTCCTCTATTCCCTCCCTATTCTAACTTATGCTACTCTAAGCAATTTCCAAAAATTAGTATTTCAGGCACTTTTTGTGACTTTTCGCCTCTTCGTGACGGATCTCTTCCTGTATTCCTCAGTTGTAGTCGCTTTGGATAAAAACGTCTTCTAAATGAATAAATGTAAATGTGAATGTAATTGACCTAGTTTTCTAGTATGTGCCAGGTTGTTCCTATAGTTACTGATTAGTTTCACCTGGGTTTCATTTAGCTCCCTTTGTATAGAGGGTATGCATTGACGGCACTTTCCTTCCGGAACACGCCCCCTCAGTCGGACTGAGTGGCAGAAGAGCTGCTGCATGACTACAGTTAATAGGGGAAACCAAGCATGCCACACGAGTCCTGAAAAGTAAAGCCAAAGCGTCTTGATCGCCCCCAGGTGGCTGGATGCAGTATAGGTCATAAACCCTGCCTTCTCCATGTAATATAATGATACAGAGACACTATAAACAATCAAATTACACTTCAAGTAAATGTTTTCCAAAGATGGTTTCTGTAATTTTAGGCAGTTTTTATCATGCTGATGTTATTTCATGTGTTCGTTCTTTAAATAGGTTTGTTTTTAGTTATTTGATGCTATGAGGTTATGATTGACAAGTTCTCTGAGCGAAGTAGTCACTGAGGAACCAACAGACTTTTTCCGGGAACTTCGGGAGGAGATTGGAGCTAAAACATTAAAGGATTAGTTCACTTCAAAATGAAAATTTCCAAATAATTTACTCACCCCCATCTCATCCAAGATGTTCATGTCTTTCTTTCTTCAGTTGAAAATAAATTCAGTTTTTTAGAATAGAGTCTAGCCAAACCATCGGCCATTTTCTAAACATTTATATACTTTTTAACCTCAAATGCGCGACTTCTGTGTTGTTCGTGTTTATGGCGCATGATGTCATCACATCGGAAAGGTCACGCCCGTGACATATGTGGATCACAGTAATGATTGCCTACACCAAACACTGATCACTAAACCTACCCATCACTGTAGCCTTAACCAATGAAATTAGCGTGCGTGAACTTTCCGACGTGATGGCGTCATAAGTCATGCAAAAGCCGAACACAGAAGTATTTGAGGTTAAAAAGTATATAAATGTTTATTTTGTTTGTTGAAAATGGCCGATGGTTTGTCTAGATAAGACTCTATTCCTCGTCTGGGATCGTGCAGAGCCTCTGAAACTGCATTGATTTGGACCTTCAACCGTTGGTCCCCATTGAAGTCCATTATGTGGAGAAAAATCCTGGAATGTTTTCCTCAAAAAACTTAATTTCTTTTTGACTGAAGAAAGAAAGACATTAACATCTTGGATGAGAGGGGGGTGAGTAAATGATCAGGAAATTTTCATTTTGAAGTAAACTAATCCTTTAAGTTCTACATTTCCACAACTGTTTATTTCACAAAAAGTTCAGGGCATGTGATTGGTGAGGCAGGAGTGTGGGCGGGACCTTGATATCGCAGCTCCACTTCGCACTCACTACTGCGCAGACTCCAGACCCATATTTGGATACTTACCTCAATGGAAGAGAGTATATTACGAAGGTGCGTCGTCCATCTTTTTACAGTCTATAGGGGAAACTGCGAAAACACGAGTAAAACAAACGATTATCAGTTTAAACTTAAGGTTGGATTAGATATAGTGTTCTTCACAACTTACCAAAGAGCCAGTGATCCATAGATATTAACAGGTAGCCAGAAATTGTGTTTCCTGACATTTATATGAGCCTGATTTCGACGCCGGGAAATACATAAAGCATATTTGCCTGTGAACCCTTTATATAAATACAATATAGGTAGGTCTAAATCTGGGTGATCATTCATATATATATATATATATACACTCACCTAAAGGATTATTAGGAACACCATACTAATACTGTGTTTGACCCCCTTTCGCCTTCAGAACTGCCTTAATTCTACGTGGCATTGATTCAACAAGGTGCTGAAAGCATTCTTTAGAAATGTTGGCCCATATTGATAGGATAGCATCTTGCAGTTGCACTCATTGTCATGTTCAAGAAACCAATTTGAAATGATTCGAGCTTTGTGACATGGTGCATTATCCTGCTGGAAGTAGCCATCAGAGGATGGGTACATGGTGGTCATAAAGGGATGGACATGGTCAGAAACAATGCTCAGGTAGGCCGTGGCATTTAAACGATGCCCAATTGGCACTAAGGGGCCTAAAGTGTGCCAAGAAAACATCCCCCACACCATTACACCACCACCACCAGCCTGCACAGTGGTAACAAGGCATGATGGATCCATGTTCTCATTCTGTTTACGCCAAATTCTGACTCTACCATCTAAATGTCTCAACAGAAATCCAGACTCATCAGACCAGGCAACATTTTTCCAGTCTTCAACTGTCCAATTTTGGTGAGCTCGTGCAAATTGTAGCCTCTTTTTCCTATTTGTAGTGGAGATGAGTGGTACCCAGTGGGGTCTTCTGCTGTTGTAGCCCATCCGCCTCAAGGTTGTGCGTGTTGTGGCTTCACAAATGCTTTGCTGCATACCTCGGTTGTAACGAGTGGTTATTTCAGTCAAAGTTGCTCTTCTATCAGCTTGAATCAGTCGGCCCATTCTCCTCTGACCTCTAGCCTCAACAAGGCATTTTCGCCCACAGGACTGCCGCATACTGGATGTTTTTCCCTTTTCACACCATTCTTTGTAAACTCTAGAAATGGTTGTGCGTGAAAATCCCAGTAACTGAGCAGATTGTGAAATACTCAGACCGGCCCGTCTGGCACCAACAACCATGCCACGCTCAAAATTGCTTAAATCACCTTTCTTTCCCATTCTGACATTCAGTTTGGAGTTCAGGAGATTGTCTCGACCAGGACCACACCCCTAAATGCATTGAAGCAACTGCCATGTGATTGGTTGATTAGATAATTGCATTAATGAGAAATTAAACAGGTGTTCCTAATAATCCTTTAGGTGAGTGAGTATCTAATCTAATCTATCTATCTATCTTATCTGCTGAATGAGGGAGGACCCAGGCACAGGATGAACAATGAAGACTTTATTAACAGGACTCTAGACAGGGCACAACAAGGAAGTGACAAGGAGTGAGTTCAAACAGCAGGGCAGGGGACAGACGCCACAACGACAGGCAGGGGGGAAATGACCACTGAGACCAGTCCAGGGAGACAACGAACTTGAGGACAGCTTGGGAGGCAACACCAGGCAGAGCAATGGTGGGAAAAATCCAGGCTAGAACACCAGGAACCTGAGGCTTGAGGTTCTCTCAGAATCAGCTCCAGTCTTGGCTGCCAGGCAGTTAGAGACAGTGGCCAGGGAAAACTCAGGGCACAAGGCAGGAACCAACACAACAAGAGATGAGATAAAATAACACTCTGAAAAGGGAAAATGCAAACCAAGTATCTGGAATCTAAAAAAGGAAACAGAAGAGAGAGAAATCTAAAATTCTAAGTAAACTATAACAAATAAGAGAAAAAGCTAAATAAATACTAGAAATAAATGACTGGAACTTGAAACTAAGAAAAATAAAAACTGCAACCTGGCAGGAAACTAGAGGGAGAAAAATAAGACTGCTAAACTAGAGAGAGTAACAAAATCAAAACTAGACAAATCTGAAAAATCTAACAAAAAACTATAACTTGACAAGATCAATAACTATCACCAGGACAAGATAAGCCAAACACAATGAACGCAACAAACCAGCAAGGACATGAGGGAAAGTAGCACAAAATAAAGGGACCAGAGCACATGAGGATCAGGTGAGCACAATTAGTGAAACGAGGACTAGACCAGACTAAACAAGGGGGCGTGGTAACAGCAAACAAGGAGGCGGAGCAAGTGGAACACATGGTACACACAAACAAAGACACAGCCATGTGCTCAGACACAACACAAACATAGAAACATTAAACAAAGACAACACAGACAAGGCTGCCAGGGCAGAACCCTGACATATATAGATTCACATTGTCCTGCCCTATCGTTGTTGTCAGTGTTTATTTAAAATCATCCAATTATGCAGAATATAAGATGGTAAGTATTTAATTGATGGGTTGTCAATGCAATATATAACAATACAATATATAGGGTATGATTTTACCCTAAAATTCAAATGCAGAACTTCAAATCCACGTTTTGCTGCCTGGAGTCCAGTTGTTTCTGTGAATTGCAGTGATCCATTTGCTTTTCTTTTCTGTAGCCTTCGTCAGTCTGTAAAAATATATCTCAGATTTCTTGTTAAATCTATTTGTACAGTCAATCTCAAAGCTCTTTCCTGGTTTAGATGTGTTTTGTGTGTTTTTTGCTGCCGCTCAGTGGACGTAACCGCAGTCACTCTGGCCGACGGTGACGTCACGTGCATGCCCTTTATATAAGCCATCAGTTTTCCTAAGTTCCTTGTCCAGTATTTAATGTTATGCTAGTTGTTTTGATGTATAATACATATCTGTTCACTGCGGAAGCTTGATTCTGCCACAGAATAACAAATCAAAAATGTAATTGCAACTTGTGAGTTTATATCTTAAGCTTAAACTTGCAATTCCGAGAAAAAAAATCACTTTTTCCCCCTCAGAATCGGACTTTATAACTTGCAATTGCAAGTTTATATCTCACAATCCTGAGAAAAGTAGTCAGAATTGCGAGATAAAAATTATATAAAGTTTATATCTCACAATTCTGACTATTAAGAAAAAAAGTTAGAATTGTAAGAAGTCGCAATTTATCTTTTAAAATGTTTTATTCCGTGGTGGAAACGAGCTTTCGTAGTTCGCCTAATTATATTTTGTAAAATATTTTCACCATTTTCATTGGGGTATAATGTATTTCACATTTACTGTCCAGTTTAACACACCTGTTAAGTTTTCCTTCAAATCAGTGCATAAAAAAACAGAGATAAACTGTCTTAAAATCTTAAAATGATTTAATGAAGCATGGGTAGTTTATGATGAATGACATAAATATTAAAGGCAAATGAAAATATCACACATAGGAACAATGCTAAAACAACAAAAACTATTAACATTTTCTTCATAACATTTTTATTGTGGTATAATCTTTTTCACATTTACTAAGTCCCGTTAAATAGGGATGCACCGCTATTAAAATTTTGTCCGATACCGATATTTCTTTATATTTGAAAACCGATAACCGATATATTAACCGATAAATCTAAATCCAAATTTATATATAGTATTTGAGAGCCTGATTACAAAAAAAAGGTCTCAGCATTAAAGCCATGTCCCAAACACACAATTCTGATGTTCTCATTATAATTTTATGTAGCCGATATGACAGACTTGCGCTGCACATGTTGCTCTGAACTGTATTTTTCTCTTTTGAAGTGATTCCAATCATATTTCAGTTCAAGCCCATCATGGTGAACAGTGCATCTGAAGTGTCTCAGCTGAAGGAAATAATACATTTTCGGTTCGATAACAATAACATTAAATTTTAACATATATCGGCCGATACCGATACCCTATCCCTACCATGTTCAAATGCATTCCTGCAGAATTATGCAGATTTTTCCCTATATTTGGTGCATAAAAAGCCAAATAAATCTATACCTGGGAATCATTGATACACTTTCTTAAAATTATTTAATGAAGTATAAGTATGGGGAGTTTATGATAAATGAGTGCTCATATCTGTAAAAAAAATATATATATATATTCTAAGGTGCCCTTTAAGTTCATTAACTTTATTATTGACCCTGCAATCTAAAAATGTCAGCCTCCTCAACCTCCCCATGAGGGGAATTTGTCTGTGGTTGGCAAATTTGACTCTTTTTTTCCCTTTCGATACAGAACTAGCCTTGGCGTTCTCCCCTGGGTGTTGAGGAAACTTTCAGGCTGATTCGTCTGCTGGTGTTTGAAGCCATCGGCCCTCGTTCCCATCGCTGGGCTTCAAAGACGATCTCGCCACAGATGCACCGTTAACCTGGAGATTTAAACAAGGTCTTTGCAAGTTCTTCTTATATCTAAAACATCTATCAGCATGTGATACATTGCACCAGGGTATTTGTGACCTTTTCTCTGGAGATGAAAGGCCCATCGCACGCTTTCATCTAAAGTAGCTGCGCTCTCAAGATTTCAAGCGACTGTCGCGTCGTATTTTTGAGTCTCTGGACAGGCGAGTGACGTCCTAACATCTCGACTTTAAAGCCAAATGAAAATGTCACTCATAGGAACAATTGCTGTCCATAACGTTTTCATAAATGTCACTGCAGAGGGAGGGGGAAATAATGCAGGACAATAAACTGACTTGAATTAACAATATCCTTTCTGTAAACTTTTCCTTTCTGCATTTTACTCACTAGATACGTTTTCTGAAGGAAAAACTAATTGACATGAAGTTTTTGAAAGAAATCTCTTCTGCTCACCACTGCTGCATTTATTTGATCAAAAATACAGTAAAATACTGAAGTATGACTCCAGTGTAAATCAGCTGTTCTCTATGTGAATATATAGTAAAGTGTAATTTATTCCTGTGATCAAAGCTGAATTTATCATCATTACTCCAGTCTTCAGTGTCACATGATCCTTCACAAATCATTCAATATGAGGATTTGATGCTCAAGACACATTTATGATTATTATCAATGTTGAAAACAGTTGTGCTGATTAATACTTTTTTGGAAACCGTGATACTTCAGGACTATTTGATAGAATATACTAGAGAAAGTATATAGAATTTATTTTTAATTACTTTTTTATTTATTTGTACTAGAATCTTTTGTAACATTATACATATCTTTACTGTCACTTTTGATCAATTTAATGTGTCCTCACTGAATATAAAAGTATTCATTCTTTTTAAAACACATCTTACTGACCCCAAACTTTTGTGTATTTTTAAGGGTTACAGATTTGTTTGTGTCTAACTCGCAGTATAATTCAATTTGTTGTATTATCAAACTAATTAGAATATTATTTGATATTTCTTTATAAAGAAATATATATGAACTATAATGGATAGATGCACTTTTATGATGAATAGATGCACTTTTATGATGGATAGATGCACTTTTATGATGAATAGATGCACTTTTATGATGGATAGATGCACTTTTATGATGGATAGATGCACTTTTATGATGGATAGATGCACTTTTATAATGGATAGATGCACTTTTATGATGGATAGATGCACTTTTATGATGAATAGATGCACTTTTATGATGGATAGATGCACTTTTATGATGGATAGATGCACTTTTATGATGGATAGATGCACTTTTATAATGGATAGATGCACTTTTATGATGGATAGATGCCCTTTTATGATGGATAGATGCACTTTTATGATGGATGGATGCACTTTTATAATGGATAGATGCACTTTTATGATGGATAGATGCACTTTTATGATGGATAGATGCACTTTTATGATGGATGGATGCACTTTTATAATGGATAGATGCACTTTTATGATGAATAGATGCACTTTTATAATGGATAGATGCACTTTTATGATGGATAGATGCACTTTTATGATGTATAGATGCACTTTTATAATGGATAGATGCACTTTTATAATGGATGGATGCACTTTTATGATGGATAGATGCACTTTTATGATGGATAGATGCACTTTTATGATGGATAGATGCACTTTTATGATGTATAGATGCACTTTTTTAATGGATAGATGCACTTTTATGATGGATAGATGCACTTTTATGATGGATAGATGCACTTTTATGATGTTTAGATACACTTTTATAATTGATGGATGCATTTTTATAATGGATAGATGCACTTTTATGATGGATAGATGCACTTTTATAATGGATAGATGCACTTTTACGATGTATATATGCACTTTTATAATGGATAGATGCACTTTTATGATGGATAGATGCACTTTTATAATGGATAGATGCACTTTTATGATGATAGATGCACTTTTATGATGAATAGATGCACTTTTATAATGGATAGATGCACTTTTATAATGGATGGATGCACTTTTATGATGGATAGATGCACTTTTATAATGGATAGATGCACTTTTATGATGGATAGATGCACTTTTATGATGGATAGATGCACTTTTATGATGTATAGATGCATTTTTATAATGGATGGATGCACTTTTATGATGGATGGATGCACTTTTATGATGGATAGATGCACTTTTATGATGGATGGTTGCACTTTTATGATGGATAGATGCACTTTTATGATGGATGGATGCACTTTTATAAAGGATGGATGCACTTTTATAATGGATAGATGCACTTTTATGATAAATAGATGCACTTTTATGATGATAGATGCACTTTTATAATGGATAGATGCACTTTTATAATGGATAGATGCACTTTTATAATGGATAGATGCACTTTTATGATGGATAGATGCACTTTTATAATGGATAGATGCACTTTTATGATTTATAGATGCACTTTTATAATGGATAGATGCACTTTTATGATGGATAGATGCACTTTTATTATGCTAGATGCACTTTTATGATGAATAGATGCACTTTTATAATGGATAGATGCACTTTTATAATGGATAGATGCACTTTTATAATGGATAGATGCACTTTTATGATGATAGATGCACTTTTATAATGGATAGATGCACTTTTATAATGGATAGATGCACTTTTATAATGGATGGATGCACTTTTATAATGGATAGATGCACTTTTATAATGGATAGATGCACTTTTATGATGGATAGATGCACTTTTATGATGAATAGATGCACTTTTATAATGGATAGATGCACTTTTATGATGAATAGATGCACTTTTATGATGATAGATGCACTTTTATAATGGATAGATGCACTTTTATAATGGATAGATGCACTTTTATGATGGATAGATGCACTTTTATAATGGATAGATGCACTTTTATGATTTATAGATGCACTTTTATAATGGATAGATGCACTTTTATGATGGATAGATGCACTTTTATTATGCTAGATGCACTTTTATGATGAATAGATGCACTTTTATAATGGATAGATGCACTTTTATAATGGATAGATGCACTTTTATAATGGATAGATGCACTTTTATAATGGATAGATGCACTTTTATAATGGATGGATGCACTTTTATAATGGATAGATGCACTTTTATAATGGATGGATGCACTTTTATGATGGATGGATGCACTTTTATGATGGATGGATGCACTTTTATAATGGATAGATGCACTTTTATAATGGATGGATGCACTTTTATAATGGATGGATGCACTTTTATAATGGATGGATGCACTTTTATAATGGATGGATGCACTTTTATAATGGATGGATGCACTTTTATGATGGATAGATGCACTTTTATAATGGATAGATGCACTTTTATGATGGATAGATGCACTTTTATGATGAATAGATGCACTTTTATAATGGATAGATGCACTTTTATGATGAATAGATGCACTTTTATGATGATAGATGCACTTTTATAATGGATAGATGCACTTTTATAATGGATAGATGCACTTTTATGATGGATAGATGCACTTTTATAATGGATAGATGCACTTTTATGATTTATAGATGCACTTTTATAATGGATAGATGCACTTTTATAATGGATAGATGCCCTTTTATGATGGATAGATGCACTTTCATGATGGATGGATGCACTTTTATGATGGATAGATGCACTTTTATGATGAATAGATGCACTTTTATAATGGATAGATGCACTTTTATGATGGATAGATGCACTTTTATGATGGATAGATGCACTTTTATGATGAATAGATGCACTTTTATAATGGATAGATGCACTTTTATGATGAATAGATGCACTTTTATGATGATAGATGCACTTTTATAATGGATAGATGCACTTTTATAATGGATAGATGCACTTTTATGATGGATAGATGCACTTTTATAATGGATAGATGCACTTTTATGATTTATAGATGCACTTTTATAATGGATAGATGCACTTTTATAATGGATAGATGCCCTTTTATGATGGATAGATGCACTTTCATGATGGATGGATGCACTTTTATGATGGATAGATGCACTTTTATGATGAATAGATGCACTTTTATAATGGATAGATGCACTTTTATGATGGATAGATGCACTTTTATGATGTATAGATGCACTTTTATAATGGATAGATGCACTTTTATAATGGATGGATGCACTTTTATGATGGATAGATGCACTTTTATGATGGATAGATGCACTTTTATGATGGATAGATGCACTTTTATGATGTATAGATGCACTTTTTTAATGGATAGATGCACTTTTATGATGGATAGATGCACTTTTATGATGGATAGATGCACTTTTATGATGTTTAGATACACTTTTATAATTGATGGATGCATTTTTATAATGGATAGATGCACTTTTATGATGGATAGATGCACTTTTATAATGGATAGATGCACTTTTACGATGTATATATGCACTTTTATAATGGATAGATGCACTTTTATGATGGATAGATGCACTTTTATAATGGATAGATGCACTTTTATGATGATAGATGCACTTTTATGATGAATAGATGCACTTTTATAATGGATAGATGCACTTTTATAATGGATGGATGCACTTTTATGATGGATAGATGCACTTTTATGATGGATAGATGCACTTTTATGATGGATAGATGCACTTTTATGATGTATAGATGCATTTTTATAATGGATGGATGCACTTTTATAATGGATAGATGCACTTTTATGATGAATAGATGCACTTTTATAATGGATAGATGCACTTTTATAATGGATAAATGCACTTTTATGATGGATAGATGCACTTTTATGATGGATAGATGCACTTTTATAATGGATAGATGCACTTTTATGATGTATAGATGCACTTTTATAATGGATAGATGCACTTTTATGATGGATAGATGCACTTTTATTATGCTAGATGCACTTTTATGATGAATAGATGCACTTTTATAATGGATAGATGCACTTTTATAATGGATAGATGCACTTTTATGATGGATAGATGCACTTTTATAATGGATAGATGCACTTTTATAATGGATGGATGCACTTTTATAATGGATGGATGCACTTTTATAATGGATAGATGCACTTTTATGATGGATGGATGCACTTTTATGATGGATGGATGCACTTTTATGATGGATAGATGCACTTTTATGATGGATGGATGCACTTTTATAATGGATGGATGCACTTTTATAATGGATAGATGCACTTTTATGATAAATAGATGCACTTTTATGATGATAGATGCACTTTTATAATGGATAGATGCACTTTTATAATGGATAGATGCACTTTTTTAATGGATAGATGCACTTTTATAATGGATAGATGCACTTTTATGATGGATAGATGCACTTTTATAATGGATAGATGCACTTTTATGATTTATAGATGCACTTTTATAATGGATAGATGCACTTTTATGATGGATAGATGCACTTTTATTATGCTAGATGCACTTTTATGATGAATAGATGCACTTTTATAATGGATAGATGCACTTTTATAATGGATAGATGCACTTTTATAATGGATAGATGCACTTTTATGATGATAGATGCACTTTTATAATGGATAGATGCACTTTTATAATGGATAGATGCACTTTTATAATGGATGGATGCACTTTTATAATGGATAGATGCACTTTTATAATGGATAGATGCACTTTTATGATGGATAGATGCACTTTTATGATGAATAGATGCACTTTTATAATGGATAGATGCACTTTTATGATGAATAGATGCACTTTTATGATGATAGATGCACTTTTATAATGGATAGATGCACTTTTATAATGGATAGATGCACTTTTATGATGGATAGATGCACTTTTATAATGGATAGATGCACTTTTATGATTTATAGATGCACTTTTATAATGGATAGATGCACTTTTATGATGGATAGATGCACTTTTATTATGCTAGATGCACTTTTATGATGAATAGATGCACTTTTATAATGGATAGATGCACTTTTATAATGGATAGATGCACTTTTATAATGGATAGATGCACTTTTATGATGATAGATGCACTTTTATAATGGATAGATGCACTTTTATAATGGATAGATGCACTTTTATAATGGATGGATGCACTTTTATAATGGATAGATGCACTTTTATAATGGATGGATGCACTTTTATGATGGATGGATGCACTTTTATGATGGATAGATGCACTTTTATAATGGATAGATGCACTTTTATGATGAATAGATGCACTTTTATAATGGATAGATGCACTTTTATAATGGATAGATGCACTTTTATAATGGATAGATGCACTTTTATGATGATAGATGCACTTTTATAATGGATCGATGCACTTTTATAATGGATGGATGCACTTTTATAATGGATGGATGCACTTTTATAATGGATGGATGCACTTTTATGATGGATAGATGCACTTTTATAATGGATAGATGCACTTTTATGATGGATAGATGCACTTTTATGATGAATAGATGCACTTTTATAATGGATAGATGCACTTTTATGATGAATAGATGCACTTTTATGATGATAGATGCACTTTTATAATGAATAGATGCACTTTTATAATGGATAGATGCACTTTTATGATGGATAGATGCACTTTTATAATGGATAGATGCACTTTTATGATTTATAGATGCACTTTTATAATGGATAGATGCACTTTTATAATGGATAGATGCACTTTTATAATGGATAGATGCACTTTTATGATTTATAGATGCACTTTTATAATGGATAGATGCACTTTTATAATGGATGGATGCACTTTTATAATGGATAGATGCACTTTTATAATGGATGGATGCACTTTTATGATGGATAGATGCACTTTTATGATGAATAGATGCACTTTTATGATGAATAGATGCACTTTTATGATGAATAGATGCACTTTTATGATGGATGGATGCACTTTTATAATGGATGGATGCACTTTTATGATGGATGGATGCACTTTTATAATGGATGGATGCACTTTTATGATGGATAGATGCACTTTTATAATGGATGGATGCACTTTTATAATGGATGGATGCACTTTTATGATGGATGGATGCACTTTTATGATGATAGATGCACTTTTATGATGGATGGATGCACTTTTATGATGATAGATGCACTTTTATAATGGATAGATGCACTTTTATGATGGATAGATGCACTTTTATAATGGATGGATGCACTTTTATGATGGATAGATGCACTTTTATAATGGATAGAGGAACTTTTATAATGGGTGGATGCACTTTTATGATGGGTGGATGCACTTTTATAATGGATAGATGCACTTTTATGATGGATAGATGCACTTTTATTATGCTAGATGCACTTTTATGATGAATAGATGCACTTTTATAATGGATAGATGCACTTTTATAATGGATAGATGCACTTTTATGATGGATAGATGCACTTTTATAATGGATAGATGCACTTTTATAATGGATGGATGCACTTTTATAATGGATGGATGCACTTTTATAATGGATAGATGCACTTTTATAATGGATGGATGCACTTTTATGATGGATGGATGCACTTTTATGATGGATAGATGCACTTTTATGATGGATAGATGCACTTTTATAATGGATGGATGCACTTTTATAATGGATAGATGCACTTTTATAATGGATGGATGCACTTTTATGATGGATAGATGCACTTTTCTGATGAATAGATGCACTTTTATGATGAATAGATGCACTTTTATAATGGATAGATGCACTTTTATGATGAATAGATGCACTTTTATGATGATAGATGCACTTTTATAATGGATAGATGCACTTTTATAATGGATAGATGCACTTTTATGATGGATAGATGCACTTTTATAATGGATAGATGCACTTTTATGATGTATAGATGCACTTTTATAATGGATAGATGCACTTTTATGATGGATAGATGCACTTTTATTATGCTAGATGCACTTTTATGATGAATAGATGCACTTTTATAATGGATAGATGCACTTTTATAATGGATAGATGCACTTTTATGATGGATAGATGCACTTTTATAATGGATAGATGCACTTTTATAATGGATAGATGCACTTTTATAATGGATGGATGCACTTTTATGATGGATAGATGCACTTTTATGATGGATAGATGCACTTTTATAATGGATAGATGCACTTTTTTAATGGATGGATGCACTTTTATAATGGATGGATGCACTTTTATAATGGATGGATGCACTTTTATGATGGATAGATGCACTTTTATGATGAATAGATGCACTTTTATGATGAATAGATGCACTTTTATGATGAATAGATGCACTTTTATGATGATAGATGCACTTTTATAATGGATAGATGCACTTTTATAATGGATGGATGCACTTTTATAATGGATAGATGCACTTTTATGATGGATGGATGCACTTTTATGATGATAGATGCACTTTTATGATGGATAGATGCACTTTTATGATGAATAGATGCACTTTTATAATGGATAGATGCACTTTTATGATGAATAGATGCACTTTTATGATGATAGATGCACTTTTATAATGGATAGATGCACTTTTATAATGGATAGATGCACTTTTATGATGGATAGATGCACTTTTATAATGGATAGATGCACTTTTATGATTTATAGATGCACTTTTATAATGGATAGATGCACTTTTATAATGGATAGATGCACTTTTATAATGGATAGATGCACTTTTATGATTTATAGATGCACTTTTATAATGGATAGATGCACTTTTATAATGGATGGATGCACTTTTATAATGGATAGATGCACTTTTATAATGGATGGATGCACTTTTATGATGAATAGATGCACTTTTATGATGAATAGATGCACTTTTATGATGAATAGATGCACTTTTATGATGATAGATGCACTTTTATAATGGATGGATGCACTTTTATAATGGATGGATGCACTTTTATGATGGATAGATGCACTTTTATAATGGATGGATGCACTTTTATAATGGATGGATGCACTTTTATGATGGATGGATGCACTTTTATGATGATAGATGCACTTTTATGATGGATGGATGCACTTTTATGATGATAGATGCACTTTTATAATGGATAGATGCACTTTTATGATGGATAGATGCACTTTTATAATGGATGGATGCACTTTTATGATGGATAGATGCACTTTTATAATGGATAGAGGAACTTTTATAATGGGTGGATGCACTTTTATGATGGGTGGATGCACTTTTATAATGGATAGATGCACTTTTATGATGGATAGATGCACTTTTATTATGCTAGATGCACTTTTATGATGAATAGATGCACTTTTATAATGGATAGATGCACTTTTATGATGGATAGATGCACTTTTATAATGGATAGATGCACTTTTATAATGGATGGATGCACTTTTATAATGGATGGATGCACTTTTATAATGGATAGATGCACTTTTATAATGGATGGATGCACTTTTATGATGGATGGATGCACTTTTATGATGGATAGATGCACTTTTATGATGGATAGATGCACTTTTATAATGGATGGATGCACTTTTATAATGGATAGATGCACTTTTATAATGGATGGATGCACTTTTATGATGGATAGATGCACTTTTCTGATGAATAGATGCACTTTTATGATGAATAGATGCACTTTTATAATGGATAGATGCACTTTTATGATGAATAGATGCACTTTTATGATGATAGATGCACTTTTATAATGGATAGATGCACTTTTATAATGGATAGATGCACTTTTATGATGGATAGATGCACTTTTATAATGGATAGATGCACTTTTATGATGTATAGATGCACTTTTATAATGGATAGATGCACTTTTATGATGGATAGATGCACTTTTATTATGCTAGATGCACTTTTATGATGAATAGATGCACTTTTATAATGGATAGATGCACTTTTATAATGGATAGATGCACTTTTATGATGGATAGATGCACTTTTATAATGGATAGATGCACTTTTATAATGGATAGATGCACTTTTATAATGGATGGATGCACTTTTATGATGGATAGATGCACTTTTATGATGGATAGATGCACTTTTATAATGGATAGATGCACTTTTTTAATGGATGGATGCACTTTTATAATGGATGGATGCACTTTTATAATGGATGGATGCACTTTTATGATGGATAGATGCACTTTTATGATGAATAGATGCACTTTTATGATGAATAGATGCACTTTTATGATGAATAGATGCACTTTTATGATGATAGATGCACTTTTATAATGGATAGATGCACTTTTATGATGAATAGATGCACTTTTATGATGATAGATGCACTTTTATGATGATAGATGCACTTTTATAATGGATGGATGCACTTTTATAATGGATGGATGCACTTTTATGATGGATAGATGCACTTTTATAATGGATAGATGCACTTTTATAATGGATGGATGCACTTTTATAATGGATAAATGCACTTTTATGATGGATGGATGCACTTTTATGATGATAGATGCACTTTTATGATGGATGGATGCACTTTTATGATGATAGATGCACTTTTATAATGGATAGAGGAACTTTTATAATGGATAGATGCACTTTTATAATGGATAGATGCACTTTTATAATGGATGGATGCACTTTTATAATGGATAGATGCACTTTTATAATGGATGGATGCACTTTTATGATGGATAGATGCACTTTTATAATGGATGGATGCACTTTTATAATGGATGGATGCACTTTTATAATGGATAGATGCACTTTTATAATGGATGGATGCACTTTTATGATGATAGATGCACTTTTATGATGATAGATGCACTTTTATAATGGATGGATGCACTTTTATAATGGATGGATGCACTTTTATGATGGATAGATGCACTTTTATAATGGATAGATGCACTTTTATAATGGATGGATGCACTTTTATAATGGATAGATGCACTTTTATGATGGATGGATGCACTTTTATGATGATAGATGCACATTTATGATGGATAGATGCACTTTTATGATGGATAGATGCACTTTTATGATGGATGGATGCACTTTTATGATGATAGATGCACTTTTATAATGGATAGATGCACTTTTATGATGGATAGATGCACTTTTATAATGGATGTATGCACTTTTATGATGGATAGATGCACTTTTATGATGGATAGATGCACTTTTATGATGAATAGATGCACTTTTATGATGAATAGATGCACTTTTATGATGATAGATGCACTTTTATGATGATAGATGCACTTTTATAATGGATGGATGCACTTTTATAATGGATAGATGCACTTTTATAATGGATGGATGCACTTTTATAATGGATGGATGCACTTTTATAATGGATGGATGCACTTTTATGATGGATAGATGCACTTTTATGATGAATAGATGCACTTTTATGATGAATAGATGCACTTTTATAATGGATAGATGCACTTTTATGATGAATAGATGCACTTTTATGATGATAGATGCACTTTTATAATGGATAGATGCACTTTTATAATGGATGGATGCACTTTTATAATGGATGGATGCACTTTTATGATGGATAGATGCACTTTTATAATGGATAGATGCACTTTTATAATGGATAGATGCACTTTTATGATGTATAGATGCACTTTTATAATGGATAGATGCACTTTTATGATGAATAGATGCACTTTTATTATGCTAGATGCACTTTTATGATGAATAGATGCACTTTTATAATGGATAGATGCACTTTTATAATGGATAGATGCACTTTTATGATGGATAGATGCACTTTTATAATGGATAGATGCACTTTTATAATGGATGGATGCACTTTTATAATGGATAGATGCACTTTTATAATGGATGGATGCACTTTTATGATGGATGGATGCACTTTTATAATGGATAGATGCACTTTTATAATGGATGGATGCACTTTTATAATGGATAGATGCACTTTTATAATGGATGGATGCACTTTTATGATGGATAGATGCACTTTTATGATAAATAGATGCACTTTTATGATGAATAGATGCACTTTTATAATGGATAGATGCACTTTTATGATGAATAGATGCACTTTTATGATGATAGATGCACTTTTATGATGATAGATGCACTTTTATAATGGATGGATGCACTTTTATAATGGATGGATGCACTTTTATGATGGATAGATGCACTTTTATAATGGATAGATGCACTTTTATAATGGATGGATGCACTTTTATAATGGATAGATGCACTTTTATGATGGATGGATGCACTTTTATGATGATAGATGCACTTTTATGATGGATGGATGCACTTTTATGATGATAGATGCACTTTTATAATGGATAGAGGAACTTTTATAATGGATAGATGCACTTTTATAATGGATAGATGCACTTTTATAATGGATAGATGCACTTTTATAATGGATGGATGCACTTTTATAATGGATAGATGCACTTTTATAATGGATGGATGCACTTTTATGATGGATAGATGCACTTTTATAATGGATGAATGCACTTTTATAATGGATGGATGCACTTTTATAATGGATAGATGCACTTTTATAATGGATGGATGCACTTTTATGATGATAGATGCACTTTTATGATGATAGATGCACTTTTATAATGGATGGATGCACTTTTATAATGGATGGATGCACTTTTATGATGGATAGATGCACTTTTATAATGGATAGATGCACTTTTATAATGGATGGATGCACTTTTATAATGGATAGATGCACTTTTATGATGGATGGATGCACTTTTATGATGATAGATGCACTTTTATGATGGATAGATGCACTTTTATGATGGATAGATGCACTTTTATGATGGATGGATGCACTTTTTTGATGATAGATGCACTTTTATAATGGATAGATGCACTTTTATGATGGATAGATGCACTTTTATAATGGATGTATGCACTTTTATGATGGATAGATGCACTTTTATGATGGATAGATGCACTTTTATAATGGATAGATGCACTTTTATGATGATAGATGCACTTTTATAATGGATAGATGCACTTTTATGATGGGTGGATGCACTTTTATGATGGATGGATGCACTTTTATGATGGATAGATGCACTTTTATGGACTTCAAAACAGAAACAGCCATTCAGTGCCATTTAAAGCTTGGAAGAGCCAGGACATTTTTAATATAACTCTGATTGTGTTCATCAGAAAGAATAATGTCATATACACCTAGGATGACTTGAGGGGGAGTGAATCATGGGCTAATTTTCATTCTTGGGTGAACAAACCCTTTAATTCATTTCTAAAACTTATTTGGGAACAAGTGATCTTTTGCCTGTTCATTAGATGTAGAGAGCAGACGGTTGACATTCATTTGGACTCTTTGTTTTGACATTGTTAGGAAAATATGCAAGAATTTCCATACTGGTCTCAAATGTCTCCAAGCACAACTGCGTTCATATCTGAGTGAAAGCTTTAAGTCAATTGTTGTATTTGTGATAATATTGCAGTGAAATATGACAAATTGTGTGACATAATTTTTGGCCAGACTGTCGTACAAAGAAATTATAAATGCATGCAAAATCAAGAGAGAACCAACAAAATATTAATAACTGATTATATTATAGTCAAAGTTTGCTTTTTGTTTTTCTATGCATTTTTTTGCATAGTAAAATAAAACCTGTACCTGTAGTTTGCCTTTTTTGCCAAATGATTTTGTCAGATGAATACCATAACCAAGTTTAGTGTTTTGTTCTACCCTCATACTTAAAATATTTAAGAAATTATATCTTTTTTCTCATAAATATCATATATATATAGTATAAAGTCATTTAAAACATTATATAATGCTTAACACATTAACAGCTGATGAATGCATGTAAAACATATGAATGAAATAGCTAATTTTTCTTTAGATGGAACAATTTTTTGCAGTTCTTTTCATTATTGAATGAAATACAAATCTATTTACAATTCACCGTCTTGGAACATTGCTATACATCCTGAAATTGACTTTCCAAGATTGATATATGCAGTTCAGACATGAACTGAAAGGCAGCATTTGCTAAGGAGAGCATAAAATCAGTCAACCTTTACTGACAGAAGTCTTTTCTGAAGTTCGTATTAAAATGGGATCCCAGTTTCTCTCTCTCTCTCTCTCTCTCTCTCTCGTGTAGTTTCTCCTCCGTAAAGCCACGTTCTGTAACTCCAGAGAGACTCGCCACACACTCTCTGATTTATATATCTCACAAAAATGCCCTTCCCTCACATCCCAAGTGGATTTCTATAAATGCCTCATGAATACCTCCTTTTATTTTTATTTATGGGCCAGGGTTTTATAATTGAATAGTAATTAATACCGTCAGTCCCGAGCCCCAGCGCCGTTCTTTACATAGACACTTTCCGGTGATGAATGGGGCCCATCTATTACGCTACCTAACAAGGGCCGCTTCCTCACAACGTTCCTGATTAAAGTATCGTGCCCATTTTCACACAAAAAAAGACCAGCTCTCAATTTAATTTAGAAATTGCCCTCGATAACGTCGGACCGTTCTCTGGCAACCTGACCACTCAGTAAAATAGATCTCTTGTAAGATTCATAATAGATGATGAAGAATAGAGACCATTAATAAAACTGATAACTTCATTTAGGCATTGTGAATTCAGGAGCATTTTACCAGAGGGCTCCCATTACTTTTTATTGTATTTAAAGGAGATATAATTAATGTCCGTGATCAGTGAAATTCCGAAATACCTTGACAGAGCAGGTAATTATGGGTATGAGTGATCTTCTAATATTCGCTTCTGCTCTCTTCTATAATGTTTCCTTTTAATTGCATCTCATAATGACATCACAGTAAATAATGTGAGGTTTAAACGCTGATGTGTTCAACACAAAAAACAATAATACCATTAGGAGAGGATGCAGTTAAACATAAGCACCCGCAAAATATAAGCAATGCCATTATTTCTCAACATTAACATATTTTGAATATATTCTAACTGGTGCTTTGATTTAAAATATATATGGAGGGAATATGTGTGTGTACACTATATTGGCAAAAGTTTTGGGACGCCTGCCTTTACATGCACATGAGCTTTGACATCCCATTCTTAATCCGTAGGGTTTAATCTGGAGTTGGTCCACCCTTTGCAGCTATAACAGCTTCAACTCTTCTGGGAAGGCTTTCCACAAGGTTTAGGAGTGTGTTTATGGGCATTTTTGACCATTCTTCTAGAAGCGCATTTGTGAGGTCAGGCACTGATGTTGGACGAGAAGGCCTGGCTCGCAGTCTCCGCTCTAATTCATCCCAAAGGTGTTCTATTGGGATGAGGTCAGGACTCTGTGCAGGCCAGTCAAGTTCCTCCACACCAAACTCGCTCATCCATGTCTTTATGGACCGACGCTTTGTGCACTGGTGCACAGTCATGTTGGGACAGGAAGGGGCCATCCCCAAACTGTTCCCACAAAGTTGGGAGCATGAAATTGTCCAAAATGTCTTGGTATGCTGAAGCATTAAGAGCTCCTTTCACTGGAACTAAGGGGCCAAGCCCAACCACTGAAAAACAACCCCACCCCATAATCCCCCCTCCACCAAACTTTACACTTGGCACAATGCAGTCAGGCAAGTCCCGTTCTCCTGGCAACCGCCAAACCCAGACTCGTCCATGGGATTGCAGACAGAGAAGCGTGATTGGTCACTCCAGAGAACACGTCTCACTGCTCTAGAGTCCAGTGGCGGCGTGCTTTACCCCACTGCATCCCACGCTTTGCATTGCACTTGGTGATGTAAGGCTTGGATGAGCTGCTCGGCCATGGAAACCCATTCCATGAAGCTCTCTACACACTGTTCTTGAGCTCATCTGAAGGCCACAGAAGTTTGGAGGTCTGTAGCTTTTGACTCTGCAGAAAGTTGGCGTCTTCTGCGCACTGTGACCCTCAGCATGCGCTGACCCCGCTCTGTGATTTTACGTGGCCGAGTTGCTGTTGTTCCCAATTGCTTCCACTTTGTTATAATCCCACTAACAGTTGAGCGTGGAATATTTAGTAGTGAGGAAATTTCAGGAATGGATTTATTGCACAGGTGGCAACCTATCACGGTACCACGCTTGAGTTCACTGAGCTCCTGAGAGCGACCCATTCTTTCACAAGTGTTTGTAGAAGTATTAGTTTTAATATTTTTATTTAAGTTTTTAGCACTTATTTAATTTAATTTAATTTTTGTTTGTTTTTTTAAGGTTTTTATGTAATATTTATGTTTTATTTTATTTCATCTTTACCAAAACTATTTTAGTTAACAGCACTGTTTAAAACCAATGACTCTTTTTTTTTTACATTTTTACATGAACTTTGAAAGTTATTATACCCTATTATGTATTATACACTATCTAGAATAAAGCAGACAAGCATCTGGCTTGTTGAAATGAAGCTCTGTTTAGTTGACCTTAACTGTGCTTCGGTGTGTTTGAAAGGCTTATAGAAGTTCCTGGAATATAGTTGAACCACCTGCTGTATGTCACTGCATAATTCAGACACTTTTGATGTACATTCTCTCGATGACAAATTCAGAATTTACTCGGTTAAAGATTGATTTGTTAGTGCCGTCTGGCATCTTTTGCCTTTTACTGTCATGTAAAAGTAGCAGTATATTTGAAAGAAATGCATTTTGTTGCAAGCAACACCCAAAATGTATAGTAGAATTCGTTTTTTTCCTTAAATGTTTTCCCCTGCCTGCTGCACAGGAGTTGTAATCTAGTGAGTCACATGACTTGTACGGCTCAGGTGATTGGTCCAATATGAAGCAAAGATGGCTGCATGTAGTTCCGGGGTTGCATGCGCCAGCTGAGTGACTGCTTTAGTAACTAGACCTTCTCAGCCAATCAGAATCGTCCTATCACTCCAGAGAAGCACAAAAGCAGAAACACACACATTAACCTGACAGACAAGCACTTTCTGTGACCACGAAGAGCTGAACACACATCAAAACACACTATCTCATTGGCAGGGGGCCATTTTGCGTCTATTGTTCTCAACCGTCCTCCAAAACACACACAGACACACACACACTCTATATATACTGTGTAATGACAGCATTAGCGCAGGCAGCACGGGCGAACTAAAAGCCACCACTTGTCTTTCGGTTTTCAGCTTGTCTCTGCTGATTATTTTGCAGTTTGTTTCCCTGCTTGAGCATCTGAAGTGAGGTGTGAGCCACCGAGACAATGAACACCTTATGTTCCGCTCCACCTGTTCAATGACAGGCAGCCGAGCAGGTGTGTGTGTGTGTGTGTGTGTGGTAGTAAACATGCGGAGCGGCTCCCAGGTGACAACACACTGACACACATACACAAGCACAACACAGACACACACACTGGCACTTCTCACTGGCACACTTTTAACATCTCAATTTAACCTCCTTTATGCACAAACTGGAGCATGTTGAACTGAGGGCCTATTCTTACCGTTCAGTGGTTTAGAAGCGACTTTGGTGGAATATATACAGTACTCTACCGTTGAAAAATACTTTTATTTAGCACAAATGCATTCAATTGATCAAAAGTGACAGTAAAGACATTTATAATGTTATAAAAGATTCTATTTAAAATAAATGCTGTTCTTTTGAACTTTCTATTCATAAAAGAACCCTGAAAAATTTAATTTATCACGGTTTCTACAAAAATATGAACTGTTTTCAGCATTGATAATAATCATAAATGTTTGTTGAGCATCAGATCCTCATATCAGAATGATTTGTGAAGGATCATGTGACACTGAAGACTGGAGTAATGATGATAAATTCAGCTTTGATCACAGGAATAAATTACACTTTACTATATATTCACATAGAGAACAGCTGATTTACACTGAAGTCATATTTCACAATTTTTTACTGTACTTTTGATCAAATAAACGCAGCCTTAGCCTTCTTTCAAAAACATTAAACATCTTAACCTAAAAACTCGGCACTCGTTTGCTAGGGCATTGCTAGGGTGTTCTGAGTTGGTGCTAGGCAGTTGCTAGAGTGTTCTGGGCATCTGTATCATGGGTGGTTGCTAGGGTGTTGCTAGACGGTTGCTAATGTGTTCTGGGTGGTTGCTGGGCAATTGCTAGGGTGTTCTGGTCGGTTGCTAGGCAGTTGCTAAGGTATTCTGGGTGGTTGTTAGGCAGTTGCTAGGGTGTTCTGGGTGGTTGCTTATGGTGTTGCTAGGTGGTTGGTTGTTGTCACAGATGGTTACTATGGAGTTTTTATAGAGTTCTTCGCATGGTCTTAGCCTGATTTTGCACTTAGCTAATCACTATTAGCATGTAGCTATTCACTGATAGCATGACTAGCATGTTGGAAGTCCTGTTTGCTAGCATGAGTCAAAAGACACAAGACCCAAGATATAGGTCTTGCTGAACGGTAGCTAGGGTACTCTGTTTGGTTGCTAGGGAGTTGCCAATGATGATACTCCAAAGGCTACTTGTCAGTATAAATGATATAAACCAAACACAATCACTGTATGACGTTCAGATTTGAAGATATCCCTTTGGGTTTGGGTTGCTAGGGTGCTCGAAAATGGTTGCTAGGGCGTGGCTAGAAGGTCAGAGGTTAAAGTAATAGGATTTAATCCTTCTCATTAGGGATGTTGACGATTAATCGATGATCGATTAATTGTCGATAATACATTTAATCGATAAAACTTATCAATCATCGATAAAGCAGGATCATGTGCGTACGTGCTGCTCAACCGCGAAACATGTAAAGCAGACACGAGGAAAAATTAAGCGAGCACGCCAGAGTTATGTTTCGGACCGTTTTACAGCTGGAGTTACACCTTCATCATGACTATAAGTGTGCATGTGCATTTGCAGCCTTTTGTTTTGTGCAAATGTAAGTTGTAATGTTGTGTTTATTTTGTGTGGGCCTGTCTATATCTGATTTATCTCATAGGATGCATTTGGTTAAGAATTAACGTGATCAGCTTCAGTGCACGCAACTCAAACAGCACTGCACAGCTAATAATGACTATGATTGGGACTGTCATATTACATAACATTATAATGAGAACACTATTGTAATAACACATTGTGAATTATTTGGGTTTAGTTTGCCGTTTCATCGCGTTGCTCCAGGAAGAGCACGTGCACAACATGAGTCATGCATTCTGAATAGCTTAATTCAAGTTCACTTGTGCATTTGCATCATTTTGTGCAGATATAATTTGTAATATTATGTTTATTTTGTATATATCTGATTAATCTCATATAGGATGCATTTCTTGGAGCTAAATCTCGCGCTAACAAAGAACTTAAGTGTACCGGTGTTCATTAAGCGCGCACAGCTCAAACAGCAACGCACGACTAATAATAACTTTGATTGGGATTGTAATATTACATAACATTAATGAGAACACTATTTTAATAAATCGTTGTGAATTCATTGGGTTTAGTTGCCATGTTCAGCGTGTTTTGTTTCAGGAAGAGCGCGTTCATTCTGAATAACAGATATGAGGCGACGTTGTATTAGAGGTTATATTTGATTATTAAATAAGTCATTTAATTAAATGATCAATCGCATTGACTCATTTTACAATCCTATTAGCCCTTTCTTTAGACTAAAAACCCTTCTCATTCATTTGGTGAGGAACATGGTGTTTTGAGCAGCGTTTGCACACCCGGTCATGCTGTCGGCTATAAGCCACTGATGTAGACGTATTGCAGTATTAAGGCTAACAATTAATCGATTAATTGATCATTAATTTAAACGACGATCGATCATGGGAATTTATGTAAATTGACATCCCTACTTCTCATCTATTTTTCAATGGGGTGGTTGCTAGGGTGCTGTAACTGGTTGCTAGGGTGTGGCAAAGTACGTCATTACTTATTGGCTGCTTGATAAGATAAGTCAAATGAGTGAGAGAGAGAGAGAGAGAGAGAGAGAGAGAGAAAGGGTTCTAAGGCCCTGTGTGTGTGTGTGTGTGTGTGTGTGTGTGTGTGTGTGTGTGTGTGTGTGTGTGTGTGTGTGTGTGTGTGTGTGTGTGTGACAGTGACAGTGACAGTTGAGATTCAATGAAGATTTCGTCATTGTAAGTCTATGGGATTTTATTCGCCCACTTTTTTGTCCGCTGTGCGAACATCGTAGTTTCGAAGAAGACAGTTCAAGCTAATGCTTGCTATAACATACTTGCATTGCTTTATGAATTCTGATGCATGGAATTGAGTTCACGGCTGGTGTTTGAGCTAATATTCTCCTACTTTTGGAAGTATTACAGGTTCTGTGGATTTTCATCTTTCAATTGTTCAATCTCCAACACCGCAGGAACGAAACCTTCCTGATTAAAATCGCTGTCAGTGTGTTGTTCGACGGCTTTTCACTGTAATTTTATGACGTGACCCCTCCTGTTAAGTGAGCTATTAGCGCCTAACTGTCCATTTAATACACATAACCAGCGCAGCAGCTCGCAGAAAGCTTCATTAAGAAAGCATGTTTGGGCTAGCAAAAACACTACGCAGATATAAAGAGAGAAGTAATTACTGGAAATTAGCTGAACATCTGCTTGTGGTTTTGGGTTACCCTGAGATTAATTAAATGAAATATGGATATTTCTGGTGTGTGTTTTTTCATCAGGCAGTGTGGCCGCATTGAAATGCTGAGATGAAATGAGATTTTGAAGCTCTTGCTGTTTTGTGAACCGCAGCTGGACGGGGATAGTTTTGGCAAACCTTCTCACACTGAGTCAATCTCCACAGATTTAACAACTGCACTCAGGATATGTGATGGAAGTGGGTTTTAAACGTCCACAAGTAAGCTGTAAGCAGGGTTTAAAAGTACAGTAGTGGACATGTCTGTTTTAATGACCCTACAACTATCAAAATATAAGGAAAATATTTTATATATGAGGGAAGAACAAAACACTAAACTTGGTTATCTGACAAAATTATTTGGCAATAAAGGCAAACTACAGCTACCGGTTTTATTTTACTATGCAAAAAATGCATTGAAAAACAAAAAGCAAACACTGACTACAACATAATCGGATATTAATATTTTGTTGGTTCTCTCAACCAATGTTCATAATTTCTTTGTATGACAGTCTGGCCAAAAATGCTGTTGCACAATTTGTCATGTTTCACTGCATTATCATCACAAATAAAACAATCAACTCCAAGCACGACTGCGCAATATGCTTACAAAATCGTACTAATTTTTTAGTAATATTTGAATAAAGGATGAAGATATCAATTTTCCAGTACTTTTGGGCACTACTGTAAATCACCCAGAAAACATGTTCTATATTAAGCATCATACACTCACCTAAAGGATTATTAGGAACACCTGTCAATTTCTCATTAATGCAATTATCTAATCAACCAATCACATGGCAGTTGCTTCAATGCATTTATGGGTGTGGTCCTGGTCAAGACAATCTCCTGAACTCCAAACTGAATGTCAGAATGGGAAAGAAAGGTGATTTAAGCTATTTTGAGCGTGGCATGGTTGTTGGTGCCAGACGGGCCGGTCTGAGTATTTCACAATCTGCTCAGTTACTGGGATTTTCACGCACAACCATTTCTAGAGTTTACAAAGAATGGTGTGAAAAGGGAAAAACATCCAGTATGCGGCAGTCCTGTGGGCGAAAATGCCTTGTTGATGCTAGAGGTCAGAGGAGAATGGGCCGACTGATTCAAGCTGATAGAAGAGCAACTTTGACTGAAATAACCACTCGTTACAACCGAGGTATGCAGCAAAGCATTTGTGAAGCCACAACACGCACAACCTTGAGGCGGATGGGCTACAACAGCAGAAGACCCCACCGGGTACCACTCATCTCCACTACAAATAGGAAAAAGAGGCTACAATTTGCACGAGCTCACCAAAATTGGACAGTTGAAGACTGGAAAAATGTTGCCTGGTCTGATGAGTCTCTCGATTTCTGTTGAGACATTCAGATGGTAGAGTCAGAATTTGGCGTAAACAGAATGAGAACATGGATCCATCATGCCTTGTTACCACTGTGCAGGCTGGTGGTGGTGGTGTAATGGTGTGGGGGATGTTTTCTTGGCACACTTTAGGCTCCTTAGTGCCAATTGGGCATTGTTTAAATGCCACGGCCTACCTGAGCATTGTTTCTGACCATGTCCATCCCTTTATGACCACCATGTACCCATCCTCTGATGGCTACTTCCAGCAGGATAATGCACCATGTCACAAAGCTCGAATCATTTCAAATTGGTTTCTTGAACATGACAATGAGTTCACTGTACTAAAATGGCCCCCACAGTCACCAGATCTCAACCCAGATCTCAACCCCTCTTTAAATGTTCGTTTACAATGGACAACTAACAAATATTAAAACATTTTTTTATCCGCACATTAAGCATGCTGATTAGCTCCATCTGCAGATAAGCATATCACATCGGAAAGGCATTTACTTTCAATACAAATTAAGAAAATGTTCTAAAAATGGAAATAAAGTGCCTAATGAAATGTTTAATAATAATAAAAGCATTTATTGGGTAGGGTTAGGGGTCAGTGTAGGGAGGGCTTTTATTGTCCCATTAATGCGGCATCCATTTAATAATTTGAATAAATATAATCATTTACACTCTATGTTATTATTGCATCCTGTTAATGTACAACAAAACTGAGGTGCAAATAGTATGTATCTGTCAAAATAAAGTATAAATTGCATGTAATTACTATTTACACATATTGCAAAGAACTGCTACTTTTACATGGTGTAAATAGAATATATCACTATTTTCACTTAGTTTGCTATTTCACTTAGTAAATGGCATCTACAGATATTTGCACTTAGTGTAAATATCATCTATCGCTAAGAAAATATGCTATTTACACTGCCACTGCCAAACTTGATAAAATACTTGATCAAATCCTTGTAACACATTTCAAGTAAATTTTACTGCTACTGCTCTGTACAACTTACACATAATCATCAAGTAAAATCTGCTTACAATTGAACTTAACATTCATAAAGGAATGAAGTAAATATTACTTAATTACATTTAAATTCACATATAGAATTAAGTAAAATACACTCAACTAAGTAAATTTAACAAAATGAACTGTAGTAAATAATGCAATATACACTCACCTAAAGGATTATTAGGAACACCATACTAATACTGTGTTTGACCCCCTTTCGCCTTCAGAACTGCCTTAATTCTACGTGGCATTGATTCAACAAGGTGCTGAAAGCATTCTTTAGAAATGTTGGCCCATATTGATAGGATAGCATCTTGCAGTTGATGGAGATTTGTGGGATGCACATCCAGGGCACGAAGCTCCCGTTCCACCACATCCCAAAGATGCTCTATTGGGTTGAGATCTGGTGACTGTGGGGGCCATTTTAGTACAGTGAACTCATTGTCATGTTCAAGAAACCAATTTGAAATGATTCGAGCTTTGTGACATGGTGCATTATCCTGCTGGAAGTAGCCATCAGAGGATGGGTACATGGTGGTCATGAAGGGATGGACATGGTCAGAAACAATGCTCAGGTAGGCCGTGGCATTTAAACGATGCCCAATTGGCACTAAGGGGCCTAAAGTGTGCCAAGAAAACATCCCCCACACCATTACACCACCACCACCAGCCTGCACAGTGGTAACATTTCTCTTAATGAGAAATTGAACAGGTGTTCCTAACAATCCTTTAGGTGAGTGTATATCGTGTATCTACATAATATAAGTAAACGCGCTATCCACCCAAACATTCGATTTTGAGTGTGAATGTGTCATTTTGAGTAGAAAATGAACTCCAGATGTCTACTAAGTTACTAAACCTAACAACAAAAGCAATGATAAAACAGTGTAAATACAGCTGGAAAACAGCACAAAATCAACCTTATTAATTATTCATGCCCCAGTGCATGATGGGAAGACCAGTGTCAGATATTTACACTTTAATTTCTACATGCTTGAATTGGGGACTATTAGAGAATTGACTTTGTTTTTTCAACTCTTGCCTAAACGAACTTTTTCATGTAGAAACTACATTCGTTTTTTCTGTAGTATTTACTTCACCAGAGTCATTGTTATCAGTGTGAACAGGGATCGTTTTGACAACGTTGTCGCCTGTACGATAAAAACGCGAACGTTTCCATTTTTAGTACATCGTTGTCATGTGAACGTACCCTTAGTTTATGCTTAAAACTTTAAAAAAATCAATAATCTTGCTTTTCCTTTGAATTAAGTTTATTTTTCTTGCATCGCCAGATATTTTTCTCGTTTTAGGCATGAAATCACTTAATGTTTCAGAAAATAAGACCCAAGTCATTTTCCTTTCTTAAGTAAATGTTTCATGATTTAAGAATCTTTAGATATTTGTAATGGAAAAGCAGACTAAGCGAGATCATTAGCACACACGCAGGTGTTTCCTGCACACGTTCTGCAATGATTCTTACAAAGCTCTTCATATCTCTTCAGGATGAACTCTTAGAAACCGGAAAGATCCGTTTGCTCTTTCAGAACAGAATTACATCCCTCCACCCCTGTGTCGGTTGTCTGTTTTTCTTTGTGTCATCTGTGCAAAGTCTACCGGATGTCATGGCTTTGCGTTTCAAGTGTCTATCATCCATTCCTCGGAGAGAGAGCAGTGCTCCCGCCAGTTGTGGCCGGAGAATACAGTTATAAACACGGTGACATTTCCATAATAAGCTATACGGTAATGACTGGCTAAACTATAACAGGAGTTTGTGATGTCAGAAGGAAATGAGAGGCAAAGTGCACGTGTTTGGAAATAAAACGTGGTGCTTCTGAGGCAGCGAGAGATGGAGGGGGTGGAGCTCTTTTCTACCAGCCATCATCCCAGATAATAAGCAGGGAGGTTGGCCCTGCGGTGGGGCTGTCACACACACACACACACACACACATAGATGAAGGCCAAGCTGAGCTGAGAAGCCCAGGCAGGTCCCAGTGGCGCTGATGGAGCCATCAGCTGCTGGCGTGACAGGTGCCCCCTCATCCCCGCGCAGAGGTGATCATTTTCTGCCGCTGCATAATGGACCATTGTTCCGCACTACAGACCCCCCCTTCTGTTGTCTCGTTCGCGCGCTCTCTTTGTCTCTTGCTGCCTTTAAGTCATATCGGAATTATTGTATTTGCGAGTGCACATGAGTGCCAACTAAAATACCATAATTACCAGTGGGAAACTTATGATTTTGCTGCATTCAGGTGCAACGCCACTTATGAATTGGAGCTTTCCGTTAGCATTCCCATTTATCTCAATGGCACTTGATTGGCTGGCACACAATGGGTGCGTCTCAATCCGCTCCCTAGGTCATGTTCAGTAATGGCCAAAAATAATGTCTGGCCTAGGAAAATTGACACCCTTTATTCAAATATTATTAAAAATGTTTTAAAGATTTTGTAAGCATGTTACACAGTTGTGTTTGGAGTCGATTGTTTTATTTGTGATAATGAAACAAATTGACCATTTTTGGCCGGACTGTCATACAAAGAAATTATAAATATTAAGTTGTATTCAGTGATTGCTTTTTGTTTTTCTATGCATCTTTTTTTTTGCATAATATTGCAACCTGTAGCTGTAGTTTTTTTAGGGATGCACCAATATGACAATTTTGGCCGATACCGATAACCGATAATTCTTTATATTTAAAAGCCAATAACCGATATATTAGCCGATTAATCTAAACCCAAATTTTTATATACTTTTTGAGGGCCTGATTACAAAAACAAAAGTCTCAGCATTAAAAGCCATGTCCCAAACACACAATTATGATGTTCTCATTATACTTTTATGTAGCCGATATGACCGATATGAAATCGTATTTTCCTTTTTTGAAGTGATTTCAATCATATTTCAAGCAATTCAAGCCCATCATGGTGATATATCAGACACATTTTCTTATCGGGCCGATAACGATAACATTAAAAATGAACATATATCGGCCGATACCGATATGGTGGCTGATATATCATGCATCCCTAGTTTTTTTGCAAAATAATTTTGTCAGATAAATACCTTAACCGTTTTTTGTTTCGCTTTCCATATTTAAAAATATATAGTGCTGGGCAATCAATGAATACATTTATATATACATAATAATTATACACAGTACACACACATATATTGTGTAAACACAAACTTTTATTTTGGATGCGATTAATCACGATTAATCGATTGCCCGGCACTAAAAATATATAAAATACTTTCCTCATATTTGATTGTTTAATCGAATTTGTAGGGTCATTAAAAACAAATATCCCCTCCGGACATCATTTTTGGCCAGTAGTGTGTGTGTATATATATATATATATATATATAAAATATTCAGACACCAAATATAATGTTTCGCTAGTGTGTGCAGGACACTATAGTTAATTTCTGTAAGTGAGGAGAGCAAAATAAACTCAACTGAGACATATTATACCCATAAATTCTTCATACAGTGACTACCAGTCAAATTGATAAACATTTGGGAGTAAAATGATTCAGACACTTTGACCTGAGCATGTTTTGCTTCAGTGTTTTTTCTTTAATTGCTAATGCGACCTTTGACCCCACAGACTGAACAAAATGAAGCATTGCTTGGTCATTGGTTGAGCTGAATTGGTATTATCTGATATCTTCAGTCATCTCGTAAATGCATCAGTTCTAATATGCATTTTGTTGCATAGCTCTAACATACAGAAAAATAAGATTTAATATTTAATGTCGGCATATAGCAGAAGTTGTGCTAGTCTTTTCTTCACTATTGTGCCGCATATCCGAGTGAAACGCTTCTCAAACAAGAACAAATGTTGGGCGGGGCTTGATTTTGTGCGTGGGGAATCGATTGGATGGTTGTGGTTTGCTATTGGTGGATCTCATGTGAGTGACAGGTTGCCCCGCCCTCGTCATCAGAGAAGAGATATTCTCTATACATTATATTATATTATATATAACATTCCATAAAAAGTAAGAATTGTGAATTTTGATTTCATGGTGACTTTAATATTAATATCATACATCACATTGTAATTGCGAATCCCGACCTCATAAGAACGTGAAGGCAGCATTAGCTGGCGTCTCTTTTCACCTTGTTTGTCAAACAGCCGCTCTGTTACAACCGTCTGAAGATGTTCGCTAGCGTAGTGCTAACATAAAGCACAGGTGATGCTGAAACGTTGCATCAGGATTTCTTTGGCTCGAAGGAACACAGAACCTCTCAGCCGTTCTCATGTTAGATATCAGCAGTCAGGTGAATAGATGAAGCAATTTGTGGGGGTGTGAAGGTGCTCTGAAAGAGCGGAGAATGAGAGAAGGTGAAGACAGGCGGGTAGGAAAGTGATGTGATGGTCTGGGGTGAGACTGACGCTTCCCTGGGGGAAGGGTGAAGAGGCAGGCGGATCACAGGAAGTCCACAGGGGACCAGATCTAGGGATGTGTCAGGATTCAGGCTCTCGCTCCAACCCCTTCATCCGGATTTCTGTGCCAGAATCCTCCACCGCGGAAAGCTCGACTCGAACGGGAATACGAGCACCTCAGATCTCTCTGAAATCTCTTTCTGCATTTTCTCTCCCTTTAATTTATTTATAATATAGTTTCACATCTGTTATCTGATAACTCAAGTACTACGTACATTCTATTTGAAAAGCTCTTGTAAAATGCTTTTAAGCTGTGCTTAGATAATGCATTTTCAATGCAGTTTCATTTGTAATTTCAGAAACAACAACAGCATAAAAACTAAATGTACTTTTTAATACTTGTTCTTATTGTATTGTGCAAGTTAGTCTGAAAGACATTTAAAATGGAATGTTTCATAATGTTCGCATAACTGAGAAACAAAAAACAGAGAACATTCAAAAATAATGTTTTCATAACTTAATAAGAACTATATTTTTGTTAGCTGGGTAAAAAGTAAGTTTCACTAGAAATGTATTAGCTAGTGTGTGTCTTTACAACAGTTTGAACTGTGTGTGTGTGTGTGTGTGTATATATATATATATATATATATATATATATATAAAATTAAAATAATTATTAGATTTTGAATTTACAAATCTTACACAAAACTTTGTTTAACTTGAAGTACTTTAAATTTAAAGCTAAATTGAAATAAAAAAACGAATAAAAAGCCAATATCAAAATTATAGGTTAATAATAATCATAATGATGCTAATTATGATCATTTTATTATATTTGAGAGATTAATCTAAGAAGACAATGTTAATGTTTTCTCATAAATAGCTCAGTTTTTGAAATAAATCTTGGGAATAAAAAGTGTCATCATTATTCTTAAAATAACTACAATTTATTTATTTTTATAAACTTTCTTTATTAATATTTATGTTATTTGCAAACAAACATCTAACAGGTTATGTATTTTTATTTTAAGTTAATGTCTTTTTCAGATTTTATATTCAGACCTGTGATTTTTTTTATAAGTTAGATTGTACGCAAATAAAAATGATTATAAATGTTAATGAATGTACAGGTTATCCGAGAACATTCAGCCTTTGTTTTTTGTTTTTTATTGACAGCCTATTACATAAAAATCTGGTGATTGTGATAACAATGACTTTAAATGTTATTAAATTAATTGTATTATCTTTACCACGTGTCTCGTTGGAAGGTCGAGTGAAGATGCAGGCCACATCTCTCTATCTCCGACCGCCGACTGTATATTGTGTCCCTTGTAGTAATGGCTTCCAAGAGTATTCATTTGCTGAAGAGTCTCGCATACCTGGAATTCGTGAGAGCGTCACTTCAGATTCACTCTTTCTTCTCTCTCACCCTGCACTTTATTACACTGAAACGCTTCTGACCCTGCCTATAATTCCCTTTTATATTTCAAGGAGAGCATCGCAATAAAGCACAAATCTAGGGGTGGGAGTGAAATCCAATGGGGTCCTGGGATGTGAATGTCAGAGCGAGCAAACAGAGGGGGATGGGCTGGAGAAGAAAGAGAAAAAGCGCAAGAACAGAGAAAGGGAGAGCGTGTGATGGCTTACTGTGAATATTTTCGCGCCTCTTGTGTTCTATCTGTTATCGCGGCGTTTGACTCGCCTCTTGACGTGTCAGTCCCGACTTCAAAAGAATCCAGGCACTAGCCCCCCCCTCCCCACATATATGCTTCAGCATCGCTTCTGGGATTGAATTAGGGCAAATCCATTATACTGTTGCCATGGAGACCAAGGCACAAATGCTGATAAAGTGTGTGCGCACGTGCATTTTTTTTTTCTCACCAAATAGGCTCGATGAAATAGACTGCATGCATGCGTGCCACATTCCGAGCAGACCGACAGCGAAACTTCCATGAAAGGTCTGACTCCGGTTCGGAATACTTAAGTAGTGGAGCGCCTGCAGGAGTGCTGCACTTACCCATACCATCACTGCGTCGCTGAGGCGCGATCGAGCGCCGGTGCCAATTAAAGGAAGGTTGGGCCGCTGCCGGAGCAGCCACAAATAATCTGTCACTTTCATTGGGGGGCTACAAACGCCCGAGATGGTTATCATTACAAAAACAAGAGCATGTTCAATCAGACGGAGGGATAAATCACGCCGCGTCTGACGTGGAACAAAGGCACCGCGGGTCGGCGGATAGATGCTGTATCACCTGAATATAAAAACACATGCAGTACAGATGCTTCCGATGCCGCCCTTAAAGGAATAGTTTAGCAAAAAATGAAAATACTGACATTGTTGACTTGCCTACATGCTGCTTGAATTGCATATAATAAAGCTGATTTGTAGATAAACACTGGTTTTACTTCAGGATCTAGACGTCAAGGGGAGACCAAACCCGCCATATTTGATGTAGTCTGGATCTTCTTTTAAATAAATTAGTCTACTTAAAGCGGCCATCCGTAACTTTTTTGGGGTTAAAAATTATCCAAAATCAATTTTTGAGCAAGTACATAACTAGCCAGTGTTCAATCTCTGTACCTTAGTCCGATTCACAACGGTAAACTTGTAATAATGTGTTACAGTTTGAGTGGCACTGGAGGATTTCTGTGGAAAATTCAAGCATGGCGCCGTCCATCTTTGCGTCATTACGTCACGTCTGTATACATAAAGAAGGAGTCCGACTCGCATGTGAGGATGCTGCGGGTGGCGGATCATTTACAGCCTTTTCTTACAGCAGCTGGAATAATTAAACACATTTTGATGGCGGATTATAATCCAGAAAGGTCCAAACGACAATCATCAGTGACAACTGGAGATTCACCCGGAGTCAAAAGCAAAAGATTAGACTGCGCGGAAATTAAAATCTACAGGTAACTCTAATACACACTAAATACACGTAGTCACACAATGTTGATGTTGTTAACATTAACAATTTGAGAACAAAGTATAACAATAATAATAATTTGCATGGTTTGCTGTGAAATGAGCTAAGCGATCGTTAGATTTAATCACCGTTGGTAGCGCGACTTATTGTAATGCTTTTTTTTCTCAGTTGTTCAGAGCAAAAGTGGCAGACATGTTACTCACTTGTTCAGATGACGTTTTTTGGTGAAACTTCTTATTTTGGTCATACTTCCAAGACTGATTCTGAAGTACAGTATCCACACCGGTGCGGTGACTGACAGTCACACACACTCCTCAAAACATCAGATTCATCCGGAGCTGATGCACAACCCACGTAAAGATGATAATTCCACAAATAACTGCAATTCCAGGTTTCAAACAGAGATGGCGACAAAGAGGCAAAAGTTATTTGTGTAGCGCTTTATATAATAGAAATAGTTTCAAAGCACCTTCACATAAATAAACCGGAAAGTACAAAATTAATACTGCAAATTTCATCAAATATGAGATGTATATGTCATATATCGTAAGAGTATATGTATATGATAGGGTTTGGTGAAAAACAAACCGAAATTTAAAGTCCCCATGTTTTTTTGGCTTTTAGTATGAATATGTTAGTCTCACTGTTATCTATAAGCTAGTCTGCTCCATAACAATGACAAAATTCACATTTAGAAGATATAAGCGTTAAAAACGTACAGTCTCTCAATTCCGCCAATATGGATCAGTGATTTTGATGACATCACTCTGCACTTCAGCGTCTCATCAGATTTTCTCTCCAATCAAATGCTCTCTAGAATCTGAAGCCCCGCCCCCTACATTATAAACAGACACTGAAGCTGCGGCTGAAATCAGTCACTTGATCACACATTTACTATTTTTTACGCTGTAAACCCAAATAAGTTGGCAAAACTCTAAAAAATTAGGTAATCAGTTACATACATTTTTTAAGGTAAGAAATTCAAAGTTTAAGTGAGCAGAACTTGCAGATTTTTATTTTGTACTCAAAGATTTTAATTGCTCTTAACTTGAAATATTTCACATCCGTCAGTTTCCCCTAACTTTGCTTCTCAAGTAAATGCATCTTGATTTAAGAATGTTTAGATATTTGTACTGGAAAACCAGACAAAGTGGTCACTTTTCTCAAAGGACAGACCTCAGCCAATGCATGTAAGTGAATGAGATTTGTTCACATAAAATGTTCGTTCACCACCGCTTGATATTCTTTAGAGATGTGTTTTTTTAGGCCAGAAGGATTCTGCGCACACAGCATCTGCGGGCCGCTCTGTAATCCATGCGACCTTTCTTTGTGTTCAAGCCGTACAGTAAGTCAATACTCTCTTTCTGCCGGCACAATCTTTAAACTCTTTTATTTTATGCAGACAAGCAGAATTCCACATTAGCTTATTTCCAGGGGGCGCCGTTGGAAGTCGTGGAAGCACCTCTAGCCATGTCATTATAATATATTATACACAAATTTGCCGCAGATCACTTTCATCCTGGGCAAATGGCTGCGGAGAGACGGAGAAATGAGAGGGAAGGGAGGCAACAGCGCGGCCGTGCGCCACCATTCAACAGAATCCAATTTACAGAGGCAATGAGGGATATGACACATAATGTATACTAATTTCACATCAGGCTAATATAACCTCAGACATGCTCCTCTTTGCAGAACACGCATACATAAATGTCCCCGGCATCATCCGACGCTTAGAAAGCTAAAATGCTAAACCGCCACAGCTTGACACTCTCTGAAGATGCTTTATGAGAGTAATTGCTGACTTTTATTTCCTCAAACTAAATAGAATTAAGCAATATCATAACGTCAAATGTGATTCACGCATATTGAAACTTAAAGACATGTCGCACTAGATTTAATGTCAATGACCCCAGTGGCACTGGTTCTTATATTTCTTATAAATCTGAATATGTGAAAGCATGAATATTTGAGAGCTACTTCTTCAGATTTAAATCTCTTCCTCATGCAAAACGTGTTGTTTGGCTTCAGAAGACTTTAGTGGAATAGAGTGCATGAGACTATATTTATGACACAATTATAGTGCATTTTTAGAGACTGTTCGTCTCCCTGGTCACTGTTTCAATGTATAATGTTCCTGATATAATCATATAATTTAAAAGTTTTGATTTTACATTTTTCTTCTAAATGGGCATTGCTGAGGGGTTGCTAAAAGGCAGGCTATTTTTCCTTGATAGGCTAGTTTTGTCCTAACTAGGGATGCACCAATATGAACATTTTGGCCGATACCCGATAATTCTTTATATTTGAAAGCCGATAACCGATATATTGGCCAATATAATGTATTATTTTTATATAATTTTGAGAGTCTGATTACAAAAACAAAAGTCTCAGCATTAAAGCCATGTCCCAAACACACAATTATGATGTTCTCATAATAATTTATGTAGCTGATATGACAGATTTGCGCTGCACATGTTGCTCTGAACTGTATTTTCCTCTTTTGAAGTGATTCCAATCATATTTCAAGCAATTCAAACCCATCGGTGAACAGTGCGCATCTGAAGTGTCTCAGCTTAAGGAACGGCTTTAATATATCGGACAAATTTTCTTATCGGGCCGATAACGATAATATTAAAAATTAACATATATCGGCCGATACCGATATGGTGGACGAAATATTGTGCATCCCTAGTCCTAACCAACCCCGATAGGAACAACAACATCCAACTATGAGAATGATAATAGTACTAATTATGTGCTTTATTTAAAGGGAACCTATTATGCCAATGATGTAATAAGTCTCAGGCGTCCCCAGACGTCACAGTGTCTGTGAAGTTTCAGCTCAAAATACCCCACAGATCATTTATTATATCATGTTGTAAATGCCCATTTTTGAGTGAAAGGGAAAACATGCTGTTTTCGTGCATGTATCTTTAAATGCAAATATCCTCATCTCTATCACTCTCACATGACATTGCATTTCTTCATCTTAATGGAAGTTTATGATGCGTTTTAAAGCCATATCCGTCTAATCTTCTGATATATGGTTTTCTGAGAAACACTAAAGTAGCGCCGAATGACGCTGAATATTACAGACAGCTAGATGCCGCGACTGACCAATCAGAATCGTGTATTGAATGTTTTTATTTTACGCCAAAACACAGCGTTATCACTCTTTTTGTATTTGCACAGAAGAAAGCCACACAGAAACGACATGAAGCGTCAAAAGATGACCGAATTTTTATTATTTGTGAAGGTAATTGCTTTTCTTGCACTTTACATCAGAACCCGTGTCCTTGGCTGTCTAAACCAAAGGCTCTGTGACTGTGAAAGGCCATTTGTCTCTGAGACGTTCAGATAAATGACCAGCTGAAATCCTCCGCTTGGAGATGTTTCATATCCTCATGCAGCAGAACAGCTGTACTCGTATGCTAGTATGCACATGAAGCACATATCTGCGTGTTGGCTGGAAGAGATATGGCGCAGCATATGACCGCATATCTCCCTGTTGACATTTAGAGAGTTTTGGTATGCAAATGGAACTCCATGTATGTGCCATCTGTGTAATGTCTTTTGTTGCGTATGTGCGGCTGTAAATTGAGCCCGAGAGAGAGGCCATTTCACGTAATCAGGCACAAAAACGCAACCAACACAATTTTTGAACTGTAAAAATTAGATTTTTTAATTTTATTTTTTGGTTGTACCAAGCATAAAAAAATAGCCTAAAACATTTATAAAAGCTTAACTTTTTAGATGCATTTTTGAAAATTAGGGATGCACAATATATCGGCCACCATATCGGTACCGATATATGTTCATTTAATGTTTATCATTATCGGCCCGATAAGAACATTTAGCAGATATATTAAAGCCGATAAATAATGTATTATTTCCTTCAGCTGAGACACTTCAAATGTGCACTGTTCACCATGATGGGTTTGAATTGCTTAAAATATCTGCTTCAGAAAAGGAAAATAAAGTACAGAGCAACATGTGCAGCGCAAGTCTGTCATATCAGCTACATAAAATTATAATGAGAACATCATAATTGTGTGTTTGGGACATGGCTTTAATGCTGAGACTTTTGTTTTTGTAATCAGACTCTCAAAAATGATATAAAAATTTTGATTTAGATTTATCGGCCAATATATCGGTTATCGGCTTTCAAATATGAAGAATTATCAGTTATCGGTATCGGCCAAAATGTTCATATCGGTGCATTCCTATTGAAAATTACAGTTTTTTTTATAAGCAAATATGCAATGTTTCAGTAGAGCTCTGATTTTACACGATTTTACACAATTATTTATTAATTATATGTAAATAAATATTTGTTGAAATATTTCATAGACTTCTGGCTACTTGCTTCTAAAAAATTTACTTTACTAAAAATCTTTTTTTGACTGAGGTGATCACGTTAAAACCAAAAAGCTGTGACTTTTCAACCCAATCTCACAGGAAAACGTAAGTATTTTACAATTTCATATGAATTTCGTAACAAAATCGTATGTTTTTAAAAAAAAAACACATTATGAGGGACCAGTGAGGTAGTACGCATTAGCCACCAATTAAGCTAAATGTAAAATAACTACGAACTGCTGTGAGATTGTGTTGGACTTTTTCTCTACAGTCTGTATCACCTTTGTTCTAATATGCAAATGCATGCATATATTAATAAGATGGTGCCTATTTGCATATTTTAACAAATTAAACACAAAGACAAAATTCTTTATTGTGTATTTTCATCTGAAAAAAAGTTTTATTTTGATAAACAAAGATAAAATAGCCTCTTCGCCTGTAGTTCCTCCCCTTAAAGGGGTAGTTCACGCAAAACCCAGCATTTCTTTCTTTTGTGGAACACAAAAGATGTATTTCTGGGTGAACTATCCCTTTAACAATCCCCTGAGGAACCAAATGATGCCACATGAAGACAAAAGAGAATTTCCTTCCACTTTTGTTTTTTGCATGCTCGTTCTCTGCCAGACCAAAAGTGCTTGAAAGTTCATTTGTCACTTCACAGATCACTAGTTCCTGTAAAGAGCGGCTGAACGCGGGGGCCCAAATGCGCGCCTGAGAGACGCGTCGCTGTTTGTCATGCCAAGAGAGATGCATTGCGATTTGCACAGGATGTGTGAAGCCTCACCCCCCGTCCCGTTCCGTTCCACCACTTCTGGGGCCGGCCACGTCCACGCACACGCATCCTTGATGTGGGGACGAGAAACATCTTTTATCACAATTGTGGGGTGCGGTGCGCGGTCCAGATGGAGGGATAAAACATGCATGAGTCGCCCGCAGCTCTGAAAATAATTATACTCATTTACTAGAGACAGAGAGAGTGCATCCAACCAAGTCACCACCCATCATAGAGACAAGCTCCCAGCATACTAATGAAGACACGAGCCAATGACTGACCACCACAGAGAGCATGTGAGAGAATGTGTCTGTGTAAGATTAAAGGAGGAGTGAAGGAAAGTGTGTGAAAGAGATGGACAGATGTCCAACAGACCATGCAGGTTTAAAGGAGTTTAACAGGTTCTTCATGCTGAACTTCACAGCTTAAAGTCAACATGAAAGGGGAGTTGCACTGTCTTTTCTTTCCTATTGTGCCGTATATCCGAGTGAAACGCTTCTCAAACAAGAACAAATGTAGGGTGGGGCTTGATTTTGTGTGAGGGGAATTGATTGGATGGTTGTTGTTTTTTTTTATTGGCTGATCTCACGTGAGTGACAGGTTGCCCCGCCCTCGACATCAGAGAAAAGAAGAAATGCTGCAAGAGGGAGGGGAAGTTATTCTGATTCAAGATTATGAGGCACATGAATTTAAAAAATGTGCATGGATAAATCATTTATAATACACTAAAAAACGAGAATTGTCCATTTTGATTTCATGAATGAACTGCATCTGTGGAATTTGGTCAAATTCATTTTTCACACCTTTATAGTCCGAAAAGTCTTTATGTAAAGAGGTCACATGCTGATGCTCTCGTCCAATCAGTGATACTGACACAGCAAATATGCAAATAAGAACATTAACCCAGGGTTTATGAATGTACAGGGTGACACGTCATCTTATGAATGCCCAGGATTAATTGTTAACCCCAGGTAAATGATGAGCAGTGTGAAATGTGGATCAAGATAACCCAGGAATTGTGTTTACCCGGGGTTTAGAATGAACTAGCTCAAGTGTGAAAAGCCCTATAGTGTTAAACTGAAAGTACTTTCCTTCTCTGCATTCAGCCCTAGCTTTTAAAGGGGTCATGAATCGAGAATATAAGAGGTCATTTTACTATAAAAATATCAGAACTGTTTCAGAGCTCAAAACTTCCTCGTTAAACCAAAAACAGCTTCGATTGACTTTGGGCCTCAGAATGACTTTGTGGCGAAATAGAGCGGCGAATAGGGATGGACGTATCGATATGAAGTATCGAAATATCGGTACTGATGTGAGCATCGAAAAGTATCAATACTCAGATAAAAATATCGATACTAAGGTGTTTTTTTTTACCATCTGAATGTCTCAACAGAAATCGAGACTCATCAGACCAGGCAACATTTTTCCAGTCTTCAACTGTCCAATTTTGGTGAGCTTGTGCAAATTGTAGCCTCTTTTTCCTATTTGTAGTGGAGATGAGTGGTACCCGGTGGGGTCTTCTGCTGTTGTAGCCCATCCGCCTCAAGGTTGTGCGTGTTGTGGCTTCACAAATGCTTTGCTGCATACCTCGGTTGTAACGAGTGGTTATTTCAGTCAAAGTTGCTCTTCTATCAGCTTGAATCAGTCGGCCCATTCCCCTCTGACCTCTAGCATCAACAAGGCATTTTCGCCCACAGGACTGCCGCATACTGGATGTTTTTCCCTTTTCACACCATTCTTTGTAAACTCTAGAAATGGTTGTGCGTGAAAATCCCAGTAACTGAGCAGATTGTGAAATACTCAGACCGGCCCGTCTGGCACCAACAACCATGCCACGCTCAAAATTGCTTAAATCACCTTTCTTTCCCATTCTGACATTCAGTTTGGAGTTCAGGAGATTGTCTTGACCAGGACCACACCCCTAAATGCATTGAAGCAACTGCCATGTGATTGGTTGATTAGATAATTGCATTAATGAGAAATTGAACAGGTGTTCCTAATAATCCTTTAGGTGAGTGTAAATCATACACTATCAGAATAAAAAGGTTGCATTTTATGGGTGCAACGTTCTGTCACTGCCAGTCCCTTATGAAAATGAACCATGGTTTATTTTTTACTACAGTGACCGTAGTTCAACTAGTATTTGTAGATTTCCATGGTTACCACTACAACTAAAGCTTTTCTTCCATGTGTAAAAAAAAATATGATCTAATAAGTTGCAATTAAGGCATATTGAATGTTAAAATGCCTTTCAAATATAATGTTATGTGGGTATCTTTACCCATTTTACTCTTAGTAATTTTAATAATTTAATAAATTTAATAATTTAAAAGTTCAGTTTAGAAGTATTGTATCGATATCGGTGATACTGGCTAATAAGTGGTATCGCCCATCCCTAGCGACGAAGGAACGCCTCTGCAGAAAAAGACCGACGCCCACTTCTACATCATCGCCTCTTTAGCCCCGCCCACCGATCCGCACATGTCATATAGTAGTAAATACAAAAGACTCAAACACAGGATTTCACCAACAATAGAATCATAGAGGATTACTCTGAGGATTACAAGACATTTTGAAGTGCAGAGTTGTAGAAAAACACAGTCTTTGCATTGCCTTCTGTCACGGTCGGCTGAAGTGAATAGCTCACGAAGACATAGGAAACTCAGAAACAAGTCTTTAATTAGGATCTCGCAGGAATACATAGGGAAAAATAACACAACCAACTTGACACCAGAGTTGGGAGGTTACTTTTAAAATGTATTTCACTACAGATTACAAAATACACGCTTTAAAAAGTAATTTATAACGTATTTTGTTAGATTACACAAGTTTTGTAACTTAATACTTTAGAATACTTTGGAATACTAATAAGGCATGTAACACAAAGGGGCCACCAAATATAGAATCCTCTGCGTGTTATTTTAATAAACAACATCCATAATATTTCTTGAAGCAAATAATGCAGACAATCTTAGAAGAAGAAAAAAAATGCTGATGCTCAAGACGGCCACATGATGCATTAAGATCTGGGGGTTGTAAACTTTTTGAATTGGATGAACAGGGTAAATTGTACTTATTTTGTCTTCTGGGAAACATGTAGTTATTAGCTTCTGAAGGGCAGTACTAAATGAAAAAATAAGCTCTTTAAACAAAATAAGAAAAATGTACACATCATCCTGTTCAAAAGTTTCCACCCCCTGCTCTTAATGCATTGCATTTTGTGTTTCTGCCACTAAATATACAAAATAAAAAAGGTAATTGCGTAATCTCACAATTCAGACTTTTTTTCTCAGAATTGCGAGATTGTAACACAATTGTGTGTTATAAAGTGAGAATTGTGAGATAAAAGTCGCAATTACCTTTTTTATGTTTTTATTAACATAATTCTATATAATTTTATATACATAATTCTTAGAAAAAAACATCATAATTAGGGCCCGAGCACCGATGGTGTGAGGACCCTATTGGAATTGCTCAGCCTATTATTATTATTCTCCCAAATGAATTGCATTTTTGAGGGCCTAAACATGCTTATAAACTCATGAAACTTTGCACACGTGTCAAAAGTGGTGAAAATTTATGTCTGATATGGGTTTCAGAATTAGGCGTGGCAAAATGGCTCAATAGCGCCACCTACAAAATTTCAACGAAGTGCCCCTCCCGCTACGTTTCACGTACAGGTATGAAATGCGGTACACACATGTAACAGCCCAATGCCTACAAAAAAGTCTCCTGGTACGAAATCTGAAAACCAACAGGAAGTGAGATATTTTGAATTTACGTTGACGTTGTACTTTAACGAACTCCTCCTAGAGATTTAATCAGATCAACATCATATTTGCACAGTCTAATCTAAAGGCCATTGCGACGTTAAATTGCGAAGATCTTGAGTTTTCGCTGAAGGGCGTGGCCGTGGCGGCCTGGCAAATTTCGATGTTTTGCCATAAAACAGGAAGCTGTTGTAACTCGGTCATACAATGTCCGATCTGCCCCAAACTTCACATGTTTTATTAGAGTCCTGGCCTGAACACATCTACACGCCAATATTCAGTTACAGTCATAGCGCCACCTGCAGGCAACAGGAAATGTCATGCTTTACATTGTGATTAACTCCTCATAGTGGTTTAACCAGAACAACATCATATTTGCACAGTCTAATCTAAAGGCCTTTGTGACGTTAAATTGCGAAGATCTTGAGTTTTCGCTGAAGGGCGTGTCCGTGACGGCCTGACAAAATCTGATGTTTCGCCATAACACAGGAATCTGTTGTAAGTCAGGCATACAATGTCCGATCTGCCCCAAACTTCATATGTTTGATAAGAGTCCTGGCCTGAAGACATCTACATATGAGTTTCAGAATTAGGCATGGCAAAATTGCTCGATAGCGCCACCTACAACATTTCAACGAAGTTCCCCTCCCGCTACATTTCATGTACAGGTATGAAATGCGGTAGACACATGTAACAGCCCAATACCTACAAAAAAGTCTTCTGGTATGGAATCTGAAAATCAACGGGAAGTGAGATATTTTGAATTTTCTTTGCAAAATTGTTGCAAATTTTGCCATTTCCAGATGTTGTACTTTAACGAACTCCTCCTAGAGATTTAATCAGATCAACATCATATTTGCACAGTCTAATCTAAAGGCCTTTGTGACGTTAAATTGCAAAGATCTTGAGTTTTCGCTGAAGGGCGTGTCCGTGGCGGCCTCACAAATTTTTATGTTTCGCCATAAAACAGGAAGTTGTTGTAACTCGGACATACAATTTTCGATCTACCCCAGACTTCACATGTTTTATTAGAGTCCTGACCTGAAGACATCTACACAGCAATATTCAGTTACAGTCATAGCGCCACCTATGGGCAACAGGAAAGACCATGTTTTACACTGTGATGAGTATCTTCATTGAAATTTAACCAGAACAACATCATGTTTGGTCAGTCTAATCTAAAGGCCTTGGTGATGTTAAATAGTGAAGATCTTGAGTTTTCGCTGAAGGGCGTGTCCGTGGCGGCCTGACAAAATCTGATGTTTCGCCATGACACAGGAAGCTGTTGTAAGTCAGGCATACAATGTCCGATCTGCCCCAAACTTCACATGTTTGATAAGAGTCCTGGCCTGAAGACATCTACATGCCAATATTAGTTAGTCATAGCGCCACCTGCTGGCAACAGGAAATGGCATGCTTTACATTGTAATTCCCTCCCAGAAACACATTTAAATATGCCATGAAGTCCCAAACATGCTAGAAACATTAAATCAAGCAAAACTTGGCTAAGTGCTAATGTATGCGATTTACGCCACAAAACAGGAAGTTGTTGTAACTCAGGCATACAATGTCCGATCTGCCCCAAACTTCACACGTTTGATAATAGTCCTGGCCTGAAGACAACTACATGCCAATATTTGATTATAGTCAAAGCGCCACCTGCTGGCAGCAGGAAGTGTGGCACATTGAAGTGACTTTGCCATATTTCTCCTATTTACCCGCTTAAATGCATGTCGCCTACTATTGGCTGTTTTCCTGAGGCCACCAGGTGGCGGTGCTCCCGTGTGCGAGGGCCCTTTCATCGCTACTTGCAGCTTTAATTGGACATTATAATTTGCAATTGTGAGTTTATGTCTTACAATTCTCAGAAAGGAAGTCAGAATTGTGAGATAAAAAGTCGCAATTACCTAAACAAATTACTTAACATGAAAACAGCCGTGGATCATCCATAAGATTCAATAAATTTTTGAATGTGGCAATTTATATAAATTCAGTCATTTTGTCTTTTGGAGTACATATAAACATATATTATGTGAAATAGCTTATTCAGGACAGTACTAAATAAAAGTACCATGCCATGTTTAGGATCCCAGATCTCTCTCATATTGTTTAAATTATAAAAAAAAATTGCATATTCTGCAAGGGGTATGAAACTTGTGAGCAGAACTGTCTGAAAATCACCAATCGCTGTTTACATTAATTGCCCGTTACAGTTTACATTAATGTTTAAATGAAATAAATGACATTAAAGTTCAAAGTAATCACTTTGGTAATCTAAAATACTTTACGGATGTAACTGTGATTTGATTACCACCCATTTAAAATGTAACTGTAACGAAATACTATTACTCAAATTTTGTATTAACTAAGTTACACGTAACACTGACGATGACCGACATTGAACTTGACCAAACAGGAAGTATTTATGCACCAGGCAAATGAGCTAATTAAATGACAACAGGTGAACGAAATGACTAACCAAACAAACAGAAACTAGGTCAAACAGACAAACTAAGAACAAAGTAAACAAACTAAAAAGTCCATAATCATGACACCTTCCTTGTGATCCTAACATTATGAAAATGTGGATGGACTGTATTTTTAACAAAGTTCCAGATCGCATCAGTAAGACACGGTTCATGTTTGCTTCATTTTACTACAGATTCGTTTGACGCAGGCTTTTCAGAGAGACTGGAAATAAAAGATGATGCAGTGAAGACTATATTGGATCCGACAGCACAAGTGTGAGTAACAGTGTTTTTAACATGTGTCACTGTTGCTTTGTTTGTTCATTTGACATGTACTCCCTTTACTTTCACTTTAATGACTTACTTTGCTGAAAATGATGAACAATAAATATAAGAATGTGCGACAAACTATGGTCATTCATTCATAATGACACGAAACCCCTTTAGTCATCCTGTCAACTATAACTGTGGTAATTCCAAGTTCTGTTAGCCACAAACAAGACTTATAAAGCATATTTGATGTAATACGCATAAATGTTTCACAGTTGGCAAATGTTTTAACTATGTAACGAGATGAACACCTTTCTGTAGTGTTTCAACACTAATATAATGTCATAAAATACGATACTACCTCACAATATAAATATTTATTCCTTATGTATTGTCTTCTGATTTGTATGGAAGCTTGTTTCCGCCACTGAATAATTAAGTAATTGCGAAAACACGTATGAATTGCGAGAGAAAAAGTCACAATTCTGACTTTATAATTAGCAATTACGAGTTTATATCTTGCAAAAACGTTATATCTGTGGCAGAAACAAGCTTCCTTAGATTTGGAATTGGAACATTTTGGGACATTTTCAAAACAATTCCATATATGTGTAATGGCGGGGACATTGAAAATTATTTTAATATGCAAAACTGTTACCCAATCATAGCAGTGGCCGTTTATCAAAACCGAGGGTTACTTCTAAATTACAATGTTTCTTAATGTAAAAAGTGGAATATTAGAGAATATTATAATTGTTTAAAAAAATGCAATGCATGACCCCTTTAAGTCATTTATATACACCGATCAGGCATAACATTATGACCTAATATTGTGTTGGTCCCCCTTTTGCTGACCCGTCGAGGCATGGACTCCTCTAGACCCCTGAAGGTGTGCTGTGGTATCTGGCACCAAGATGTTAGCAGCGGAACCTTTTTAGTCCTGTAAGTTGCGAGGTGGGGCCTCCATGGATCGGACTTGTTTGTTCAGCACATCCCACAGATGCTCGATTGGATTGAGATCTGGGGAATTTGGAGGCCAAGTCAACACCTCAAACTCGTTGTTGTGCTCCTCAAACCATTCCTGAACCATTTGTGCTTTGTGGCAGGAGCATTATCCTGCTGAAAGAGCCACAGCCACCAGGGAATACCGTTTCCATGAAAGGGTGTACATGGTCTGCAACAATGCTTAGGTAGGTGGTACGTGTCAAAGTAACATCCACATGGATGGCAGGACCCAAGGTTTCCCAGCAGAACATTGCCCAAAGCATCACACTGCCTCCGCCGGCTTGCCTTCTTCCCATAGTGCATCCTGGAGCCATGTGTTCCCCAGGTAAGCGACGCACACGCACCCGGCCATCCACGTGATGTAAAAGAAAACGTGATTCATCAGACCAGGCCACCTTCTTCCATTGCTCCGTGGTCCAGTTCTGATGCTCACGTGCCACTGTTGGTGCTTTCGGCGGTGGACAGGGGTCAGCATGGGCACCCTGACTGGTCAGCGGCTATGCAGCCCCATACACAACAAACTGAGATGCACTGTGTATTCTGACACCTTTCTATCAGAACCAGCATTAACTTCTTGAGCAGTTTGAGCTCCAGTAGCTCGTCTGTTTGATCGGACCACACGGGCCAGCCTTCGCTCCTCACGTGCATCAATGAGCCTTGGCCGCCCATGACCCTGTCGCCGGTTCTCCACTGTTCCTTTCTTGGAGCACTTTTGATAGATCCTGACCACTGCAGACCGGGAACACCCCACAAGAGCTGCAGTTTTGGAGATGCTCTGACCCAGTCGTCTAGCCATCATAATTTGGCCCTTGTCAAACTCGCTCAAATCCTTACGCTTGCCCATTTTTCCTGCTTCTAACACATCAACTTTGAGGACAAAATATTCCCTTGCTGCCTAATATATCCCACCCACTAACAGGAGCCGTGATGAAGAGATAATCAGTGTTATTCACGTCACCTGTCAGTGGTCATAATGTTATGCCTGATCTGTGTATTTATATAGTGCTTTAAACATTACAGATTGTTTCAAAGCAGCTTTACAGTGATAACAGGAAAATGATGCATTTCGTCTGTTGTTCAGTTAAGTGTTGATTTTAATTAAATGTCGTTCACAAAGCTGCTAATTTAGCTGGCTTCCATTTTAGTGCATTTACCGTAAACACAGTTTATGTTCTACTTCACAATATGAAGCATAGAACTAGTACTGTTGTGTTGGACAGTCATTGCATGGAAACAGCATCATTATACCAAAACATGTGGCTGCAGAATGATGCAGCTGACCAGAATCAAGCCAGTTAGTGGTCATTCGAAGCCTGCCCATGCTACAGGTGACTCTTGACTCTTCATGGACATTGTGTTAGTGCAGTCGCGTGTGTTTGGGATGTGCATTCTGCCGCTAGCGCTACAGTAATTGATGAATGGGCTGTTTAAACGGTGGAATATGAATGAACAGCAGGTCCCCTTGAGAATATTCAGCAGTATTGTAATCAACCCTGCTGATAGTGTCCCTACTTTTGACTAATGGCCTTAAAAGAAGCCTCTTAGAGCTCCGTTATTAAATTTAAATTTCACGCAGCCAGACGTCCCATCTTTGACCCAGTCGGACTTCCGTGCAACGCAGACTAAAAATATTAAACAATAGCTCTATGCTGCATTTGTGAAAAATGCAGTGAATTTAGTCCTCTATGAATGATTCAATCTGAGTTTTATAAGTTTGAGATTCACTGACAGTGTTTTGCAAAATCTGATTGCCTGTCTCTTTTGCATTTATCATTTCAATGCAGCCGTAAATAAAACATAGTTCATGTAATATTCTTTTGTGATACCTAAAAGCATAAAAGGTCATGATAATGTGTGAGTTACCATAGAACAATATAAGAATTGTATGTAAATATCTGTGGTTCTAAAAAACTGTATTTTAATGCATGTTACACCTTTAAGTAAGTTTTTTCAGTCACTGCAGTCTCTCTCTCTATCTCTCTTTCTCTCTGCACTCCTGTGAACCTGTTTGAAAACTTTCCGGTCGGAGGTGGGAATCTGCTCAATGAGCCTTGATTTATGTCTTTCGATATTAACACATTTTTCATCCAGCGGCCGGATGGAAAGCAAAGCTGATGAAGGATGGGAGGTAATCAAGGGTCTAATGTGGAGCAATGCCTGACCACAAATGAGTAATGAAGTTGCTAAGAATTCAAATGGCATTAGTTCAGACATTATATAATGAATATTACATTGACTTTCAGCCATTGTATAATGTCCCCTGGTAAAGTAACGACTGGTACCGGATCTGTTTGTCCCACTTTGTGACCATCAAGCCATGTGGTCTTTTGAAAATCACTTTTGTATATATATTAGGGGGGAGTAACGGTACACGTATTCGTACCGAACCGTTTCGATACAGGACTTCCGGTACGGTGCACGTGTTTAACAGTTAACAGTCGGCTTGTTTTACGCGCGGAACACACTTCAGTCCGAGTTTCCACACCAACATATTAAGTATTATGTCCATTTTATCCCGAAATTCAACCGATAAATACTGTTTTGACACTCTTTAATGTGGCATGACTGATCACTGTATATGCGCGTCAGTTCGGTGCGCGAGTGAACGCGATCATCTCTTCAGTCAAAGAATAAACAAAAATAAATAGCAACTGAATTTAGGCTAATAGTTTGGGCTCTGTCCTTTAATATTATAGTAATGTGCAAGTAAGGGAGCCCTTACCTGCACATTACTATAATATTAAAGGACAGAACCCAAACTATTAGCCTAAATTCAGTTGCTATTTATTTTTATAGTTCACAGCATTATCTTTAAGAAACTTTTAGTTATAATTGAATTCATTTAAGGACAGACACAATTTGTTCAGTAAACCACTGTTTAATAAAAATAAATAAAAAGCTATTTTATATTTAGTTTTCTCTCTCCTGCTGTACTGAACCCGTACCGAACCGACATTAAAACCGAGGTGCGTACCGAACCGTCTGTTTTGTGTACCGTTACACCCCTATTATACACTCACCTAAAGGATTATTAGGAACACCATACTAATACTGTGTTTGACCCCCTTTCGCCTTCAGAACTGCCTTAATTCTACGTGGCATTGATTCAACAAGGTGCTGAAAGCATTCTTTAGAAATGTTGGCCCATATTGATAGGATAGCATCTTGCAGTTGATGGAGATTTGTGGGATGCACATCCAGGGCACGAAGCTCCCGTTCCACCACATCCCAAAGATGCTCTATTGGGTTGAGATCTGGTGACTGTGGGGGCCATTTTAGTACAGTGAACTCATTATCATGTTCAAGAAACCAATTTAAAATGATTCGAGCTTTGTGACATGGTGCATTATCCTGCTGGAAGTAGCCATCTGAGGATGGGTACATGGTGGTCATAAAGGGATGGACATGGTCAGAAACAATGCTCAGGTAGGCCGTGGCATTTAAACGATGCCCAATTGGCACTAAGGGGGCCTAAAGTGTGCCAAGAAAACATCCCCCACACCATTACACCACCACCACCAGCCTGCACAGTGGTAACAAGGCATGATGGATCCATGTTCTCATTCTGTTTACGCCAAATTCTGACTCTACCATCTGAATGTCTCAACAGAAATCGAGAGACTCATCAGACCAGGCAACATTTTTCCAGTCTTCAACTGTCCAATTTTGGTGAGCTCGTGCAAATTGTAGCCTCTTTTTCCTATTTGTAGTGGAGATGAGTGGTACCCGGTGGGGTCTTCTGCTGTTGTAGCCCATCCGCCTCAAGGTTGTGCGTGTTGTGGCTTCACAAATGCTTTGCTGCATACCTCGGTTGTAACGAGTGGTTATTTCAGTCAAAGTTGCTCTTCTATCAGCTTGAATCAGTCGGCCCATTCTCCTCTGACCTCTAGCATCAACAAGGCATTTTCGCCCACAGGACTGCCGCATACTGGATGTTTTTCCCTTTTCACACCATTCTTTGTAAACTCTAGAAATGGTTGTGCGTGAAAATCCCAGTAACTGAGCAGATTGTGAAATACTCAGACTGGCCCGTCTGGCACCAACAACCATGCCACGCTCAAAATTGCTTAAATCACCTTTCTTTCCCATTCTGACATTCAGTTTGGAGTTCAGGAGATTGTCTTGACCAGGACCACACCCCTAAATGCATTGAAGCAACTGCCATGTGATTGGTTGATTAGATAATTGCATTAATGAGAAATTGAACAGGTGTTCCTAATAATCCTTTAGGTGAGTGTATATACACCACCATTAATAAGTTTAGGGTCGGTCTCGGTAATATTTTTCAAGTTTTTAAAAGAAGTCTTTTCTGCTCATCAGGCTGCATTTATTTGTTCAAAAATTGTGAAATATTATTACAATTTAAAATAAGTGTTTTCTATTTTCATATATTGTAAAATGTAATTCATTCCTCTGGTCAAAGCTGAATTTTTTAAAATGTTAAGTGCCAGTCTTAAGTGTCACATGATCCTTCAGAAATCATTCTAAATTCATGTTCACTTGTTAATTTGATTAATAGTTGCATTAGTGCATTGTGGAATATTGCAGTAAATGCATGCCTTGTGTATAGCGCACTGATATGAGCTGTAAGATCTGCTTATATTAAACATGTATAGATTCAGAACAGTACACTAATAAACGCATGCAAGTGGCCTTTAGCAACTGTCCTCTGAGACTCGGCATTGACAAACCTACAAGCAGTAATTGGACCATTACGAGTCCCTGGGATCTGTATTGATTTTTCTGTTTTTAGGGCCCAGTCAAATAGTCATGGTCTAGACATCAGGGCTTGTTTCTTAAGTCCTTCGTCCATAATCAGCATATGTTGCCTGACCTCTGTGCATTTCCATGTGGAGTTTAATGCAGGATTAAGCTGGTTTAAAAATGATCATAATCATCTCTCTAAATTGCACTTATATCCTCCAGTTTCTAGAGAGAAGGATTGCATGAATAATTGGCTTCTGTGGTCATGATGAATCAGGCTATTGGACATAGACCCTCACCTTTAAATCCAAACCCATCACGATATGGATCGGGAATGGAGAAACCTCGGGCACAGCTTCCATAGTAACCAACAAACCTTGTGATACCTAAACTAAATCAGTTTGTTTAATGAGTGTTAATGCATTTACATTTATGCATTTGAGCTCTTTTGGTTCAGTCATCTTGAAGTCAATGGGGTTTTTGAACATGCTGAATGCCTGAAATGAAACATTTCTGTTGCATAAAATCATAGTATCACAGAAGTACTGGGATAAAAGTTTATAGTTAAACACTGATGTCTACGGTAGCGTCAAAATAGAGCAAATCACCTTTTGAAATTACACCAGACTGTTCAAAATGTATTTGTCATTGAATCATTCACTCAAGAGATCCGTTCAAAAAAGCTGACTCATCCAGTAATAAAACAAGTGAAGTCTTTATGAGAGAGTTATTGAATCATTCACTCAACCTTTTTTTAATAATTCATTCAGATTAATTAAACATTTTAAATAGACTGCAGCAATTACCATTTTGTCAGAACCTCTAGTAAATTACATGTTATTTTGTTTAGTTGTCTGTTCAGAATGGTGAGAGAATCGTATTTGAAGCAAAAAAAAAAAATTGTGATTTTGAGTTTAACCAGAATCGTGCAGCTCTACATCAAATAAAGCAAAATGACATGGAACAAAAACGGTTATAGCAGCATCTCAGAGATCTCGAATAAATCAATAAGCAGAAGTTATTACTCCTCCACCTGCATGTGACGCCATTAGCGACAGCCCTATATGTGGTGCGACCATGTTACTGCGGTTTTGGGAAACAGTGGTGACTAGTTGGTTAGTTTCACCAACGATGATTCGTATGGTAGTGAACCATGAATCATTGTACGGAAAACTCACCCCAGAGTATTTAAGAGAGCGTTTGGTAAGAGTGAGTTTGGGACGGGCTGTGACTCGCTACTGGCTGAAATATTCATCAACGGCTGTCTGAGGGAAACACATGCGCTAATGCCTACAAGCTCAGTGCCAAGGGCTCTTTTCACATCGTCAGTCACAGGACATCGCATCAAATGCCCATCTGAACGAAAGAAAGGCCCAGTGCAGCCAGATGCACCAAACCTGCCCACACACTCCGAGATAAAAATACTCACCCATCATGACAAATCATGAAAAACAAGTGGATATGGCTCACATATGATTTTCTGAAGGGTCTGGTGTGATGTGGTCATGTACAGTCCTCTATAGAGACCATACGTCAGTGACCGCTAAGACACATCAGCACATAGTAACAAAGGACATAATCAGAAACCAAGGAAACAGGAAGGAAACACTGGAACCAAAGCAAACTAGTGCTGTCAAGTCGATTAATCGCATCTAACATAAAAGTTTGTAAATATATATATACACACACACACACACATATATTATATATTTACAAACTTTTATGTTAGATGCAATTAATCGACTTGACAGCACTAAAGGAAACACAAAACAGAACATAACCATTACAGTAATGATATTTGGTTATACATATAAATATAAAACTAAATGAAATTTCTTTTTTTCCTTTCAATTAACATACAACAATACAAACCAAACATGTTTTTGATACGTTGTGTGAGATTTAGTTAAGATTTTAATAGATTTTATTGTCTAATATTGAGAAAATAGATCCCTGTAAGTATTTTCTAAATAATTCTGTAATGTATTTCTATTAGTGAAACGCAGAATTACAACTCAAAGATTTGCAACTCAAAACACCCAGAATGTCTCAGTCTTTACATGATTTACATTTATTCATTTAGCAGAAGCTTTTATCCAAAACAACATACAAATGAAGAACATCACAAGCAATTACAGAACACCTAGCAACACCCTGGTAATCATAGCAGCATCCTGGCAACCACACAAAAAGACCCTGGTACCCACATAAAAAGATCCTGGTAATCATAGCAACACCCTGGCAACCACATAAAAAGATCCTGGTAATCATAGCAACACCCTGGCAACCACATAAAAAGTTCCTGGTAATCATAGCAACACCCTGAAAACCATAGCAACATCCTGGCAACCAGATAAAAAGACAGGGTTGCATAAACTGCTTATGCTAGTCTTAAAAGTTAGTCATCTAATTTTTTTTCTTTTTAAGGTCAGTTACATGAAAAGGTAGATCGGTCAAGTTTAAATTGAAAAAGTAAGACTTTAACTTTTAGTAAGACTATAACTTTTAACCCCTTAGTTAACTGCTAGTTAGTCAAACTAGTTCTTAAGTGGCTAAGTTTATGCAACTGGACCCTGTTAACCACATAAAAAGACCACATAGCAAGTCCCTGGTAACTATAGCAACACCCTGGCAACCACATAAAAAGATCCTGTAACCATAGCAACACCCTGGCAACCACATAAAAAGACCCTGGTAACCTTATAAAAAGACACTGGTAACTATAGTAGCACCCTGGAAACCACATAGCAAGTCCCTAGTAACCACATAGCAACTCCCTGGCAACCACACAGCAACATCCTGGCAACTACAAAAAAAGATCCTGGTAAACATAGCAACACCCTGGTAACCACACAACCACCTGGTAACCACCCTGGTAACCACCAGGGAACCTAATAACCAAATAAAAAGACGCTGGTAACTAAAGCAACACCCTGGCAACCACATAAAAAGACCTTGGTAACCATATAAAATGACACTAGTAACTATAACAAAATACCCTGGCAGCCACATAGCAACTCCCTGGCAACCACATAGCAACACCCTGGTAACCATAGCAATATAAAAATGACTAATTCAAAAAGAAAAACAATGACCTTACAAACAAATAATGAAATAACACCTAGTTTAGCTGAACGTATTATTTCATGTTTATCCTGGTGGTATTTAGTCCTACTGGTTTCAGTCCATTCAAATTAAATTTGCTCACTGTATATTTCCACAGCTAGCCTTAAAATAGCAGACACTGTAAATGTTTTATTAAAAAGTTCAATTTATGGCAAAGTCTAATATCTACAGATATCCCGAGATTCAGTTCTCCAGCTCTGAGAGCAGGCAGGGCAATATGACACAAGATAGATGCGTCTCATTTGAGACGAGCTTTGCATATTCAGGAGCCGCTATAATAAAGTCAGATGGATGGGGTGTGCATCGTTCATGATAAGTAGAGGAGGAGCGGGAGGAGAGAGAGAGAGAGAGATGTAAACAGTGAGTGACACGCTGCTCTAAAATAAGCCCTTCATAACCCTTGTGTCTCCGACCTGACAGGAGCTGTAAATCCCCAATGTAATGATGATACGGCGGCAAAAGCAGCACTGAAAGCCCTCCGTGAGGCCTCCGGATACAATAGATCTGAATGTGAGCAATAATTCAACACGCGAGTCTTCTTCAAGACCCTAAAAGACTGATCAAAATATAGCGACGCATAATGACTGCCATTGAAGAACTTACTATACCCATCAGCAACTCTCAAATCCGGCCCAGCATCTGCTTTTCTATAGGCCCTTTGTTTTATTCTACGCCTATTTCTATGGAAGCAGATTTCTGCCACATAAGAAAAAAATCATGCTCTGGGGTAAGTCATAATTATGACCTAAGAAGTTTAAATTATGACATACTAAGTCATATTTATAGGATGAAAAGTTGAAATTATTACTTAAGTCAAAATCATGAGATTAAAAAATCGAAATTATGACTTGAATCATTATTATGAGGTAAAAAGTCAAAATTGGCATCATTTCAAGTTTTGACAAAGTTTCTGTCAATTTAGTCTTTTTATGTCTATTACAACTTTTCAAGTTAATATGTAAATTTATGGAAGCCCATTTCTGCCAGAACAGAAGAAAAATGCTCTGGTAAATCATAATTATGACATAAAAAGTCAAAATTATGACATACAAACTCATAATTATGACATAAAAAGTCAAAATTATGACAAAGTCAGAATTATGATATAAATTGTCGAAATTATGATAGTCATATGAGATAAAAAGTCAAAATTATGATGCCAATTTCGACTCTTTATCTCATAATTATGACTTTTAAATGCATAATTGACTTAGTATGTCATAATTTAGACTTTTTATCTCATAATTATGAGTTTGTATGCCATAATTATGATTTACCAGAGTAGGATTTTTTTTCTTATAAGGCGGAAATGTAAATTTGTAGTTCTTGTATAACTCTCTGAAACAAATCATGTCGTTATCTAGCACTGAAATGGCATCTTATGCCAGTATTTTTTATTTCTGTTCAAGTTGAATTAATGCTCGAATGGAATATTACATGGATTTACTGTATATTATTGTTTCTTGAAAACAGAATGTGAAACTGTGCACAAAATGTTTTGGAATCACTATCACTCTCAGAAGAAAAGGTTCTATTTCGAATTAGAACTTCTTAGGGGTTCCCATCATGGGATCACTTTATGGACTTAATTTTAACAAATTTTTAGTTTTAATTAAATTGTATGAATTAATCAGCTCGTTAACAGACTTTATCACTAGAAGAAAATGAAATAACCCATCCAACATCGAAGTATTGTGCAACAATTTAAGACATTTCTTATTGAATCTTTCTGGCATTGAGAGTCAAGAACCCTAGAGTTCTGTATAGAACCACATTGAACATTTTTGTTGCATGTTTAATTTACTGTGTGGTATCTAATTGCTAGTTGCAATTCCAATTCCATAACTTTTAAGAGATTTAATATTGCCTCCAGTTCAAATGCATGGATGTTGAGAGCACTGCATTGTGGGATACAGTATAGGCTTATTCCTTCCAGTGTTCTCCATTTGTTTACTGCACATCGCTGAATTCAGTTGTATTGCTTCCATTGAACAATCTGTGGTTGAGAGCGCCACCGTGTGGAATCAATGTGCAAGCCCTGCTTCTGAATGACTCCAGACTGAGGCCTGAAAGGAATCAGCATGCTTTCTGTAATCATCGATTTAGTAGGTAATGCATTTACTTGTACATTGTAAAATGCTGTTTATTTGATATTAGAAGCTTCTCCGAAGCCTATAGATTATTTCTCATCGTCCCTTTGATTTCCCCAAAATGACTTTCATGCACAGGAGTTGTTTTTGATTTCATTTTTAAAACACTAGTCATATGGTTTGATAATAGTTTAGAGTTTGAAGCTATACCGTGCATGCAAGTTTAATGAAAAGGCTAGATTAGTCGATGGAAATGCATTAAATCACTTCACAGCAGACCGAGTTGTCTGGCATGTTAGACTTTGAAAAATAACACGCTTGCTGATGTTACAGCAATGTCTGTCACGAGTCTCGTTTGGGAATTGCATTTATTTATTTATTAGGAAGCCATGCCAAATATCAGTATAAGTTAGATTAGACGGAGATCCGCTTTGAGGGTCTGACAGTAGTGAATCATTTACAGAGACAAACATGTAGATTTAGCAGAACCAGTGATCACACCCGCCTGTAATGTCTGATAACATGCTGTCACGCGCGTCCTTTCTTTCTTGTGTGCACGGCGTCATTTTAACATCAACCCTCGCGCTTTGTTGATGAGTATCAAATGCATTTAGAATGAAACTCAGTCTTTGGTGGAATATACAATTCTGAATGGAAATGACAAATAAGTGTAAGCGTGCGCAGAGAAAATGAATCGCGGCTCGCGCTGAGCTGAGGTGTGACAGCTCTTTGAATAGAGGAGGAGATAATGACTTTATCATCAAAGCACCGGATAAATGACAGCCAGCAGACTGGAGATGAGAACGAAAGCTCACTTCACAAAGCACACATGGATCAGCTGATGGCAACTAGTCTGCGCTTATTATATTCTTGTATTTAAATGACAAAACAAACCGAGATTTGAGCCTATGTTTGCCAGCGATACCCCTCAAGTTGGTTTGTTTTCATTTGATGCCTTCGAAACATGAATGCGTTTTTGGATAGACATCTTCAGTCGTTTATCATCTGTCTTTTTATGTGGCTCTGCTATGAATATGTTTTGATGTTTAGCTCAAGGAGTGAACACAAGGTCGTGTTCGATTGCCACCGAATGCATGAATTGAAAAGATGTATTGCTTGAATGCAATGCAAGTCGCTTTGGTTAGTAGTAAACGAGATGGACCTAATGTTGCACTAAATACGCCCTTTAAAAATAGCATGCAATAAAGCAATGATAATATAATTAAAGAAGATATTTCAACAGTAAACGTTGATGATGCAAATAGAAGTTTGCATAGGAATGTTTCACAAAACTGGCTGATTTCACCTCTGGTTTATTCGTAAAACTGTAAATGTTGGGTCAAATCAGGTGTGGTGCATCGTGGGATAGGTCAGCCTGCACATTTGCCAAATTTAGTAGGTAATCTGGGTTTTCTATGCATGATTTTTGCATGCACACACTGTAAACCCGAATAAGATTGAGGCAATCAAATTTAAAGTTTAAGTAAGCAGAACTTACAGATTTTTCTTTTGTAAACATATATTTTAAATGCTCTGAACTTGAAATATTTGAGTACGCTAATTCATACATTTAACTTAAAAATATCTAATCTCACATTTTTAGTAGTGGAAACTTGACTAGCTTTAACTAGCTAATTCAATATATGCCACCTTGAATGGGTCGCTCTCAGGAGCTCAGTGAACTCAAGCGTGGTACCGTGATAGGCTGCCACCTGTGCAATAAGTCCATTCGTGAAATTTCCTCACTACTAAATATTCCACGCTCAACTGTTAGTGGGATTATAACAAAGTGGAAGCAATTGGGAACAACAGCAACTCAGCCACGAAGTGATAGGCCACGTAAAATCACAGAGCGGGGTCAGCGCATGCTGAGGGTCACAGTGCGCAGAAGACGCCAACTTTCTGCAGAGTCAACAGCTACAGACCTCCAAACTTCTGTGGCCTTCAGATGAGCTCAAGAACAGTGTGTAGAGAGCTTCATGGAATGGGTTTCCATGGCCGAGCAGCTCATCCAAGCCTTACATCACCAAGTGCAATGCAAAGCGTGGGATGCAGTGGGGTAAAGCACGCCGCCACTGGACTCTAGAGCAGTGAGACGTGTTCTCTGGAGTGACCAATCACGCTTCTCTGTCTGGCAATCCCATGGACGAGTCTGGGTTTGGCGGTTGCCAGGAGAACGGGACTTGCCTGACTGCATTGTGCCAAGTGTAAAGTTTGGTGGAGGGGGGATTATGGGGTGGGGTTGTTTTTCAGGGGTTGGGCTTGGCCCCTTAGTTCCAGTGAAAGGAACTCTTAATGCTTCAGCATACCAAGACATTTTGGACAATTTCATGCTCCCAACTTTGTGGGAACAGTTTGGGGATGACCCCTTCCTGTCCCAACATGACTGCGCTCCAGTGCACAAAGCGTCGGTCCATAAAGACATGGATGAGCGAGTTTGGTGTGGAGGAACTTGACTGGCCTGCACAGAGTCCTGACCTCATCCCGACAGAACACCTTTGGGATGAATTAGAGCGGAGACTGCGAGCCAGGCCTTCTCGTCCAACATCAGTGCCTGACCTCACAAATGCGCTTCTAGAAGAATGGTCAAAAATGCCCATAAACACACTCCTAAACCTTGTGGAAAGCCTTCCCAGAAGAGCTGAAGCTGTTATAGCTGCAAAGGGTGGGCCAACTCCATATTAAACCCTACGGATTAAGAATGGGATGTCATTAAAGTTCATGAGCATGGAAAGGTAAAATACAAAATACAATATAGTGTATTTTATATGTGCTTTAAACATGTTTTTACATGTGCAAAGTCACATGCACATGTGACCACGTGTTTATGTTAAATTCATGTGTTTTGTTCTGTAAGAGGAGACCAACACTGGCTCACTGCAAATGTGTATTGAAATAAAAGAAGGGCATAATAATTCAGCTCTGCCGTTTTATTCAAATGTTTGCGACAGTGTCCTTTGCTCTCTTTTCATGCGTGCGTCCTTTGTAATCTCACACCGATAGCAGGAGTGAGAAAACACAAACACAGCAAACAAATGCATTGTTTTTCCGTAGCACACAATCTCATTCTGCGCTTCTGATTCTCTAGAGGAAGTCTTTCAGTCGCCCTTCACCTCGCCGTGGGTCCCGATCAGTTAGTGTGTGTGTCGTCTGTCAAACTCCACGCGGGAGAAGAAAAAGACTCGGAATGAGGGAGCGCCGCTTCCCAATCCATTCCCCGGGTAATTCATCTCCTGCTGCGAAGAAGAAAAATGAGTGGAAAGAAAGTAAATACGCTCCATTCAGAGACAGATGCATCATGGGATGCGTGTTGTCTTCCTCTCCACTGCCTCAATCATCCAAACAGCAGCGATCCCGCACCCTAGACACACTGATCAGAGGAAATACAATGAAATAACGATATTGGCCGTGACATTTTGGTCTGATTTTCAGAGGGATATTTAATTGTGTTCATCGTGTAGAGCCGGCAGGAGCAAAAGATGCAGATTCTGAGCGGGAAGAGCCATTAGTCAAATTACACACACCGTCTAGGTCTTTACAAAAGCCAATATCTGACACCAGCCCCTTTTATTGCAGAAGAATGATGGCAATTCTAGCGTGACACATTCATTTCTTCGGTTCAGACGTGCTGAATAAAGGGGTTAGATGAGGAATTTCTTTGTCATCTTGGAACAAAGCAATAAGGAAATATGATATTTTGTAAAAGGGAGTTTAACTATATCACATGATCACAGCGGAGGGCCATATGGTTCGTTTATAAATGAAGTACTCGACATACAACACACACACACACTGAGAGAAGGTCATGAGTTCAATACTGAAGATTATTCTGATTCATCCCTCATTTTGCCTAAAATAAAATTCAAATTTCATCATTATTGTATGGGATAAACATTAATATCAATGGTGTATAACTGCAAAACTTAAACATCAGTGTACATACTTCATTAATTGTACATAATATTTAGGCATTTTTATAAAGAAATGCTATTATCTTATAATAATGTATTTTTTTTTGTATTATAGTTGTATTATATTGTTATATTATATTACATGTTATATTATATTGATATTTTTTTATTAATTGAGGGAATATTCAACATTAATTTATTTTTATTTATCTCCAAGAGGCCAAAAAAGAAAAACTTATGGTACAAAGTTTATTATATTATATTATATTATATTAGTATTTTTTATTAATTGAGGAATGTTTTAAAAATTACTTTTTTCCCTTTTAATCTCCAAAAAGCCAAAAAAGAAAAACTTATGGTTCAGGTATTATATTATATTTATTATATTAGGCTATATTCTTTTTTTTATTATTATTAATTGAGGGATTGTTCAAAATTAACTTAAAGCAACTGTATAAAGTTTAACACGTTGTAGGTTTCTGTCCAATAAATATGATTACATTTTTGTAAATATAATTAAACTTTGTAAATCTAAATAAATTACAAAATAGCTTGGATATTTAAAAAAAACATATATCCCTAAATATATGTACATATATGATAAACATGCCGTTCAAAAGTTTCATTATTATACAATTTCTCATTAATGCAATTATCTAATCAACCAATCACATGGCAGTTGCTTCAATGCATTTAGGGGTGTGGTCCTGGTCAAGACAATCTCCTGAACTCCAAACTGAATGTCAGAATGGGAAAGAAAGGTGATTTAAGCAATTTTAAGCGTGGCATGGTTGTTGGTGCCAGACGGGCCGGTCTGAGTATTTCACAATCTGCTCAGTTACTGGGATTTTCACGCACAACCATTTCTAGAGTTTACAAAGAATGGTGTGAAAAGGGAAAAACATCCAGTATGCGGCAGTCCTGTGGGCGAAAATGCCTTGTTGATGCTAGAGGTCAGAGGAGAATGGGCCGACTGATTCAAGCTGATAGAAGAGCAACTTTGACTGAAATAACCACTCGTTACAACCGAGGTATGCAGCAACGCATTTGTGAAGCCACAACACGCACAACCTTGAGGCGGATGGGCTACAACAGCAGAAGACCCCACCGGGTACCACTCATCTCCACTACAAATAGGAAAAAGAGGCTACAATTTGCACGAGCTCACCAAAATTGGACAGTTGAAGACTGGAAAAATGTTGCCTGGTCTGATGAGTCTGGATTTCTGTTGAGACATTCAGATGGTAGAGTCAGAATTTGGCGTAAACAGAATGAGAACATGGATCCATCATGCCTTGTTACCACTGTGCAGGCTGGTGGTGGTGGTGTAATGGTGTGGGGGATGTTTTCTTGGCACACTTTAGGCCCCTTAGTGCCAATTGGGCATCGTTTAAATGCCACGGCCTACCTGAGCATTGTTTCTGACCATGTCCATCCCTTTATGACCACCATGTACCCATCCTCTGATGGCTACTTCCAGCAGGATAATGCACCATGTCACAAAGCTCGAATCATTTCAAATTGGTTTCTTGAACATGACAATGAGTTCACTGTACTAAAATGGCCCCCACAGTCACCAGATCTCAACCCAATAGAGCATCTTTGGGATGTGGTGGAACGGGAGCTTCGTGCCCTGGATGTGCATCCCACAAATCTCCATCAACTGCAAGATGCTATCCTATCAATATGGGCCAACATTTCTAAAGAATGCTTTCAGCACCTTGTTGAATCAATGCCACGTAGAATTAAGGCAGTTCTGAAAGTGAAAGGGGGTCAAACACAGTATTAGTATGGTGTTCCTAATAATCCTTTAGGTGAGTGTATAATAAAGTGTAATGTATTCCTGTGATCAAAGCTGAATTTATCATCATTACTCCAGTCTTCAGTGTCACATGATCCTCCAATCTTTTCTACTCACTATAATAATATTGTTAAATGTATTATTTATTTGTTTATTTAAATCCATTATTTATATTAATCGTTGATTTAATAGATTAATACCTTTTTTTATTTTAATCACATTTTTATTCATTTATTTTAATCGAATTTATTTAACATTTTAATTTAACATTGAATCACTTATTTATTTATTTTAATAAAAAATTATATATATATATAATAAATTAGAGTAATTTATTAATAAATTACCATAGTACCTAATTTAATTAAGTAATATGGTTTTTCTCTAAACTTTTGTGGTTTTATTTAAGCTAATTTATTTATTTACTAATTGTATTATTATTAAAATATTCACAGTTTTACTCTAGGCTTTAACATATATATTTATTTTAATCTTATTTATTTATTTACATTTTTATCATGTCAATTTACCATTCAATCATTTATTTATTTATTTTAATCGAATTTGTTTATTTACTTACTTTTAAAAAATATATTTTTCTCTACATTTAAGCAAATTTATAAATAAGAAATTAAATGTATTTATTTACTTATTTAAATTTTATTATTTATTTTTGTACATGTTTTATGTTAATTTAACATTTAATCACTTATTTATTTATTAAAAACATTTTAATGGTTTTTCTCTAGACTTTGTCCAAAACACGCACATCACCGGCAAAAATATGCTCAAAAGTTGGGTGCTCGACAAAAGAGATAATAAAAAACAGAAAAGGTCGGCACACCACAGCTCCCAAAATATGCAAAAAAAAACTTTGAAGAAGAGCCTGATTTGCTCGAAACGTAACCTGTGTGGAAGTCTACGATTACAATATTTTTGTTTGCCGACTTTTTTCTGTTTTTCTATTTTTATTTACACTAGACTTTTCCACGGACCCCCTGTCACTCCTTTGCGGACCCCTGGTCTAGATGACAAATGGGAAAGAGAAGCGGTCCCAGCACCGAGCCCTGAGGCACTCCAGTATCTAGATGTTGTGACTTGGACACCTCACCCCTCCACGACACCACAATGACCTACTGAGAGGAAAGACTTGAACCACTGGAGTTCGGTTCCTGAGATGCCCTTCGTCATGAGGCTCTGGTGGTTCCTCCTGCCATTGCTTTAGATAACAAAGTGTTGTCTTAGGCCTCTTGCTCCTGTATAAACTCAGCACACAACACACATTCTCTGAGGCGGTGACAGTTACTGTGGAAACAGATGATGAGAGAGTGATGACGAACACACCCGGGACTGAAGAGGTGCGTTCAGCTGACAGCGGCCTCATTCATCTCCACCGGTGGATTGTGATTATACAGAAGAATGACAGCACGGTTCAAGGCTAGGGACGTGAGGAAGTGTGACTGTTCTGACATCACATTTTCTCCTTCAAAAGACATGCATCTAGTGTTCACTTCAAAGACACATTAGGGCTGTACAAATTAAATCTAGTTCATGGGTGTTTTCATAAAAAATTATATTTCACCATCATGGATCTCTTTATATATACACTAATCAGGCATAACATTATTCCTAATATTGTGTTGGTCCCCCTTTTGCTAACCCGTCTCTGATGGACTCCTCTAGACCCCTGAAGGTGTGCTGTGATATCTAGCACCAAGATGTTAGCAGCAGATCCTTTAAGTCCTGTAAGTTGTGAGGTGGGACCTCCATGGATTTGACTTGTTTGTTCAGCACATCCCACAGATGCTCGATTGGATTGAGATCTGGGGAATTTGGAGGCCAAGTCAACATCTCAAACTCGTTGTTGTGCTCCTCAAACCATTCCTGAACCATTTGTGCTTTGTGGCAGGAGCATTATCCTGCTGGAAGAGCCACAGCCACCAGGGAATACCGTTTCCATGAAAGGCTGTACATGGTCTGCAACAATGCTTAGGTAGGTGGTACGTGTCAAAGTAACATCCACATGGATGGCAGGACCCAAGGTTTCCCAGCAGAACATTGCCCAAAGCATCACACTGCCTCCGCCGGCTTGCCTTCTTCCCATAGTGCATCCTGGTGCCATGTGTTCCCCAGGTAAGCGAAGCACACGCACACGGCCATCCACGTGACGTAAAAGAACACGTGATTCATCAGACCAGGCCACCTTCTTCCATTGCTCCGTGGTCCAGTTCTGATGTTCACGTGCCACTGTTGGTGCTTTCGGCGGTGGACAGGGGTCAGCATGGGCACCCTGACTGGTCAGCGGCTATGCAGCCCCATACACAACAAACTGAGATGCACTGTGTATTCTGACACCTTTCTATCAGAACCAGCATTAACTTCTTGAGCAGTTTGAGCTCCAGTAGCTCGTCTGTTTGATCGGACCACACGGGCCAGCCTTCGCTCCCCACGTGCATCAATGAGCCTTGGCCGCCCATGACCCTGTCGCCGGTTCTCCACTGTTCCTTCCGTGGAGCACTTTTGATAGATCCTGACCACTGCAGACCGGGAACACCCCACAAGAGCTGCAGTTTTGGAGATGCTCTGACCCAGTCGTCTAGCCATCACAATTTGGCCCTTGTCAAACTCGCTCAAATCCTTACGCCTGCCCATTTTTCCCGCTTCTAACACATCAAAATATTCACTTGGTGTCTAATATATCCCACCCACTAATGGGTGCCTTGATGAAGAGATAATCGGGTGTTATTCACTTCACCTGTCAGAGTTCATACACTCCAGTCCAAACAAAAATAGCACTAAAAGTGGTTCATTGGCTTGTAATCATAGGGGAACCACTTTAAGTGCTATATAGCACCTATTTTTAAAAGTGCTATACAGCACCTTTGTCAAATCAAAGGGTGCTATGTAGAACCATAGAACCAATTGTTTTGTGTGTAATGTTATGCCTGATCGGTGTATAATACAACACTCCCACCTTGTGGCCTATTACCTTAATGGCATGAGTAAACCTGCATTGACAGAAGGCACAATCCATATTCAACCTGATATACTAATAAATGTATAACTTAAAATGTATCAACTTGTCATTTTTATAAAATCAGCTTCTTCTTTTTTTGACTGTTCTGACATCACATTTTCTCCTTCAAAAGACATGCATCTAGTGTTCACTTCAAAGACACATTAGGGCTGTACAAATTAAATCTAGTTCATGGGTGTTTTCATAAAAAATTATATTTCACCATCATGGATCTCTTTATATATACACTAATCAGGCATAACATTATTCCTAATATTGTGTTGGTCCCCCTTTTGCTAACCCGTCTCTGATGGACTCCTCTAGACCCCTGAAGGTGTGCTGTGGTATCTAGCACCAAGATGTTAGCAGCAGATCCTTTAAGTCCTGTAAGTTGCCAGTTGGGGCCTCAATGGATCGGACTTGTTTGTTCAGCACATCCCAATTCATCCAGTAGTGACACACGAAAATCACAACGTCACGTGATTATAGTAAACCAGGCTTCGTTACGTCATAGCTGTTTGGAAACCCATAAGGTTTTAAAAGGTTTTATACATTTGTAGACATTTTAACACAATTAAATGGAGCAGTTAATAGTCTCTTATTGGTCTGATTAACCAAGACCTACAATTTAATAAACTAACACATATTATGCAGACACTTCATATTTAATGGCATTAGATTTGATTTAATACTTTCCATTAAACGTTTGCAATTAGTTGAGTTGTCGTTGCATTTACACAGTTTTGACCAGCAGGGCTCGCCAGCGCGCGGCGTTTCGAGCGCTTCGGAACAGTGAATCGTTTTGCGAATCAATCGGTTCAATTGAATCAATTTTTCCAAAAGCTCCGTTTCTCCCCAGCTGTTTGATATTAGGAAACACCTGGATTTCTGATATTCAGAAAGATTACATAAATCATTAAGAGTCTGATGAAATGAAAAACAATATCTGTTCAGATTAGGAAATAAGCATTTGTAATATAACAAAATGTTAAGTGAAGTTAAAAGGTTCCAAATGCTTAAGTAATATAAAATGCTTAGTTAATTAGACTAATTAATTGCAGTAATCAACTTTGCATGTGTGGGTTATAAGTAAGGAACCACAAAAATGTTTGGCAAAAGATAAATAAAATAAATCTCAGAGGGGAGAATGAACCAGGATTCTGCTAAAACACTTCACACACTTCACACACCCAGATCTAAACTTCCCTTGGGTTACACCATAATAGAGCTCTTGATAGCAGATTATAAATTACATTTGCAGAAATTATTCAATTGTGAGTGGTGTTCGCCTGTGCAAAACTTGTGGTTGTTAGGACGTTGTCAGGGGGTTGCTGGAACGTTCTGGGCGGTTGCTAGTTACATTTAGCAATAAAATAATAAAAATCATGCAGTTGAGATTTGCTATATATCGCTTTATGTGAGTATACTGTATGTATGTGAATAAAGTTGGATATATCCAACTTTATATATTTAGCTGTGCGATGCAGTTTACATTTTTGCGACAATATAAACAACCATGCAGCCTAGAATTGCTTTATGATATTTTGTCTAGAAGCCTGATGGTTAAGATTCACATCACTAAGAATAACTGAGCAAAAGAGGTTGAGCAAACTCCACTAATGAATTCCCCTGTAGTCTAAAGCTAATAGGGTATATGTACAGTATTTATAAAAATCCACTAACATTTTATGTAAAGTGTTCCAAGCACACTTTTAAGTAATGCACTTATAAAACACTTCTGCATATTTGGTTTACTTTATCTGACTACACTTAAAATCAATTTCAGTGTTAGTGCTAATAAGTGTATTTATATTAAGTAGTTGGGAAAATGTACTTATAACTAGTACATTAGTAATATATTTTTAATAAAAATCTATTTAATTTAAATTTAGGATTACTATATAAAAGTCTACTAAGATTTTTAAAGCATTCAAAGCACACTTTTAAGAAATACACTAATAAAACTATATTTTTGCGGTAGTATACTTTATTTCAATGCACTAAAAATTTATTTTACTTTTTCAAGTGCGCTAAAGTACTACTGAAGTAGAAATATACTTTTAATTGGTGTATTTATAGTGTATAACTGTTACAATGTTATTTAGCACAGAAAATAAGAATGTACTACTTGCTTGTGCATTCAAGTATACTTTTCACCTGCACTCTCAGAAAAAAAGGTACAAGTGCTGTCACTGGGGCGGTACCTTTTCAAAAGGTACACTTTTGTACCTAAAGGGTGCATATTGGTACCTTAAAGGTATACACTCACCTAAAGGATTATTAGGAACACCTGTTCAATTTCTCATTAATGCAATTATCTAATCAACCAATCACATGGCAGTTGCTTCAATGCATTTAGGGGTGTGGTCCTGGTCAAGACAATCTCCTGAACTCCAAACTGAATGTCAGAATGGGAAAGAAAGGTGATTTAAGCAATTTTGAGCGTGGCATGGTTGTTGGTGCCAGACGGGCCGGTCTGAGTATTTCACAATCTGCTCAGTTACTGGGATTTTCACGCACAACCATTTCTAGAGTTTACAAAGAATGGTGTGAAAAGGGAAAAACATCCAGTATGCGGCAGTCCTGTGGGCGAAAATGCCTTGTTGATGCTAGAGGTCAGGAGGAGAATGGGCCGACTGATTCAAGCTGATAGAAGAGCAACTTTGACTGAAATAACCACTCGTTACAACCGAGGTATGCAGCAAAGCATTTGTGAAGCCACAACACGCACAACCTTGAGGCGGATGGGCTACAACAGCAGAAGACCCCACCGGGTACCACTCATCTCCACTACAAATAGGAAAAAGAGGCTACAATTTGCACGAGCTCACCAACATTGGACAGTTGAAGACTGGAAAAATGTTGCCTGGTCTGATGAGTCTCGATTTCTGTTGAGACATTCAGATGGTAGAGTCAGAATTTGGCGTAAACAGAATGAGAACATGGATCCATCATGCCTTGTTACCACTGTGCAGGCTGGTGGTGGTGGTGTAATGGTGTGGGGGATGTTTTCTTGGCACACTTTAGGCCCCTTAGTGCCAATTGGGCATCGTTTAAATGCCACGGCCTACCTGAGCATTGTTTCTGACCATGTCCATCCCTTCATGACCACCATGTACCCATCCTCTGATGGCTACTTCCAGCAGGATAATGCACCATGTCACAAAGCTCGAATCATTTCAAATTGGTTTCTTGAACATGACAATGAGTTCACTGTACTAAAATGGCCCCCACAGTCACCAGATCTCAACCCAATAAAGCATCTTTGGGATGTGGTGGAACGGGAGCTTCGTGCCCTGGATGTGCATCCCACAAATCTCCATCAACTGCAAGATGCTATCCTATCAATATGGGCCAACATTTCTAAAGAATGCTTTCAGCACCTTGTTGAATCAATGCCACGTAGAATTAAGGCAGTTCTGAAGGCAAAAGGGGGTCAAACACAGTATTAGTATGGTGTTCCTAATAATCCTTTAGGTGAGTGTATATTAGCACCTAAAGTGTACATATTAGTACCTAAAAGGAACAAAAGTGTACCGCCCCAGTGACAGCATTTGTACCTTTTTTTTCTGGGAGTGTGGGAAAGCATAGTCTGTATCATCACAGATTTGCATCATGTTTGATTCGAGTGTTGAAACAGGCTGTTTAAAGAGCAATTTTATCCTCTTTAAATGCATCAGGAGCATGTTTGGTCTGGTAAAGATAACATCATGATGATGTTTCCCAAAAAGATATAGGTGAAGGTGTGTCTTTTTAAACGTGTGTGATCCGCTTCCATTCCTTCACCGTCAGCTGAGCGTCTCTTGGGCTGTGTTCCCAATCACCCTCATTCACTGTTCCCACATTACTCCACTAATATATAGACCACTTGAAGGAGTGAATGAATTCAGACACAGAGTGTGCTGGAAGTTGTTGCTGTTTAATGATTATTTGCAACTTGGAAAACTGGCAGCTCCAGTAGACTAGTAATGAAAATATTTATCTTGAACTCTGTCATGGAAACTAACCTTAATTAAACAATTTAATTATCAATTCAAAAGGAATGTATACCTGTATGATATTACGCTGTACCCACATTGGACCAGCTTTTTGGAAAATGTATGGATGGATGATTCCGCTGCGGCGCCATCTTCTGGTCAGACGCAGGAATTCATTTGCCACGAGACTCTCAGAGTGCTTTATGGGTATTCTCTAGCCATTGAGTTACGGCTGCGTCCGAAACCTGGAAAATGCTGCCTTCGGAGGACACATTTCAAGGTAGGAAGGCCTCAAGGCACGTCCGAATCTAATGTTATCTTCACTTCCTGTCTCCTGAGAGACCTGATCCATATTTGAAGGCAGCATACATGTATCCTTAACAGCCTTTGATATCCCACAATCCTGTGCGTTCCATTCTGTGACAGTTGAGCTGGGGAAAAAAGATGGCGTCCGGAAGTTGCGTTTGCTGGTCAGTTTGCGTGTAAATGTACGTTCTAGCAAGAAATTACTATGGATGGGCAGACCGAGGCTTCGTGAAGCACTGAAACAGTTGAAGCAAATGTGCCATATTGTTTCGAAGCTTCGAAACAATCCGACACCCGTCTTTACGGCGACACCTAGTGGTCACTTGCATGTGTTGATCTGAAATAACCTTGACAATGATCCATGTAAAAAAAATAGTTTTTAACATCTGTCTGACAGCTACATGATCTTGGTTTTGTAACCTGTAGCCTCCTCATTGTGAATAACTATATGTTTTTTTTGGTCATGAAAAATTAAGATTAATAAAATAAATAAAGCCACAATGTGTCACATTTGTTACATAACATTTTTATTCAAAAATATCAATTGCTCTGCTGTTGAAGGACTTTTTTTACATATAATTTCTCCAGCCTTTGAAAAAATCCTCTCACAAGGGACACTTGTTGCTGGCATGCACACATATTTTTTAGCAAGTACATACAAATGAGCAGTGTCAGTAGCAGGCCTAGGTACAGGGGGAATGTTACCATCCTCTGCACCCTCCAAAATGGCAGGATGAGTGCTCCTCAAATGGCGCATCATGGATGATGTATTGCTGCAGGAGGCTAGCTGCCTATCACAATACACACATCTCACTTTATTTGGTCTTTCCAAATGGAAATGCTCCCACACCACAAATGTACGGCATCTCTTACGTGGAGCCTCCATTTGTATTTATTCTATTAATATATCTATCTATATATCACCTATGAATCTATATCTATATAATTCTATATCTCTAACTTATGTCGCTATCTAACTTAGCCTATATGAATGTGTCACTATATCTATCCTAACTATCTGTCATTGTCTATACCTATCAGTCAATATATCTCATTTAAATCTAGCCTAAATATAACTAACCAAAGCGCACTATAAATCTCACTTATATCACAAAATCACTGCTATCACAAAATCTCTCACAAAAACCCACGATGTGAAGATGGATTAACTTCACTTTTAAACTGTGGGGAATTAGGTTCATACAGATGTGTGACTGTGTGGTTTGTTCCCGTCCCTTTCAATCAAACGCAGTTTCGACAGGCGCCACCTGATGAAACACTTCGAAGCTTAATTTAGCCGTAGTCACGTGACATGGGTGTTTTGAATCACAGTTCGGAGCAGTGTTTCGAAACATCTGCGCTTCGGGATCTCGACAAAGCTTCGAAACGTCAGTTTCGCGTCAGCCATCCCTAGAAATGACTAATGTAGTAATGTGTTTAGTTCTCACCAAAGCTCTCTCTATTTAGCTGTAGATCATTAAACTGTTATGCTGCCTTAGAAGTCTGTCTGAAATTAGTTTCGTGAGGTGCCTGCAGAGTCATTGGCTGAATCCGAAATCGCCCCCATACCCTTAAATAGGGCATTATTTGAGGGGACAGCCGTTTGTAGTTGTGTCCGAAACCATAGTGGACGTTATTGAGTGCACTCATTCAATCCCACATTGCACCGCAATAACGAGTGTACAGCCGATGTACACACAGCGGCTGTCCGAATTCACTCACTCGTTTTCATCCACCCTTTCAAGTGAACTGTATTAGTGGACTAACGTAGGGAATAGTGAATGAGGGTTTAGGGGGTGATTTCGGATTCAGCCTAGGTTTTCGGACGCAGCCTACATCAGTTGTACACTCGTTATTGCGGTGCATTGTGGGACTGAATGAGTGCACTCAGTGGTTTCGGACACCACTACTGTTTGCTCAAATAGTGCCCTGTTTAAGGGTATAGGAGGCGATTTGGAACACAGCCCTGGTCTCACTGGGCGACTCCATCTGAATTTACAGCTCAGCTGCAACAGATTTGTGTGAGTCGTGGCAAACGGCCAGAACAGTGTGCCAGATGCACTCACTAACCTCTGCTGAGGGATTTCAGGACAAAGAAACAAAGAAAGAGACAAAGAAAGCCAATATACAATCACTTCGTGTTTGTGACTGTTTCCACAACAGATCTGGCTCATTTCATAGAAAGCAAAGCCATTATTTTTAAGGGTTCAGGTCATGATCTGACAGAACCCTAGTTTCTGTAAATCCATTTTTTTGCATGCATAGTCTATGTGTAGTTTAAAATCCATGCCAATGTTCAGATTTATAAAAACGGTGTGTAAAGTGTACAGTATATGTGGCAGAGTCAGAGTACTGCAGGTATTTGGAGATCTTTTACTGATGCACATCTGGAAGAGAGGCGTAAGCAGTAAGCACGTTGTTTGTGCACATTTGAGAAATGATCTTAGATCAAATGTAGGAAGGTTTCTACACAACATCTTATAACCGAGGCCTCTAGATATGACTCGTGTCCCTCCTTCAATGCTGAAGTCACAGCACATAATGCAATGACACTTTTAGGTGTCCAAATGCATTTTGTGGTCACTGTACATTACCCTGTGTGTATTTATGATTTGAGCCAAACAACAAACCAGAGCTGCAACTGTCCAGAAGAGCAATGAGAGTCTTCTGTAATAATCGGATAACAGCGCTGTTTGCAGGGAAGTACAGTATCCTGTTTACATGAAGCCCATTGCACAAAGCTGTTGTCCTGCAGCGCTCAGAAAACAGGAAGTTTTATAGGGTTCTACACGCAGATAATCCTGTTTGCATACCCAAACCAATTCATTGGGCAAAATGTTGCTGTAGAACATGAAAAGAAACTTCAGCACCCTTGTAGTAAAATCCTGTGCAAGTTCCTGCAGATTATAGGATGATAAAAAGATTACATGAACCCTAACAATAACTGCAATAACTGTATTTGGACACTTAAAAGTGTATGCATTTCATCAGTTTAGATCTCAAAGCAAAAGTCAAAAACTTGTCCTGGCAGAGGAACCACTGATGTTTGCTTGATTTTGTTGCGCAATGCAAGGCAATTAAAATGTGTTTGTATAGCACTTTTCACAATGTATGTTGTTGCAAAGCAGAAAATCATTATTTGAATGGTTATAATATCTTGAAAATGTCATGCCTTATTAGTTGCATTTAGCAGATTAGAGCTGGGCAGTAATATAGTATACATTTTTTTGCAATACAAATAATCAAGCAGTTGAGATTTGCGATATATATTGCTTTACATGAGTATGCATGTGGATAAAGTTTGATATAATATATATCCAACTTTATATTAAGATTTGCTATAGCCTATGTATCGCCCTATACAAGTGTGCTGTATGTAAGACATATAAATTTAACTTTGTATAGAGAGCTGTGCAATATAGTTACGTTTTTGTATACAATCACACAGCTGAGATTTGCTATACATTGATGTGTTAGTTTATGTATGCAGGTAAAGTAGGATGTATCCAACTATTTATGGTGCACTATGTAACTTTTCCGTCCACTAGAGGTCGCCTATTCAAAACAAAGGCGTAGTTTGATGACGCCAAGTTTGAGCGCAGAATCTTGGGACGTGGTCTTCACCTCACAGCTGGTAGGAAAGAATCGGGATAGGACTTAGGCAGAAATCATGTTCATGGATGGGATTATTAACGTTACTGTAGTATGAAGCAGAGCAGACCCGAGTGTTGTGGGAGCTGAGCAAGGCCGCTGGAGCGACTGCGCAACACACACCTCGTGAGCGGCGGGACTTTTATTATGCCACAGTCGCCGGCGCCACTTCCGCTTATCCGGTCATGAGTATGAGGTAACGCAGCTCTGTTTATCATATTAGATACATTTGAGTATGTTAAAAATGATGTTATGACATTAATCTGTGTGTTCGCTCGGCGGCTGCTATGACACTTGTTGCACACTGCAGTGAGAGTAAAGCGTTTCTGCTAAATAAAACCAGAAACCGAGGGTAACGCAGATATGACACCATTGACTCCCTCACACGTCCCGGTTCCTTGGTTAAAATAGACATTTTCTCACGATTTACAAATATTTGGAAACATTTGGAATATTGTAAGTACTCAACTGAACAAAAAAAATAACACTGGCCTAGTGGTTTTTGGATATTTTACTGAAAAAATGTTACATACTGCACCTTTAATATCGTTTACCTTCGACATGTAGACATTTTTAAGCGTGACTTTACGGTCCTTATACTTGTTTGGGGCTGCTTTGCAAATGCAATCTCTAAAATAAAGGGTGCAGGAGCTTGTTCTAGTATCCTTTCAGCCAGAGACAGATTTAAGCAGATCTTGTTTAATCCAGCAGCCCATTTCCGTAGAACTGGAAACCTCCTATTTCTGCCAGAATGTGTTTAAAAGCACCAGGGTTATATGATCATAGCGTGCACATGACCGGCGATGCATGGTTAATGAAAGGCCTTTTTGTGAGAAGAGATCATTAAAACCAACAGATGGAGAAGCGAAGACATTTTAAACTCCATCCAGGGAGGTTCAGCTTGTCAAACGGTCACTGATGAGCAGTGTGCTTGACCAGAGCTGTTGTCCATTACAGAAACGTTTCAGTGGCATCTGTGGAAGACTCTCAGATGTCCAAGTGATCAGCTTATACAAGGATCTGTTCCTCCAAATTCCAGCTCTGAATTCTGCTTGGAGGCACTTTCCATGTGATTACAACTGAAAAGATTCCTTGTGCCCTCAGAATATAAGCAGAGTCTGTCTAACAGACATAATCATAGAGCGAGACTTAGAAAGGCCTGTACTTTAGTGTTGGCATCTGAAAGAGGTAAACAAACTTGAAGTAAAATGGGTGTTTAAGAACTAAATTACATTGTTTTTGTCTTCTTAATTACCTGAAAGGAAACACTTACTCTGAATAATTATTGAGGTCCAAAAGTCTGAGACCACACTAAAAAAGTCTTTTTGACTAACTTAGTCAAAAAACAAAGTCTCAGACTTTTGCACATGTACACCGTTTAAAAGTCTGGGGTTAGTAAGATTTTTCATTTAAAGTCATATTTTTTTAAAGAATTCTCTTATGCTCATCAAGACTTTTATTTGATCAAAAATACAGTGAAAACAATGAAATATTATTACAATTTAAAATAGCTGTTTTCTATTGTAAAACACTCACTGACCACTTTATTAGGTACACCTGTTCAACTGCTCGTTAATGCAAATATCTAATCAGCCAATCATATGTCAGCAGCTCAATGCATGTAGTCATGATCTGCTGAAGTTCAAACTGAGTATCAGAATGGGGGAGAAAGGTGGTTTAAGAGACTTTGAACATGGCATGGTTGTTGGTGCCAGACGGGCTGCTTTGAGTATTTCAGAAACTGCTGATCTGCTGGGATTTTCACGCACAACCATCTCTAGGGTTTACAGAGAATGATCCGAAAAATATCCAGTAAGTGAAAATGCTTTGTTGATGCCAGAGGTTCAGCTGATAGAAAGGCAACAGTAACTCAAATAAGCACTTGTTACAACCGAGGTCTGCAGAAGAGCGTCTCTGAACGCTCAACTCCTTTTGCATGACACACCCAATTCAAGTCTTGCAGTCTCTACTAATGAGCTGATAAGTTGAATCAGGTGTGTTAGGTGAGGGACACATACAAAAATGTGCAGTGGTGAGGGGTCCCCAGGACAGGTTTGAGAACCACTGGGGTAAAGCACGCCGCCACTGGACTCTAGAGCAGTGAGACGTGTTCTCTGGAGTGACCAATCACGCTTCTCTGTCTGCAATCCCATGGACGAGTCTGGGTTTGGCGGTTGCCAGGGGAACGGGACTTGCCTGACTGCACTGTGCCAAGTGTAAAGTTTGGTGGAGGGGGGATTATGGGGTGGGATTGTTTTTCAGGGGTTGTGCTTGGCCCCTTAGTTCCAGTGAAAGGAGCTCTTAATGCTTCAGCATATCAAGACATTTTGGACAATTTCATGCTCCCAACTTTGTGGGAACAGTTTGGGGATGGCCTCCCAAAACTTTTGGCAATATAGTGTATGTTCTTGGCATGCTTTGGGCCTCTTAGTACCAATTGAGCATTGTTTAAACACCACAGCCTACCTGAGTATTGTTGATGACCATGTCCATCCCTTTATGATCACAGTGGACCAACTTCTTCCATGTCACAAAGCTCAAATCATCTCAAACTGGCTTCTTGAACATGTCAGTGAGTTCACTAAACTCAAACGGCCTCCACAGTTTCCAGATCTCAATCCAAGAGATTAAGATGTGCTGGAACGGGAGATTCACATCATGGATGTGTGCAATCAATTCTGCAGCAACTGTGTGATCATATCACGTCAATATGGACCAAAATCTCTGAGGAATATTTCTGGCATCTCATTGAATCAATATTGAAAACAGTTGTGCTGCTTCAGATTTTTGTGGAAACTGTGAAGCTGACATTTCAAACTGACATTTGAACATTAGTGTATATGATGTAATAACTCAATAAACAACACCAATAGTGAGAGCTTGCATATTTATTCAACTACAGCTTAAGTTGCAAAATTACATGAAACACCAGTTCATCTTTCAAAAGATGACGAGGCTAGACTTCATGTTTTGTACACCAATCATACACAATTATTACAGAATAATTCAACATACGACAAGCTATTCACTGGCTATTTACAACACAGTTGGCATACCTAATCTATGAGAAGAAACTGCGAGGAGAATTATTCAGAACAGAAACAAAAGGAAGAGCAGAGAGCATGCGGTCGATACGCCGTAAGCACTAAAGAAAGTCTAGAGCAAGCTGGGAAGGTCCCCAGTGTCGTGGAAAAAATGGAAGACTAAGAAACTAAGGTGGGCTTTCCAGTTGGTCTTTGAATTAGGATTGTTAGAAGTATGTGAACTGGAAGCAAAGACAAAACTGCAAATACTCAGTGCTACTGATGAATGAATCACCCAAAAGAATAAATATAAAGCTTTTGGTTCTTTTTACAAGAGCAGTTGTTAAAAATGTCAATGAGACCGTTGGTTTGGATGCAAAAATTTTTGCCTTAGAAAATACAATCGAAGGAGACCGCGCGTAACGGATAAGTGTTTTTATACTTATTAGACGTTCCCAGCTGGTGTAGGATAAGGCGGATGATAAATCTGACCTCAGCTGCCCTGGTATGCACAATATATCGGCCGATATATGTTCATTTTTAATGTTAATCGTTATCGGCCCCGATAAGAAAATGTGTCCGCTATATTAAAGCCGATAAATAATGTATTATTTCCTTCAGTTGAGACACTTCAGATGCACTGTTCACCATGATGGGTTTGAATTGCTTGAAATATGATTGGAATCACTTCAAAAGAGGAAAATACAGTTCAGAGCAGCATGTGCAGCGCAAGTCTGTCATATCAGCTACATACAATTATAATGAGACCATCAGAATTGTGTGTTTGGGACATGGCTTTAATGCTGAGACTTTTGTTTTTGTAATCAGGCTCTCAAATACTATATATAAATTTGGATTTTTATTTATTGGCCAATATATCGGTTATCGGCTTTCAAATATAACAAATTATCGGTATCGGCCAAAATTGTCATATCGATGCATTCCTATATATATATATATATATATATATATAAATATTTTAGGGATGCACAATATAATCAACCACCATATCGTTATTGGCCGATATATGTTCATTTTTAATGTTATCATTATTATCGGACCAATAAGAATATTTGGCCGATATATTTAAGCCGATAAATAATGTATTATTTCCTTCAGCTGAGACATTAATTATATAACATTTTGAATTTAGATTTATCGGCCCATATATATATATATATATATATATATATATCGGTTATCGGCTTTCAAATATTATGAATTATCGGGTATCGGCCAAAATTTTCATATCGGTGCATCCCTGGGACTAAGCACAGCATACTACAACAGCAACATCCTCCATCTAATTTAATGCATCCTTGATGTATTAATGTAATTCACTGCTCAACAAAAACATGAGATTCGCTCTGTAAGGTACCCTGTGCTTTAAGTATGAGATCTAGACTTTGCTATTGCCAGAAGTGACTAGTGCCAGGAACTGTAACTACTCCTTGAATTAAACCTTTACAATAAAGGGTAAATAGTGTTAATAATTGCAGTTTTGTGATTGCTCCGACTGTCTGTACTTTCAGAATTGCAAATAATCATCTCTGAGGAAAAAATGAAAGGAAACAAAACGGCAAGTCTTCAACAAATCTTTTTCTGTCCAATGAGAAAGCCACACAGAAACAACAAGGGGAGAATAAAGTCGATCCGATCCGAGTTACAACAACCAGACAACAAAGAACCAACACCTCGTCTGAACATGAACATATAAAATAAAACCCATCTGAGCTTCCTTACAAGGAGCAGATTAAAGTCCAAAATAGCACCATTCATCAGTGTCTCAAATCCGTGGCAGCATCTCAATCACTTACCACAAGGAAACAATGCGTCTCTACAGCTACTTCTATATCACAACGTACATGATTACACTTTAATATACTGGCAAAGCAACAAAAAAAGTTAAAAAGCAAAAAATTAACAAGCGAATACTAAAAAAATGAAACCAAAAAGATGAACTCTGTAGTTTTTTAGTAACTGCATGAGAGGTGGGGACTCTTAGCCTTAGTAAATACTGTAAGGTGTGAGTATTGACTGACGTTTAAGTGCTTTAGTAATGAAGACGTGTATGGATGGATCCAAGGAGTAGTGATAGACTGACGTATTCGGCCATTTCACAGAAATGCTAGTTTTGATTTAAAATACTCTTTAGAGAATTATAAATAAATACAACTGCCATGTTTACATTTGGCAATGGTCTCATTTGCTATTTTTCAATTGTATTATTACTGCAGGGTTCCCACAGAATGTTGCATTAGTGCCATTCATTGTGTTGTGGAACAAATTTTGATTAAAGCAGCACATGCTCAAAATAAAAGACTTTCCATGATTTTCCAGATCAATTTTAGAATTTGCTGATATTTCTATGGGAACCCTGACGTTGGTATCGGCCTTTAGAAGCATTGTTGCATGTCAATTAAGAACACTGTTAACATTGAAACTTGTTCACAGGAATTCACAGAGGTATGAAAGAGTCCAGCCGTGCAAAGTAGAAGTGGACAAGTGGAAGACATGCTGCTGCCGCCGCCAAGGTCCCAGACCCCCGAGGGCCCCTGTGGAGTTTGCAAACACAGACATGTGGGTCTTTAGTGAAGCTCCAGTCTGTCTTGAGGTGCTGTGTGTCTTTACTGCCGCCCCCTCCGAAGAGCATATCATCAAGGCTTAGAGTCCCAGGTTTTTCTAAAATTTTATTAATCACATAGATGTGGGGAGAGCCCCAGCGTCATAATTCATCTGTACCGCACGCCATAACCATAGAAAATAAGGATATACATGATTTAGGAAATAAAAAATAATATACATGAGGATACAATCTCCCCAGAGGGCCGTTCTCTATCCTACATCAGACAGATGGAATGTCGATCTTTCGTGGCAGTTCCTCTCCGCGCCACCAGGCTCAGGAACAGCTCTGAGGAAGTGAACACACAATAGATGGAAATCAGTGCTCAGGACGCTGCGATATCATCAAAACATTGTGATTACTGTGGGGACTCAACCTACCTTAGGGGATGCCCCATTGCTCCTGTTGGTGTCATTTTGAAGAAAACCTGCAGGAGAGAGAGAGAGAGAATGCATTTATTTATTTATTTTTTTATTTATTTATTTATATATATGAGCCTACAGAATACAGTTATAATGACGCTAAAATTCAAGATATTGGGGCAAAAATGCCCCTGTATGGATTTATGTGATATTGATATAGTTGAGCAATAAATCACACAAGTGCTGTTTTTGTCTTGAATAGCATGAATGCAAATGTGATATTGATTTTATACAACAGTTCAATAAATTAGAAGTTAATATTGTGTTATATTTTAGACACAATATTGTCTGCTTTTGCTCAATTTTGCCAAAGAAAATATTACCTATAAAGCCAGAGCAGAACTGCTGTGCAACACACAGCAGTGTTTAATATCTGAATGAATCCATGTTGAGCGAATCAATCGGGTGAACCAATGATTCAATGACTCATTCATAAAGAGAGCCATTTACTTCACTCCTGAATGAATCAGCCGTTTGAACGAATCTAATGAATGAATGACTTACTCATTTAGGCGTTTACCGCCACCTACTGCTAGTTTTAGTTTCTTATTTAAAGTATAATTTCATTAAAAAAAAAAAATTATATTTTAGGGATAGCTTGGACAAAATTTAAAATTCTGTTTATTTGTCATTTCAAACCTGTATGACTCTTTCTTTTGTGTCTGTTTGACAGCCCATACAATTTCATTTTAATAAAAAAAAAATTCACCGTAGTTTGTAGTTAAAGCCATTAACTAGACAGTCTTGTATTTTTGTCTTTTTGACCAATTTTTATTTTTACATACACACACACACACACACACATATATACACCACTGATTGGTAGACATTTCTTTGAAGAATCATGAGTAATTTCCACTGAATTCACTGTTAAACATGATTATTTAAATTAAAATAAGTTATTCAAGAAATAGTGTGCTGCTTGCTTCAACAAAAGCATTGATTAACCTCGTAGACCGCTGTAGGTCGGTCTTTAAAGCTTTACAAGTTATTATTAAAAATAAAATAACCTACGTAGGAAATGCACAGGATTTTTACTTGTGGAACACGACCATTACCAAAATATTAGATGCATGCATACATAATGTCTCGTAAATTTAAGGTCATAATCTGTGCTCTGAAGAAACATCCATCCTCCCACATTCCTGCTGAGTCAGACAGACTTCAGACGGTGACTAAATCTATTTGATGTACTCGGTGCGAGCCGGCAACATGCACCACTGAAGCGTTCTGAACATTTGCACGACAAAATGCAACGAACAATGCAGCATATGCATTTCTTTTCTGAAGTAAATGTACACGGTTGCAATCGTGGAGCCAGACACCGGCCTCCCATTCCACTTCCCTGACTGCAGCTTGGAGCGTTTCCAAATCCAGTCAAACGAGGTCACATTTTCCCCCGCCTCAGCCCGCCATACTGAGCGCGCATGAACCCAATGAACCCAACTGCAGAACAGACTGAGTGTGGAAACACGCCCCTGCTGACACGGCTCCAGCTCACGCAAACGATACCCTAGTCTACACTGTTTTTTTTATCACATATATTCACTATGCAATAATGAGCAATTGCATAATTGTACAAAAGAAGCCCTAAAATTGCATGCATACCAATCCCATGCAGTGCAATGCAAAAAAGAGGGTTTGTGATCAAAATTGCACATGCCCTTGATGTCTGCAGATGCATTGGAAAACAGACAACTGTGACTTGCATGATGCTGGGATAAGTATAACAGCAAAGGAGACACGTCCACCGTCGATGCCCGTATGCATGACTTCATCTTTGTGTCTAAATTTAGGACTGTGCCATGAATGCAACTGCTTTGGAGCTCCCTAGACAGTCACGGAGATGAGGTATTCCTGCACGGCATTTTGGTATAGCTCTGCTGAATGAGGTGAAAATGGTGGAAAATAAGACACCTTGTCCTAACATGAACTGAGAGCTTGGCATCAAGAGGCTGGTTTTTCCCTTGGATGTGCTGATGATACTGAAAACAGGATAAACCCCACACTTAAGCAATGCAACATTTAAACGTTTCTTATAGTGAACACATCAATATAACCCATAATGGTTTAAAGCTGTGTGTGTGTGTGTGTGTGTGTGTAGGTGGTAGACTGGGGAATACAGACAATCTGTGTCTTGGTACATTCAGTTCTTCGGCTGCAGATGGTCTTTGACTGTCTCTAACGCGTTTATTAATCTAGTAGATCAAGTTTAGTCTTTCCTGTTTAACGGCAGACAGAACAAAGGAGTCGCTTGCCATACCAGCAGCACTTTCGTTATTCCCGTTTTTATTCTTTTAGTGCTTTTAGTGAGCTGGATACAGTTTAGGCTTGTTTTAGACTAAAATACTAAATCATTCAGTATTAGAAGAATAACTAACTAGCGCTAAATAAGTCCCTCTGTGTTTTTGAACTTTTGGCGAATGTGTGAAGGTTTACTTACAGTTAAAGCCTTTGTTCTTGTCCTTTCGCTGTAAAGTTGCTGCTGGAAAAGACGTTTGTGTAGGAAAGCAGACCCGAGCAGCAGCCTTGCGGGGCTCTGACACCCCATACAAGGCTGCAAGACTGGACCTCAGCCGCTTCCAGTGGCTGACTGCATGTAATTCAACAGAGAGCTAATTTTGACCGTGCTGGACCGGGGCCAAGCCCCCTATTCCGGCTCTGCACTGCAGTTCGGTTCAGACGGACCGTTGATTACCCGGCGTTGGGCGGGGCCTGGGAGTCTCCGCCCCCTCTGCGCGCGTGCGGCGGCGGCATTGGGCGGTTAATGTTGTCCGATAAGACACGAAGGATTTTGGTGTATGGCAAGCCATTTTCACTTTTATTCATTCCCAGGATATGAATTCTTGAAATCAACAATTCAATTTTCTCTAGTTAAAATGCAAATTTTCTATATCAAGAATTACATTTCCACTAGTAAATATGTTAAAAGCCCCCTGAAATCAAAATATACGTTTTTTTATCTTTTAGTATGCATATGTTAGCCTTAAAGGGGTCATAACACAATGTCATGTTAATCTTGAGTACTTATAGAGTAGTAGTAAAACTAAAGAGTCTTTAGTTTTATCAAGATTAATAAAAGAGATATACGCTATCCCGATTCTTTCCGAAAACAGCCGAGCTCGTGGAGGCATGCAGTGGGCGGAGCTAAAGATTCATGAGCACACACACACACACACACACACATCATGGCATGATCCCTGGATAACTCTTGATTCTCTATACGTTGGTGCTGTTTGCATTATATGCACTTACGCACCGATTGCCAAAAAAACACAGACATTTGATGCAGTTTCACTCACCGCCTGCGGTTTCCACTCATGATTGGGATCTTTTATCGCTAGGACCGCTCCACCTTTCAGTTTCAAACGATCTGCAAATCCAGCGTCGAACTGGGCCTTGTTTATAAAACATTTGTCACTGAAATGCCGGCCTTGCCGGGAACAAACAAACACACTTGCACAATTCTGTTGCTGCGGAGTGTCAACAATGATGTCATCAGTCATCACTCGCAGAAATACGAAATCTTGATATCAAGAACTAAATGTCAACTAGTAAAAACTATAATTCTTGATAACTGTAATTGTATTTTCACTAGTTAAATGCATAGACTGTATAAAACAGTGGACGTATGTTTCTGAAGAGCATTTTTGAAGCCCAAAGTGGGCGGTGCCGGCGGTCGCCATCTAGGCAGTGCGTCACTGTGCATCACTTCCGCATAACCGAAAATGGGCAAAGAGGCGGGACGTGGGTGGAGCTGAGGGGCCTGGTTGCTGAAACCAGCAGTGGCAATCTACCTGTTACTCAAGTGGCCACGCCCTTAATTATGCAGAACTTTAAGGCTTAATATAATTTAAATGGATGAGTTATAAAAAAATTACTCACAGTTGTCATGAAGGGCAAAATTAGCTGTATAGACCAAAACCACTTTTTGTACCAGACTGTAAACATATTGTTTTCTGCTGTAAAGTTGGCCATTTTAACATGTGATTGACTCCCTTTTGGAGCATGTCTCTAAAGCATGGGTCTCAAACTCGCGGCCCACTTGAGGCCTGCGGGATATTTTGTGGGCCCCTACTTGACATCAAAGTTTAGTGTTAGTGTGGCCCGCGCGTTGTTCTGAAACGCACCTTTTAGTTGAGTCGTTGCATGTGCCGCGCATACATAAGGTCATATTGTGACCGTTGCGGTGTGCGTTGAAAGAATGCGTAGAGCGGTAATAGCACTCCAGAGTAGAGAGTGCCTTTCTGAAGATTCCGTTCATGAGCGTCGCGCGCTCAACCCAGAATGCCCTTTGTGACATGCTGGTTCGAATATAGGCCTATCTGTAATAAGTAGCTAGGGCTGCCCCAACTAAAGTTTTTCTTTCTTTCTAGTAGTTTAGCCGTTGTTCACGCATTTAAGCCGTTGTTCACGCGGCGCCGGCGCCTCCATGTCATTGTCTGCTATATTTGCTTATTATTTATTAAATCCAGGCAATTGGTTGATAAAACATTGATTAAAATTAAGATACAATTTAATTTATACAAAACGAAATTCACTTTAAAGAAAGGCTTTCAACAAAACAAAACTTAATGAAGTGGTCAAAATCGTTTCTGACCCCCATGTCTTATGTGTCTTGTTCACTTAAATGAAATTAGAAAATAACATTATAATATTTAAACATATGAAAACAAATACGTGTTTTAATGGCTACAACAAGTAAGCTATAGTGCAGAGAAATGTCATGTCGGAGCGGGATTTGAGCACGCGTCGTTTTACCGGTGAGCGGTTCATGAGTGGAGCTCCGATCCGCTCACATGCTCTGGTAAGGTAGGCACTAGGCAGGTCTTCATTTTTTATTTCCTGTCGCTGCGCAGGCTATTTTTATACAGTGTAAACAGCTCAATAACCCTGTTATTTAAAGGTTTAATGTAGGTCATAGTCCATTTCATTACGATTGCAAGAAGGATCAACAATGTCAAAAATGTCAAATGTCTCGGTGTGTATGCTGTTTGCTGTTTAAACGAGTGTTCTCGCCGATATGCTATAGGCCTAATTCTTAATAATAAACACTAAGAAGACTGGATCAGTTGTGCTCCTTTTTTTGGAATACATGAAACACTTTTTTTGTGGAATACTCGATGCGGCCCAGCCTGAGCCAGACTCTACCTCCAGCGGCCCCGAGGCAAGTTGAGTTTGAGACCCCTGCTCTAGAGGCCAGTCGATGAATTGCAGTTTAAGTCACTTCCGTGTTGGATTCAAGAGAGACCGGAAGGTTGCCGCTTGTTTAAATGTCAATTTATGTTAATTCAATTGTTGATATCAAGAATTGATTTCTCACTGATTGAAGTACATAAATGCATTTCTTACTAGTAGAAATATAATTAAACTTTTTTACTATAGTAAAAATATAAACTTGTGATATCAAGAACTAAATTTTGACTAGTTGAAATGTTAATTCTTGATATCTGTAAATGTATTTCAACATGTTACATTTGTTATTTCTGATATCTGAAAATGTATTTCTGGTATCTGTAATTAGGAGAGTAATTTCAGATAAAATGGCTTTCTTACTAGTAACAATCACATTCATGATATAAGCAATGAACATTGTCACTAGTGACAATCGAATTATTCATTTCAAAAGTTAACATTTTACTAGTAGCAATTTAATTGTTGATATCAAGAACAGACATTTGCACTAAAGTAACCACGTAATTATTGATATAAATTATTGATATATTATTTTTACTAGTAAGAATTGTATTTCTTGATATCAACAATTGAATTTGAATGGCAGCCTATGGTGACATTTCACTAGTGAAAATACAATTACAGATATCAAGAATTATACTTCTTGCCATTGTTACTAGTAGAAACAGTGCCGGCCCGTGGGGTTGTGGGGCCCTAGGTGAGATCATGAAAATAGGCAATAATCATAACAAATTTACGAGTGAAGAGAAAGCACATAAAACGACAATTTCAATATTTAAGTGTATAAATGTAAAAGGCTAAAAAAGCCTGTAGGTGGCACGCCGCCTTCATATAACCAACTTCATCAGACAGTAAATCATAAAATGCAGGAGTAGGTAATTCTTTAACTTAGCACACTGAATGTGGTCCAATGTTTCCCTCATATGTGACACAAGCAATAAATAATGTGCTGTTTATAGCAGTCAAAACAGCATAGGCTACCTTTACTTTGAGATTGTCTTTCTTCCTGTGCTCTTCTCTTTTTCCTTTTTTTGGCTCTGGAAAGATAGCGTTTGGATGGCATTTCTACCACAACAAAATATGTATAACGAGACGGCATAACGTCATGAGAGACTATTCCGATAGGCAATATCCAATACAAGACGATACCAGCATAGAAATTTGATTATTTGGACATTTTTATTTTTAAGTGTAAGTGCGCCAGTAAAATACAAAATTTTTCACGTTTCTAACGAACGCGATCATTTCGGAGAGAAGTGGTGGAATCTGTGTAGGCTATATGAAAACTGATAATTACGGTAGGCTACTCGAGTTCTCCCAGACAGAGCGCATTTAGGCCACGCCCACATCGGGTAGGGGGGAACAAACCAATGGCCTCCTTGTCATTTCTGACTTATAACAACAAATAGAACAATGTCTAAAAGCTGCTATGTGACAGGGTGTACAGCAAACAAGCTAATAAACACAGAACTAAGTTTTTATAAGCTGTCGACCCAAAAAAACAAGCGTTTAAGGAGACAAAAGTGGATACAGGCAATATTTTGTCACTGTTAAGTCAAGTCAAATGTCAGTTTTATATTATATTTCCTGTCGCTGATTACGTTCCCCTCCAGTGGGCGTAGTTCTCAGTGTAATATAACATGTCGCGCTCTGTCTCAATTGCCTGTATCCACTTTTTTGTCCTTAAACCCTTGTTTTTTGGGTCAACAGCTTATAAAAAATTCTGGGTTTTTGGTTCTGTTTTTTTTGTAGCGTGTTTGCTGTAAATCTTGTCACATATCAGCTTTTAGAAATTGTTTTGTTTTTGTTATAAGTAAAAAATGACAAGGAGGCCGTTTGATTCCCCCCCCCCCCCCCCCCCCCCCCCCGGTGGGCGTGGTCTTTAGATTATGACGCGTGTCGCTCTGTCTCTGTTAGGCAAATTAGTGTGAAGTGCTACTGCCTATGATTATTATCTTTTCGATTTTTATTTATTCTGTTGTTTCACATAGTTTTTTCATAATTATTGAAAATAAATGCCTTTCCAATCTTGTATGCGATGGAAAAAGCGAGAAGACAAGATCGGCAAAAGGCGGATTCGAACTCAGGTCGATTTGCATCAAAAGTGACTGCTATACGTTTTACTGTCTACACCACTGCTACTGACAAATTGAAGACTGCCAACAAGGTGCGTTATTTGCAGTCCGCTATATATAGACACACTCCGATTATTCTAATAGTTTCACGGGCCGTGGCCGTGGCGGGCCCCCCAGATAACGCGGGGCCCTAGGTGACCGCCTATACCACCTGTTGGACAGGCCGGCTCTGAGTAGAAATCTAATTCTGATATCAAGAATTAACTAGTGAATTGTTGATATCAAGAATTCATAAAAGTGAAAGCGGCTTGCCATAGTGTGGGCGCAGAATGCTGAATCTTTCATTGAGACTCATTCAATCCTTTAGCCGGTTTTTGTATTGTTGAGGGCTTTTGATCTCTAGGGAGGATGAACTTTTAAATCTACATGTACATGTGATATACGCCTCGGGGGGGGGGAATTAAATCCGCTCGTGGAAGTTCAATAAAATACAATAAAATACGATGTAAAAATTCTGTATCAAGAACGGATGTGATTGGTCCATTTTGATCATCGCGGTGAAAAGTAACAGATGCTGCCTGACCACGCCGTCTCTTCAGCAGGAGTGAATTATTAACATAATGTAAACCTAAATAATAATATTGTTCGACTTTGAATACAAATAAACAGTGAAAAGTTAAAATAGGAGCATTATTATTTAAACAAAATTAGGAGAAAATGTACGGACATTTAATCCCTGCCCATTTGGGAATAGAGGACGCGCTGCTGTCCAATGAGAGCCCAGCAATGCACATGTGCTTGAAATCGATTGGCAAACGCGTGAAAAGTCCGTTGAGCGTCACTCGTTATTTTAAAACTGACAGTTAACTTAACAGTTAACAGTTACATTTAAAAAAAAAACATTTTTGAATAAAAACATATTAAAAATTATGAAACAATCAATTAAAACAATATTATAAGATGGCATTAAAACATTTCTCAATATGGTGAAGAATGAGACGACAGCTTATTATTTTGCATTGGTTTATTAAAGCAGTACACTTTACAAATCTCGGTGGAAGCAAATACAACTGAAATTAAAGGCAAATCCTTAATACTCCTCAGCTGAGGCTTATATCAAAGGAGATCTACGCGTGTTGAATTAGTAAAATATAATATTGTGCTGTAATCATGTGAAACTGCACTGTGCTAGACAGCAATAATAATTCAGTGAAATGTCTTTAAAATAATAACACTTCTCGGGTATATTTAGTTAATTCAAATTAACTAAAGATCTCGATTTAAGTCAGTTTCATGAGGAGAAAACCGTTGAGCGTGCAAGACACCTGTCCAAACAAACACGCGCTGCTACGTTGCTAGGTGACGCGTAACAAATGAAAACAATGTTCTAAAATCGGTTCAAAACTTTTACCGATTGTTCCCGCGGGTCTATATAAAACAATAGTGTATTTAACATAAACATTTTACATATGCAAAATGTATGTTTTTAATGTAACCGTCTCCTTTTAAATAATTTAGTTAATTCAAGAATAATTTATGCAATTTTTAATTAATTAGAATTAGAAGGGCAGTTTCATGTCTATATCCTTGTATTGTGCAGTAATCCTTGTACAGTAATCTAATTACAGTGTTGAAGATGTAATTAGCTAGTAATGAATTACTTTTTTAGAGTAACTTACCCAACACTGATTGAAGCGAATTTTCGCCTGCAAAAATTCGCCATGCAACAGTAAATGTGACCGTTGGTCACGATTTTCTGTTATATATTACTTGCAGCTTTTAGTATATTTAAAATAATAATAATAACAATAAATTGAAAATAAAACAACCAACAAATGAACACTTATAGCTACTAAATATGAAACGGAGTGCATTAAAAATAAATAGTATGAATATAAAAATCCATATGAAGCAATTAAACTAACTCATCCCAAACTGAACAATACGATCCTTAAACCAACCCCATAATCTAGTGATCCATAGATCAACTCCTAAATTAGTCAAGTACTCGATCTCAGGTGTCAGCATTTTCCTGCAGAGCTCTTGGTGCTGTGGGTCAATATCAGTCTTCAGGTTGTACCCCAATATGGAAGCTTTTCCAATGGGCTGCCAGGGCTTCATGTGTCTGTCTGTGATGTCCTTTGCCTCCACGGCTCCCCTGCCGTCGATGCAGATGGCCTCCATCTCTGCGTTCCTCCTGCGCAGATCCCTCACATGCTCCGCCATTCGGGTCCGGCCGTAGGTCTCCACATGGGCCCAGAAAGTGGCGTTAAAATGCCTATAGAGCTGCCAGTCAGCGCCGTTCCATTGCCGAGCTTGAGTCTTCAGCTCCGGGCTCATGAGAGCCACAGACCTGGCATTTCGAGCATTAAGCTTAAAAAACAGCAAGTCCTCCATCTGCCAGCAAAGAGCATCTTTCAGCAGAATGAGCGACTCCTCAAAGTGCTCTGATATTAAAACATGTTGAAAGTGCTTTTCGACGTATTCAATGCCCTGTTGAACTCTTGTATCTCCAGCCTCCAAATCATTCTCAAAGCCAAAGTCAAAAAACTGTAGGTTCTTGAGGTAAAAGGCGTTGATTCCCTTTGGGTCGAAGTAGCGGTTTGGGTGGGCGAGAAACTCTTTAAACTGGTTTTCTCCAGGTATTCTCCATGTTTGGGGTATGTAAGCTTTGTAGTAGTGAAACGTTGACTCAAAAAGCTCTGCGGGATCTCGTAGGATGGTGAAGAAGAAGGCGTCCGCTGGGAGTAGCTTCTTCACCTCAGGCGCATTGAATCGCATGTGATTGCACACGATATTATAACACGCGCCCGGCTCGTAGCTCTTCACTTGAGTTCGAAAGAAGCTAGACGGGTAGGAGAAGTCATTACGGCCATCTGGGAGAGCAAACTTCAACTGATGCTTTTCTCCGAAGCGGAGGAGAATGTTCATCAAAGTGCTGCTGGCCGTCTTATGGGTCTTCATGAACATCAGGTTGACTTTAGGCGTACAGGCCACATCTTCTCTGATGCTCTGGGAATTGTTCCACACTTGTATGTTTGGTGCACATGGGGCCAGACGAACACTGAAGAAGACACAAAAATAGAAGATCACAATTGATTAATTATAATATGTCGATTTGACCTTGGAGTAGAAGTGAAATGGTCCTTTAATGGGATAGTTCTCCCAAAAATGAAAATTATCCCATAATTTACTCCCCCCTCAAGCCATCCTAGGTGTATATGACATTCTTCTTTCAGCCAAACTCAATCAGAGTTATATAAAAAAAATATCCTGGCTCTTCCAAGCTTTATAATGGAAGATTTTAAAGCTGAGATTTTAAAGGCCAAAAAAGCGCATCCATCCATCCATCATAAAAGTGATCCATGTGACTCCAGGGGGTTAATAAAGACTTCCTGAAGCCAAGCCATGCATTTTGTAAGAAAAATCCATATTTATGACTTTATAAACTATAATCACTGGCTTCCAGTAACGGTCATATGCAAGCGTGTAAGCGTGGCGTGTAACACAGTCACTGCACTAGTCACTTTGGCGGGTTGAGTTTTATTGTAATCTTCTCAAAATATATAACCAATCACACGCGATTCTGTTGAGCTTATGAATGCAATGTCTAATAATCAGAGGCGTTCAGATTAGTCATCGCTGATTTGTTCAGAGCGCGTGCTCACTCACTGAAATCTGCACTCTCATCATAAACAGCAAAGCAGTGATGTATGCAGGAGATTCATTCATTATACAGTGAAAACTGTTTTTGTTCTATTTCAGCAGCAAAAATAGTTTCAAACAAAGATCACAGGCAGAACCATAACATAAAGTTGGCTTGACATTGGACGTTCGATATTCGCGAATTTAGGGACAGTCTCTAAAGTTACATGCGACATTGGTATGCACGTTTCTAACTTCAATAGCATTTGAAAAGAATGACTTACAGTCATAAAACCAACTATAAAGTGTTCATCTAGGTGTTAGGTATGATGCATACCTTTTAGATTTTTGATATTTAAAGGGGGGGTATCACACACAGTTTCTGTCAATCTCATGTCAATCTTGAGTAGCTATAGAATAGTATTGCATCCTTCATATCTCCGAAAAGTCTTTATTTTTTTTTTTTTTTATAAAAAGATGTCTTTATTTATAAATGACAGATACGCTATATACCGAGTCTTTCCGAATAAAACCGAGCGGCTGGAGGCGTATCATGTGGGCGAAGCTAAAGAGTCACGTTTATGTTGTTTACTTGATGTGCACTTACACGGCGATAGCCAACAGCACACAGACTTTTGAAGCAGTTTTACTCACCGCCTGCGGTTCCAACGCATGACCGTGAACCTTTATCGTTGGGACCGCTTCATCTTTCAACATTAGATGATCTGCAAATCCGGAGTTAAACTGGGCCTTGTTTATAAAACAATCATCGCTGAAATGCAGGAAACAAACAAAAACACTTGCGCAACTCCATCCACTGTCCCCTTAACGCTGGGTTCTTTTGGAAGCTGAACAGGGTTGTCTTGCCCTGACAACCAAAAACACACTTCTTTGGTGACATTGTTGATTTCGAGAAGTCCTGTGACCTGTGCAGCGCAGCCGACGACTTCCCTAAAGCCGAGCAAAGCGCGTTGATGGGCGTGCCCTTCCGGGAGAAGTGCCCGTACAAGGAAATTCCGCCCTTGTTGACGTCACATAGGCCCATACTCGAAAAAAAACTTTCCGAAACTTGTGAGAAACCATGCACAGAAATACTCCATCAAACGTCCAACTTATTTTTTGAAACTTTGGCCATGTTTAGCATGGAAATCAAAGTCTTTAACAGTGTAAAAAACCTTTTTTCATTCATTTTAAGTTTTGTTGATGTGGCTATCGCTAGTGCGAGACACTAAAGACTCTGTTCTGGATCGGGGCTAATTACCATCACCCCGTGGACCTCCCAGACACCACGGGACTGAGCTGGAGAAAAGCTGTAATCCGGTGTCTGGAGAGCGCCGCGCCCCGGTCCAGGACACACCCTGTCTCCGTCCAGAGCCCGGTGACGTCCCCTGTCTCCGTCCAGAGCCCGTTGGAGGACCACTCGAGAGTCCTGCAATGGCTCCTGTCCATGTCAAGAGGCCAGTGATGGCTTCAGCCTGTGACAAAAGTCCAGAGAAGGCTCCAGCCCGCGACGAAAGTCCAAAGAAAGCTCCAGCCCACGACGAGAGTCCAGAGAGGATTTCTTCCTTCTCCCAGAGTCCAGAGAGGACTCCGTCTTCTGTCCAGAGCCCAAAGAAGACACCAGCACCGCCAGAACGTCCTGGACTCTCACCCAGCCTCCCTCTTCCACCTCCTCCCATCATCTACACCTTATCCTCACCTCCACCACTTCCTGTCAGCCCTTCCGCTCACCTTCAGTCCACCATCAGAGAGGTGTGTTCGCCGTGGGTTCGCTCAGGATCCCCTTCTGGATCCCCGCCAGCGTCTCGGTCGCCAGAGCCGCGGGCATCGCCAGGCCCCGCCGGATCTTCGGTGTCGCCGTGGCTCGTCATCTCTGCGGCAACACCCTGGCCTCCACTGGCACCTGCTTCGCCTCCGTCAGTTGGCCCCCTGAAGTCATCGGTCCTGTCTCCTCCATGGTTCCTCCCTCCATCCTCCTGTGTCTTCGATCTGCCCTTCACCTGCACTTCGTCCTCCTCCAAAGCCTCCTCCGGTCCCCCTCCAGCAGCCCTCTCCATCCTGTTACGGCGTGAGGTCGCGCCTTGTTGGAGGGGGCGTAATGTCACAGTTATGTTCTGTTTTGTCCTTGGACTTTCAGTGTGTTTTCAATTTTCACATGCCTGTCAGTTTGTGTTGTCGTTCTGTTTCCTGATCACATGTTCCTTTGTTCCAGTATCCCGCCACTCATCTGTCACCATGGTAACCCTCGTTAGTTATTTCTGTTCAGCTGTGTCTTGTCTTATCTCGTTTGTGTTCCCTATTTAAGTTCTGCTGTTTCCCTTAGTCTTTGTCCGATCTCTGTTGTGTACAGTGTGTTTTGCTACCTTCCTGTATGACTCACCTGACAATATTCAGCATTAAAACTTCCTTTGAAATTGTATCTGCTTGTCTTCGTCCTCCTGCCTGCAAACACCCGTGACACAAATCATATGAAAATATGGATATGTATTTCACTAGGCTACTGTATGGGCTCATACAAAAAATATGCTAGATTTAAATATGTCATAGCTGATAGAACACTGATGAGAATATTGCTTGAGAATAAATTATATTTACACCCAAAAAAAAATTTTTCAGGCAAGCAACTGTTGTGCAAGCAAGTGTTTCTCTGTCTAGATTAAGGAGCTTTACACACAATCTTATCAGAGCTAAATAGGCCTATTTGATGACCTGTCATGTTATACATTTCGTGTAGACTTGATTTGGGTGTGTAAAGTGGTTATTTACATATAGCCAACAACAAATTTCCCAACAACAACATTTTGGCCAGTGAAAATGCTGAGTGGCTAGTAACTTTGGAAAATCCCTAGCCACAGTGGCTGGTAAGCAAAAAAGTTAACGTTAAGCCCTGGATGTGGGATCATATTTTTTTACGGTCTATGGTCTTTTATATTATTATCATTTAATATAGTTAATCAATATCACACAAAGAGTGCCGTTTTTCTCCAGATATCAGCATGAAAACAAATGTGACATTGATTTTATACAAGTTAATATAAAGTTATTTACATTTTAGACACAACATTGCCTGTTTTTGCTCTATTTCGCCAACGAAAATAGTTTGAAACAAAGCCACAGGACAGTTGTGCGTCTCTAAGCAACACACGGCGGTGTTTCCTCACTGAATTAATCCATTTTTGGTTGAGTGAATGATTCAATGACACACTCATTAAAGGGTTAGTTCACCCAAAAATGTAAATTCTGTCATTAATTCCTCTCCCTCATGTCGTTCCAAACCCGTAAGACCTTCGTTCATCTTCAGAACACAAATGAAGATATTTCTGATGAAATCTGAGAGCTCTCTGACCCTCCATAGACAGCAGTTTAATGAACACTTTCAAGCTCCAGAAAGGTAGTATCGGTAAAACTGTCCATATGACTCCAGTGGTTCAGCCTTAATGTTATGAAGCGACGAGAATACACACAAAAAATGGGTTCTTCTTTGGGGAGGTTAAGGTGCTATATAGCCATACAAAGAATCTGTTAAGCCCCTGTATAGTTCTTTAAAGGTTCTCTAATCTCTCTTAGTCTCTTAGTTTAGTTTGGGAAAGGATTTTTTTTTTAAAAACGACATTAAAATACTGTGTATTTTGCCCCCAAGGCTCCCCTTTAAGAATATTCCAGGGCCCCCACACTTTTTGACCTCAGAAAAGCATAAAAGTGATTCAAAACAGCTTTTCCCATTGTAGTAAATTCCCATTCATAGCAAATATATGAGAGTGCAGTAACAGATCTAAAATCTAAGGAGAATGGGGTAATTCTATGGTAGCACCACTTGACAAAGGTGCTGTATAGTTTTTAGTGCTATTTAGCACCATTTTTGTTTAGAGTGTACTTTTTGAGTGCAAAAAAAACCCTGAATAACGACTTTATTCAACAATTCAAAACATTGTTGAATAATTACCTTTTACTATATATTACAACAGAACCCAGCTAATTGAAATTGTAATAATATTTCAAAATTTTTTACTGTATTTTTGCAGCCCTGGTGAGCAGAAGAGACTTAAAAAACGTAAAGTTTTCAAACTTTTGACCGGTAGTGTATATATATTGGCTACATGTAAAAGGAAACATCAGAGTGTGGTTACCTGTGTGTAGCCAGGTGAGCTGGAGCAATGAAACAGTAGAAACACATGATGCAAATCACAAAAGCCCCCAAAATCAACTTTTGTGTCACTCGCTTCATCATTCTTCCAAACTCTCACGGATCCTTAAAATGGAAAGACACAAAGACAAATGAGACAAACACTTCCTCTATCCCTGTGACCGACTGCATGAACTGATCACACCTGGGCTGACTGTAGTTGGTCAGACTAGTTCTGAAGACAGTGATTATGCAATGCCCTGATATCTGATCTTTACTCCCTGCCTGGAAAATGGACATGTTTTGATTTTGTTTTGCATTTGTCATATGTTTATACTTGTCTATAGCTACATTTATAAGAATATGCATTGTTGTTTTTACTAGTTTGGTGGCTTTATGCACAGTGTCTCACACTGTATTTGTGTGGAAAGTGTTTCTTCCTCTGTGTTTACAGCAAACAGGCGTTTGCCAGTGTTTACAGATACAACTCTTGTTTCAAAGTTCCTATACTTTTGCTTTAATGTCCAGCGAAACATTTCAACACACCTTAAATGTGCTATCAGTGTGAAATTTCTAAATAAGTGTTCATGATTGCCTCATTTTAAGAATTTACAGAATGACAAAAGTCAGTAAAAGCAAGTTCTTCCGTAAGGGAAGTAATTAGTATAAAAACGAATATGATATTCTCGTTTATTGGAATTTGTATCAATCATTTCATATATGATGTCATAAAAGATTTAAACGCGGCCCACCTGATCAGTCCTTAAAGCAGGAGTGCATTACCACATTAAACAATCCCAGAAATCATGACCAAAGACAGAGATAACAGAGTTCAATCCAATACATACCTATTTTTTCCTGCTGTATTAGTGTCTGATGTTTATGGATAATGATAATGGAAGGTCACACCCATCTGTGATTTAATAAAACCATGAAAAGCTGTTGTTTCATGAATGTTTTATGAATCGTCTGATGTGGTATATACACACCCCGCTCATGTTGTGCATACAGTAACAGTGAATATTAGACTTGTGTTAAAAACTCAAAATAAACAATAGTTTTATATATATATTTCAGTTTAGTTTTAGTTATTTTAGTACGTGTTACAACAAAAATTAAAATGATGTAAAAAAAAAAAAAAAAAATGTTTTTTTGTCTCTGGTTTAGTTTTAGTTAACTATAATAACCCTGATTACAATGGAATTATCAATTATCATGGACAATTTAATTTAATTGGACATTAAAAATATTATGTTTCCAAAAATAGTTTTCTTTATGCATTTTATATAAAACATTATTAATAATATTCTTTAAATAACTTTATTTAAAATAAATTTGTTTTAGCTGACATTATTTTATTTTATTTTATTTTAGCTATAATGACATTTTTTATTGTATTTTAGCTATGACATTTTATTTTTTATTTTTCTATTTTATTTGAACTAATAACATTTTATTTTATTTTAACTATAATAACATTTATTTTATTTTATCTATGACATTTGACATTTTATTTTATTTTAACTATAATAACATTGTTTTATTTTATTATTTTATTTTAGCCATAATGACATTTTCTATTTTTTTTATTTTACTTTAATTATAATAACATTATTGTATTTTAATGACATTTTATTTTTCTATTTTATTTGAACTATAATAGCATTTTATTTTATGACTATATATACATAACTATAACATTTTAAATTGTAATGACATTTTTATTTTATTTTAGCTATAATTACATTGTTTTATTTTATTATTTTATTTTAGCCATAATGACATTTTCTATTTAAAAAAAAAAAAAATTCATTATAATAACATTATTGTATTTTAATGACATTTTATTTTTCTATTTTATTTGAACTATAATAGCATTTTATTTTATGACTATATATACATAACTATGACATTTTAAATTGTAATAACATTTTTATTTTATTTTAACTATAATTACATTGTTTTATTTTATTATTTTATTTTAGCCATAATGACATTTTCTATTTTTTTTATTTTATTTGAATTATAATAACATTATTGTATTTTAATGACATTTTATTTTTCTATTTTATTTGAACTATAATAGCATTTTATTTTATGACTATATATACATAACTATGACATTTTAAATTGTAATGACATTTTTATTTTATTTTAACTATAATTACATTGTTTTATTTTATTATTTTATTTTAGCCATAATGACATTTTCTATTTTTTTTATTTTATTTTAATTATAATAACATTATTGTATTTTAATGACATTTTATTTTTCTATTTTATTTGAACTATAATAGCATTTTATTTTATGACTATATATACATAACTATGACATTTTAAATTGTAATAACATTTTTATTTTATTTTAACTATAATTACATTGTTTTATTTTATTATTTTATTTTAGCCATAATGACATTTTCTATTTTTTTTATTTTATTTTAATTATAATAACATTATTGTATTTTAATGACATTTTATTTTTCTATTTTATTTGAACTATAATAGCATTTTATTTTATGACTATATATACATAACTATGACATTTTAAATTGTAATGACATTTTTATTTTATTTTAACTATAATTACATTGTTTTATTTTATTATTTAACAGTCGTGCTCGTATTTTGTCTGTTTTTCGCGCTCACGCGCAGGTTTCGGCGGTTTGCTGCAGTGGCGTGTCTCAGCCTGAAGGGGGCGGCATTTTGGCTCACTCACTTCCTGATCCGGGGAGGGGAAGCGCGTGCGCCTATTTATCCTCGGTTTTTTAATTACGAGCTGCAAAATATAAAGGTAAATCAACTATTAATTTCCCTTAAATATGATCTTTAAACACATTCGTGCACGAGTAAACGGCTGACCTCGTTATTTGCTCGCGTTTGTCCGTTTGCTCTGTGCAGTTGCCTCAACAAAGGAGCTAGCAGCTAGCATGCTAATGTCATTGTGTTGCATTGTTATTAAACGCACAAGTATGACAATTTTAGGCTCATTTAAGTGATTATTATATATATATATATGTATGTATGTTAGTATAAATGGATGAGTTTAGGTTTGTATGTTAAATTGCGCGTGGAATTAACAACATTAGAATAGATGAGAGATGTTAGCACTGTTAGCAGCTGTCATAGCTCGTCCAGTTATTTGCATTTGACTCCTTTATTAATCGTATACTCCTTTATTAAGCCTATTTTCTCTACATATTTGCATAGTTATTCTCTTTACAAAGCCCATAAGCTGATACAGAGTCACTGGTATCACACAAAGTGTTCACAATGTTTGTGTTGTCATTTAACATTAAAAGTTTAATGTTAAGATCATTTTTCTAGATCTTGGCAATAAGTATGCTAGCTTAATATGTGTCATATGTCAAAATGAGATGATATTTGGCCTACAAAATGTAAATCGTCATTCAAATCGTGCACACATGTGCTTCTTAGACATGTTTTGTGGTTTTTATTTGAACTATAACATTTTATTTGATTTTAACTATAATAACATTATTTTATAATTTTAGCTATAGTTATTACATTTTTAACATGACATTTGAAATTTTATTTTTGTATTTTAACTATAACATTTTATTTAACTTTATTTAGACTATAATACAATTTAGTTTGAACTATAATAAAATTATTTTAAATTTTTATTTTATCTATGACATTTTAATGACATTTTATTTGATTTTAACGTTTGATTAAAACGTTTGATTTGTTTTGAACTATAATAACATTATTTTATTGTTTTATTTTAGCTATAATGACATTTTTATTTTCTTATTTTATTTTAACAATGACATTTGAAATGAATGACATTTTGTTTTGTTATTTTAACTATAATATTTTGTCTTATTTGAACTAATAACATTTTATTATATGATCTATAATGACATTTATACATTTTTAACTATAATTAACATTTATTTGATTTTAACTATAATAACATTATTTTATTTTAGCTGTAATTTTTTTTTTTTAACAGTGACATTCAAATTTTTTTGTTATTTTAACTATAACAACATTTTAATTTATTATTTTAGCTATAATGACATTTATACATTTAAAAAAATATTTTAACTATAATAACATTTTATTTTCTTTAAACTAAAAATGTATATGTCAAAATGAGATGATATTTGGGCTACAAAATGTAAATCATCATTTAAATTGTGCACACATGTGCTTAGACGTTATTCAAATGTTTTGTGGTGGATTGGAAGCTTTGTTCAGTCCCTTGTTCCTCATGTGTGTTCATATCGAGTGATTGTCCTGTGTTTCTAAGTTTTCAGACTGTGGTCCTGGAGAAGGTCCTGTGCTGGGTTACTTGAGCTCGACATGCACTGCTTCCATCAGCTTTTGTAAATAGTGGCTTTTCTAGAAGGACGGACTACAGTTTGGATGTTCTGAACACCCTGACGTGGAAACTCTCTATTTCCTCGAAGGCTGCAGGTCAGCGGGGTTTAAGCCATGTCGGACGGACGGATCTACGTGGGAAACCTTCCCATGGACGTTCAGGAGAGGGACATTGAGGATCTCTTCTACAAATACGGAAAAATTCGGGATATTGAGCTGAAGAACAACAGAGGCACCATCCCGTTTGCCTTTGTGCGATTTGAGGACCCACGGTGAGTCGCACGGCCTCAGAGAGCTCGTGGACGAGGCTTTTTCAAGTGTAGAACGAAAATTAGGAGCACTTTCCTCTCTTCCTCTAGGGATGCGGAGGATGCGGTCTTTGGAAGGAATGGATATGGATTTGGAGACTGTAAGCTGCGTGTGGAATACCCGCGTTCTTCCGGATCCAAATTTAGTGGACCTGCTGGAGGAGGAGGAGGAGGAGGAGGAGGTGGTGGTGGTGGAGGAGGAGGAGGAGGAGGGCCGCGGGGAAGGTTTGGGCCCCCGACGCGTAGATCTGAGTTTCGGGTTATTGTGACGGGTGAGTTAAGAGATTTGAGACTGTGGCACCTTCACTTAAATCAACATGTCATTAGGGGTGTGTGCCATATATATAGTCTGCAACAACTATGCATTCGTCCTACCTAGTTTCGTGAATGCAAAGCCGGTGTGTCTTATCTGCAACATAGTTGCCGCTGTTTGCAAAGAATATAATATTAGACGGCACCACGAGATGAAGCATGGCACCTTTTTTGCTGATTGTCTTGTCAGTCTTTTTGATAAAAATGAAGATGAATTTGCTTTGTTACTGTTCACGTGTTGGTGCTGAGGCCCAGCGTTTCAATAGTTCACTGTTAGTCTTTTCCTATCACACATTTCATGCAGAGCATGTGAGCGAAGCGGTAATATTTCCTCCAGAGCGGAGAGCGCCCTTCTGAAGATCCCGCGCCGCTCGCTCAACCCAGAATGCCCTTTGTGACATGCTGGCTTGAAAATGTAAAAGAAGTAGGGCTGCCCCCGACTAAAGTTTTTTTATTTAAGCCATTAGTCGACTAAGCACACATTTATATTAATTTAATTACTTAAATATATACTGGAGAGTATTCTAAACCATAATGAGCGTTTACGTTATATAGGCAGTTTGCCTGCACTCAAGCGCACGCAATAATGCTTGCCAAAAAGAACCGGCAAATGTAATTATTATGAATGTGTCAAAAATAGCAAGGAGACATTTTAATTGTTTAGCTATTAATAAACTAGTGTTTTCTGTGTCAGTGTCGGCTGCAAAGATGAAGTTAATCGCCATCTCCGCAGTAGTGGACGCCTATAGAGAGAAATGCACATTTCGTATTACATAATCAGAGAGTGGCCTATTTCTTTTTGGTTTTGAATTGTTTAGAGCTGCAACAACTAGTCGATATAATCGATAATGAAAATCGACAATGATTCTCATTATCGATTAGTCGGGTCTGCCCTTCTACTTGGCTTCCACCAGTCGCGCCAAATTACAGCACTGAATAACGCATTTCTATGGACAAAGTGAAATAAATAGAGGAGTGGAAACAGAGTGAGCTGATGCAGGAAATGTGCGTGATCCAAGCGCCAAAAACACGAGAAGTCTTTATTTTAAGCTTCAAGCGAATGCATTACTGTTTAACATACCCTGTCACGCGCTTGAGAAATGTGTGTGCGTCTGCGTCCTCAGCGCAAAACGTTCCATTTTACAGGTTATATCCACTGATCTATATAGAGAACAGTAGTTATATCTGTAAATGCTACTAATTCACGTGAATATTTCCATTTTGCATGAAAGCGTGTCCTGAAAGTCTGTGTTACACTTTACTGAAAGAGCGCTGGCGCGGCGGGCATGCACATGGGTGTCAAATAGACTATGGACAGAACGCAATAGAGAGGAAGACAATTAATATTCAACGCAAAAGCATCCATTTAGCTGCAATATCTGCTTTAGGACGCTAAATGTAGGTTTAAAAGTTAACATGTAATACACGTATTTTATGAGTAGTAACCGTAAAGGGATAACAGCATGTAACTGAATATAAATGTAAGACGTTTCTTATAGCCTATTTACAGGAAAAAGAAATGACAGTAACAGGTTACTGTGTCCATAGTGAATGTGTGCGTGTTCCTGCAGAAAATTCCTATAATCTGGTAACACGGAGTTTGTGGTTTTTATATATATATATATATATATATATACACTCACCTAAAGGATTATTAGGAACACCTGTTCAATTTCTCATTAATGCAATTATCTAATCAACCAATCACATGGCAGTTGCTTCAATGCATTTAGGGGTGTGGTCCTGGTCAAGACAATCTCCTGAACTCCAAACTGAATGTCAGAATGGGAAAGAAAGGTGATTTAAGCAATTTTGAGCGTGGCATGGTTGTTGGTGCCAGACAGGCCGGTCTGAGTATTTCACAATCTGCTCAGTTACTGGGATTTTCACGCACAACCATTTCTAGAGTTTACAAAGAATGGTGTGAAAAGGGAAAAACATCCAGTATGCGGCAGTCCTGTGGGCGAAAATGCCTTGTTGATGCTAGAGGTCAGAGGAGAATGGGCCGACTGATTCAAGCTGATAGAAGAGCAACTTTGACTGAAATAACCACTCGTTACAACCGAGGTATGCAGCAAAGCATTTGTGAAGCCACAACACGCACAACCTTGAGGCGGATGGGCTACAACAGCAGAAGACCCCACCGGGTACCACTCATCTCCACTACAAATAGGAAAAAGAGGCTACAATTTGCACGAGCTCACCAAAATTGGACAGTTGAAGACTGGAAAAATGTTGCCTGGTCTGATGAGTCTGGATTTCTGTTGAGACATTCAGATGGTAGAGTCAGAATTTGGCGTAAACAGAATGAGAACATGGATCCATCATGCCTTGTTACCACTGTGCAGGCTGGTGGTGGTGGTGTAATGGTGTGGGGGATGTTTTCTTGGCACACTTTAGGCCCCTTAGTGCCAATTGGGCATCGTTTAAATGCCACAGCCTACCTGAGCATTGTTTCTGACCATGTCCATCCCTTTATGACCACCATGTACCCATCCTCTGATGGCTACTTCCAGCAGGATAATGCACCATGTCACAAAGCTCGAATCATTTCAAATTGGTTTCTTGAACATGACAATGAGTTCACTGTACTAAAATGGCCCCCACAGTCACCAGATCTCAACCCAATGGAGCATCTTTGGGATGTGGTGGAACGGGAGCTTCGTGCCCTGGATGTGCATCCCACAAATCTCCATCAACTGCAAGATGCTATCCTATCAATATGGGCCAACATTTCTAAAGAATGCTTTCAGCACCTTGTTGAATCAATGCCACGTAGAATTAAGGCAGTTCTGAAGGCGAAAGGGGGTCAAACACAGTATTAGTATGGTGTTCCTAATAATCCTTTAGGTGAGTGTATATATATATATAATTTTAATGTAGGGATTTAAACCTTTTAAACCTCCTTTTGCTTAGTAACTTTTTTGCACATAATGTATAGCACAGATATACCCCATTATATTTATTCTAGTAAAACAATGGTTAATTTGTGGTTACCATTGAATAACTACAATAACCCTGTTATTTATTTATTATTATCATTACTTTTGTTATAATTAACCATGGTTTTATTGTAAAACCATGGTTAATTTTTGTAAGGGAAGATATATTTACTATGTATGTTTTCATAGCATGTTTTTTCATAAAAAAAAAAGGTCTTTTTATCTGATTAATCGAAAAAATTATCGTCCAACTAATCGATTATCAAAATAATTGTTAGTTGCAGCCCTAGAATTGTTTCATTTAAAAGTAGACATTTCAAGTGACATATTTCTCATGTCTGTGAGGCAAGCAGCCTATACGCTGAGTTTCGGTTCATTTATGAGACGTGCTCTAGTTCACATGCAATGCAAGTGATCGCGCCGGTGCCTCCATGTCACGATTATATTGTCTGCTATATTGCCTCTTATTTATTAAATCCAGGCAATTGTTTGATGAAACATTGATTAAAATTAAGATACAATTTATACAAAACGAAATTCACTAAGGCTTTCTACAAAACAAAACTCAAAGAAGTGGTCAGAATCATTTCTGACCCACTCCATGTCTTCTGACATATTGCGCATCTTATGATGTGTCCTATCTTACGCATGCTGTGCACTTTTCATAATCAACATTACATTGACATTACAATAGACCCTTTTCACAAACTGATGATGCGTGTCTTAACCTCTTAAATCTATCCACAGTTTTCATTTTTTTAATTTTTAACAAATGTAACGTGCATTTGTGTTATTTTACATTGGCATTAAAGGTTCAGTGTGTAGTATTTCTGAAGATCTATTGAAAGAAATGCAATATAATACACATAACTATGTTTTCAGTGGTGTATAAAGGCCTTACATAATGAACTGTTATGTTTTTATTACCTTAGAATGAGCCATTTCTATCTACACACACCGCGGGTCCCCTTACAGTGAAGTCGCCATTTTGCGCCGCCATGTTTCTACAGTAGCCCTAAACAGACAAACTGCTGTACAGAGCGCTAGTCACTCTCTGCTGTCTCAGACGACATCTTTGTCCTGTGTCGGCCACCGTAGCTTCTTTGTGCTTCGAAAGGGAGGGGTGAGCAGTTGCAATTCACAACCTCACCGCTAGATGCCGCTAAAATGTACACACTGCACCTTTAAATGACAGTAAGCTAGTTAACGCTACTGTTTCTAAAACAATGGCTGAGGAAAATTTGACAACTTTTGTAAAGTCATAGAATTTCTTTCTTTTGCTGTTTAAGCAAATGGGAATGCAAAAACTATATTTGTTTTACTTTCCGTCACTATAGGAGTAAACTCTACTATGACAACTTCTGAGAACTGAGAAAAGGGTTTACTTTTTTACTTACTAATAATCGTAATGGATTGTGAATGGCAAATGGATGTTAATTTGTTTATATTGCATATTACACAAATGTTTACAGCACTTTTCATTATAGCCCTTGTGGTGTTTTGTAGATGGGTTGATCATAATAAAAACCTTTCCCTGCAGGCCTTCCTCCCACTGGCAGCTGGCAGGACCTCAAAGACCACATGCGGGAGGCTGGAGACGTGTGTTTCGCTGACGTGCAGCGTGACGGCGAGGGCGTGGTCGAGTTCCTCAGACGTGAGGACATGGAGTACGCGCTGCGGCGCCTGGATGGCACAGAGTTCAGATCCCACCAGGTGCGCTGCGATCCCTGTGAGAAGCAGGGCTCGATATTAGTGCTTGTCTGGGACAATTCTTTTGAAGGGGATAGTGAAAGAGAAATTTAACTTGCCTGACCGGACAAGTAGCCTGATTAAAAGTTCAATAACCAAAAAATAACTAGTGAGCCACCAAAACGCGAGAATGATTAGATTTTATTACATTTAGTGTAAGTGCCGATTGATGGTGGATAATATATGATGTATAATGTACTGACGGCTCGCACAGCCTCTCGAGGAGAAATCTAAACAAATGAGCACAACACACAAAGAAACTCAGTTAACATACTGTGGTAAAAATTCAAAATGTGGAGTTTTTATATTTATAATGCATGATACAGTTAAGCATTGTACGACCAAGAGTGCTGCATACCATCACGATTGAAAATGTGACACTGATTTCATACGACATTTCAATAAACACGTAGTTCATATTAAGTCCATTTACATTTTAGACGCAATATTGAATGTATGGCTGTTTCGCCAATTATTCTTACATATTCGGGTCTTTAGCGACCCGGATCTATATCTAACACGGATGGATCTCTGCCTGTCGCGATAATATATAAAACTACCGATATTAGAGTAACAATTACAGAAGAATAAAATAAAGCATATTTCGTTACCTTTTGGAGCGTGGAAGGGTTCAGTTTGAGCAGATGTTTTATACCAGGCATCATCACTGTCCTCGTCAGAGCTCATTTGCCAGTACATTCAGCATCTGGCTCATATTCGCGATCTCACACATATTCTGACTGACAGCTTGATGACTGACAGCTTCTTAACCAGATCCATCATCAAGTGACAGTGACGCTCATATTTGATTGTGTTCAGTACTTGCTCTGCAGTAAATCGCTGAGCCATTTCAAGTTTAGCAGATTATAATTAGGGCCCGAGCACCGATGGTGTGAGGACCCTATTGGAATTGCTCAGCCTATTATTATTATTCTCCCAAATGAATTGCATTTTTGAGGGCCTAAACATGCTTATAAACTCATGAAACTTTGCACGTGTCAAAAGTGGTGAAAATTTATGTCTGATATGGGTTTCAGAATTAGGCGTGGCAAAATGGCTCGATAGCGCCACCTACAAAATTTCAACGAAGTGCCCCTCCCGCTACGTTTCACGTACAGGTATGAAATTCGGTACACACATGTAACAGCCCAATACCTACAAAAAAGAAAATCTGAAAACCAACAGGAAGTTAGATATTTTTAATTTTGCCATTTCCAGACGCTGTACTTTAACAAACTCCTCCAAGAGATTTAATCAGATCAACATCATATTTGCACAGTCTAATCTAAAGGCCATTGCAACATTAAATTGCGAAGATCTTGAGTTTTCGCTGAAGGGCGTGTCCGTGGCGGCCTGACAAAGTTTGATGTTTCGCCATGAAAGAGGAAGCTGTTGTAACTCAGGCATACAATGTCCGATCTGCCCCAAACTTCATATGTTTGATAAGAGTCCTAGCCTGAAGACATCTACATGGCAATATTCATTATAGTCAAAGCGCCACCTGCTGGCAACAGGAAATGGAATGCGTTACACTGTAATTCACTCCCAGAAGCTCATTTAAATATGCCATGAAGTACCAAACATGCTAGAAACACATTTAATCATACAACTCATGGCTAGGTGCTAACGTATGCGATTAACGCCACAAAACAGGAAGTTGTTGTAACTTAGGCATACAATGTCCGATCTGCCTCAAACTTCACTTGTTTAATAATAGTCCTGGCCTGAAGACAACTACATGCCAATATTCAGTTATAGTCAAAGCGCCACCTGCTGGCAGCAGGAAACTGAAGTGACTTTGCCATATTTCTCCTATATTTACCGGCTTAAATGCATGTCGCCCACTATTCACTGTTTTCCTGAGGCCACCAGGTGGCGGTGCTCCCGTGTGCGAGGGCCCTTTCATCGCTGCTTGCAGCTTTAATTATTGTTTTGTTTTCTGTTTGAGGTAACTATGAGTGAAACGTCACTTCATCATTGCGTATCAGACATTGCCACCTTGTGGAATAAAGGTGAATTGCACTTATTCCGTCATTATAGATTCATTTATTGTTGTGCAGAAAAAAATATACATACACTCTTACACACCTCGGGTCGTTAGCGACCCTATACAAATCCGCTGGGAGACTTCGGTGTAAACACCCACTGCTGTGATTGGCTAACGTCTTTGCATTTGAAATAGTATTACTCTCTCTTTTAGCGTGTTTTTACTATTACAGTTCTCATGATTAACTAATCATGAAAAGTGTTGCATTACATTTAGATCTATGGCATTATATTAAGATCTATGGCATTATATTAAGATCTATGGCATTATATTGAGATCTATGGCATTATATTAAGATCTATGGCATTATATTAAGATCTATGGCATTATATTGAGATCTATGGAATTATATTAAGATCTATGGCATTATATTAAGATCTATGGCATTATATTGAGATCTATGGCATTATATTAAGATCTATGGCATTATATTTAGATATATGGCATTATATTAAGATCTATGGCATTATATTGAGATCTATGGCATTATATTAAGATCTATGGCATTATATTGAGATCTATGGCATTATATTAAGATCTATGGCATTGTATTAAGATCTATGGCATTATATTAAGATCTATGGCATTATATTGAGATCTATGGAATTATATTAAGATCTATGGCATTATATTGAGAACTATGGCATTATATTCTGATCATGGCATTATATTAAGATCTATGGCATTATATTTAGATCTATGGCATTATATTTAGATATATGGCATTATATTTAGATCTATGGCATTATATTAAGATATATGGCATTATATTAAGATCTATGGCATTATATTTAGATCTATGGCATTACATTAAGATCTATGGCATTATATTAAGATCTATGGCATTATATTGAGATCATGGCATTATATTAAGATCTATAGCATTATATTGAGATCATGGCATTATATTAAGATCTATGGCATTATATTTAGATCTATGGCATTATATTTAGATCTATGGCATTATATTAAGATATATGGCATTATATTAAGATCTATGGCATTATATTTAGATCTATGGCATTACATTAAGATCTATGGCATTATATTAAGATCTATGACATTTATATTTAGATCTATGGCATCTACAGCCTACGACATAGCTACGGCGTACACTCGACACAGAACTATAAATTGGGCTTAACATGTTTGGCAACTGGAAAAATGCAACTATGCAGCAGTGATGGTAAATAAAAAAGAAAGAATATATTGCGACTTTTTATCTCAGAATTCTGACTTTTTTTCTCGCAATTTCGTGATATAAAGATATAAATTCTGACTGAGAAAAAAAGTCAGAATTCTAAGATAAAAAGTCGCAATTACTCTTTTTATTTAGTGGCGGAAACGGGCTTCCATAGTAAATTCCTCCATCAAAGTCAGCTGCCTCCGTAATAATCTTCTGATACGTGCAGTGCAATCAAGTGAAAATCGCTACGTGACATAAATGATAAATCTATTAGGCAGTCTATTAGCGAAAGCACTTTTCTTCCTGTATTCTTCAGAACAAAAAGTTGCATTGTGAATGACGTAAGCGTGCTCCGGCCCGGTACGTTCAGTGCAATGTGAGTGCAGGCCAGTGGGGGTGTGGGGAGGGGGGACAATTGCACTCGGGCACGGTACAAGGCAACCGTACTTGGTGTGAGTACACCCTTAGTATGTTTAATAAAATTTCCTGCTAACATTTATCTTTTATTTCAGCTTTTTTTCTATTAACAGAGATGTTTTTAATAGTTTTAGTTAACGATAATACCCCTGATTTAAAATGAATCAAACCTTGTTTGTTGTGCAGGGAGAGACGTCCTACATCAGAGTCATGGAGGAGCGGGGCACAAGCTGGGGTCGCTCGCGCTCCCGGTCCAGGTCTCGCGGACGCTACTCACCCCCGTACCAGAGCAGAGGGTCGCCGCCTCCCCGCTACCGATCGCCACCACGTCACATGACCCGCCATAGCCCGCCCTCCCGCCGCCCTCCGCTCCAGCATCACAGCCCGCCGCCACGCCACTATCGATGAGCGCCAGCCGCCGTGGCTCCTTTTCTCGACCGCCACGCCCTCTTTTCCTTTTGTCAATTTTGTAATTTACATTCCATTGTAGGAACCCGAATGGCCTTATTCACCGTTCAGTTCATGGAGAGTTTGCGAAATATGTAAATGATCATGTGAATGATGCGCGTATGTTTACAGAACAGATGATGCGGATATGATTGTGAACGACCTGAAGATGAATAACCCGTTTTGTCCTTTGTGATTATTGGCAACAGACTAAAGACGTGCTGTTTGTGATTTCATAAACATGATTTTATGATTTGAATAAAAGGCTGGAATTTTAAAAATGTTTCTTTCTGGAATCTCCCCATGTGATTTTTTTTTTTTCCTTTTTTTTTTTTTTCCTTTTCTTTTCTTCTTGTTTTGTATCATGTGATGACTGTATGCATATTTTTTTTTTTTTTTCAATTAAAGCATCAAGTCAAATTTACTCCCACTATGTTTTGTGAGTCATTTTTACACAATGGTGTTTTGCAGGAATATTGGAAGCAATAACAATCATGGAAAACCTGGAAATAGGGAGTCACTGAATTATATAATAATTACGATATATACAATAATGAATTAAAATTATGTTAATTAGTCCAATAATTTAATTGTTCCATTAGTGTACTGATGTGACGCCTCAGATTTAATTCGGTTTCAATCATAGGTTTCAATGAGCTTATGAGTAGCAATATATTCAATTTTAAATGTAACATGCAAAATGGATGAAATATGTAAAATGGCAATGTATTTCTGTATTTAAATTTACATTTTCCCATACATATACACTCACCTAAAGGATTATTAGGAACACCTGTTCAATTTCTCATTAATGCAATTATCTAATCAACCAATCACATGGCAGTTGCTTCAATGCATTTAGGGGTGTGGTCCTGGTCAAGACAATCTCCTGAACTCCAAACTGAATGTCAGAATGGGAAAGAAAGGTGATTTAAGCAATTTTGAGCGTGGCGTGGTTGTTGGTGCCAGACGGGCCGGTCTGAGTATTTCACAATCTGCTCAGTTACTGGGATTTTCACGCACAACCATTTCTAGAGTTTACAAAGAATGGTGTGAAAAGGGAAAAACATCCAGTATGCGGCAGTCCTGTGGGCGAAAAATGCCTTGTTGATGCTAGAGGTCAGAGGAGAATGGGCCGACTGATTCAAGCTGATAGAAGAGCAACTTTGACTGAAATAACCACTCGTTACAACCGAGGTATGCAGCAAAGCATTTGTGAAGCCACAACACGCACAACCTTGAGGCGGATGGGCTACAACAGCAGAAGACCCCACCGGGTACCACTCATCTCCACTACAAATAGGAAAAAGAGGCTACAATTTGCACAAGCTCACCAAAATTGGACAGTTGAAGACTGGAAAAATGTTGCCTGGTCTGATGAGTCTGGATTTCTGTTGAGACATTCAGATGGTAGAGTCAGAATTTGGCGTAAACAGAATGAGAACATGGATCCATCATGCCTTGTTACCACTGTGCAGGCTGGTGGTGGTGGTGTAATGGTGTGGGGGATGTTTTCTTGGCACACTTTAGGCCCCTTAGTGCCAATTGGGCATCGTTTAAATGCCACGGCCTACCTGAGCATTGTTTCTGACCATGTCCATCCCTTTATGACCACCATGTACCCATCCTCTGATGGCTACTTCCAGCAGGATAACACTGTCACAAAGCTCCAATCATTTCAAATTGGTTTCTTGAACATGACAATGAGTTCACTGTACTAAAATGGCCCCCACAGTCACCAGATCTCAACCCAATAGAGCATCTTTGGGATGTGGTGGAACGGGAGCTTCGTGCCCTGGATGTGCATCCCACAAATCTCCATCAACTGCAAGATGCTATCCTATCAATATGGGCCAACATTTCTAAAGAATGCTTTCAGCACCTTGTTGAATCAATGCCACGTAGAATTAAGGCAGTTCTGAAGGCGAAAGGGGGTCAAACACAGTATTAGTATGGTGCTCCTAATAATCCTTTAGGTGAGTGTATGTGCAACGTTTGGTGCAAAATCGGCTACGCCCACTTTAGGCTTTAAAAATGCTCTTCAGAAACCTACAGGTGACGTCACGTACACTACGTCCATATTTTTTTTTAGTCTATATACTATATATATTTTATGTCTACATTGCTACCCATAAGCTTCCATAATAAGAACTAAAATGGCCAATCAAATCAAAGAAGGCGGGGCTTACCCTTCACAGAAACCGTTACTCGAGCGCGACGCCTCAGTGTTTGACGTTGCTAAAGAGCGCGAATGTGAGGTAAGATTTAAATAACTGTTTTACGACATTAATAATAAATGATAAACAGTAATATCCAGTGACGCAAACTACTCTGCTTTCTTGTCAAATTTCGCCGTATTGAATCAATAACCGTTAAAAACGTTGAAAGGAAGCGGATATAGATCTGAATCAAACTGCCAAAGTCACGTGATTTCAGCAAACGACGCTTCCTTTCGACATTTTTAACGGTATTGATCTCTCTGAACCCATGGGTCCGTATCGTTATCATTTATTGATTCTCATACATCAGTTCTATACATTTGTAGACATTTTAATGACATTTTTATAATAAAAACGAATAGTTGTTGTAGTTAAGTCTCTTATTGGCCTGAACCAGGCTCTCCATAAAACAAAAACAAGCCGTACAGTAATAAAATAACATATTATGCAGACACTTCGTATTTAACAGTATTAGATGCATCGATTACAGCATTTGACCAGCATCAGGCGCCACCAGCGTGTGACGGTTCAAGAGAATCATTTTGCGAATCGGTTCCCTTGAATCAAAGTTTTGAAAAGCTTAGTTTCTCCAAATGCATCGCTATCTGAAATACATTTATATTCTTTAATTTAAATACCATTACACTCCCCCTCCCAAAACAAATTGGCCTTGAGCACATAAGTGAAACAACTGTTGGCTTGCGGTAAAAAAATAAAAAATAAAAATAATGCACATGACCTCAATATGTATTGAATGAGGCACATTAAAGGATTAGTTCGCTTCAAAATGAAAATTTCCTGATAATTTACTCATCCCCATCTCATCCAAGGTGTTGTCATGTCTTTCTTCAGTCAAAAAGAAATTCAGTTTTTTGAGGAAAACATTCCAGGATTTTTCTCCACGTAATGGACTTCAATGGGGACCAACGGTTGAAGGTCCAAATCAATGCAGTTTCAGAGGCTCTGCACGATCCCAGACGAGGAATAGAGTCTCATCTAGACAAACCATTAGCCATTTAAAAAAAAAAAAAAAAGTATATACTTTTAACCTCAAATGCGCAACTTCGGCGTTCTTCATCCCGGCGTATGACATCACGTCGGAAAGGTCACATCTGTGATGTAGGTGGAAGTACCGACCCAGTGCCGAAAAACTCCATCTCATGTTCTCCTCCAAATTTTAAAATTGTCCGACATCGTTGTTTTACCTTTATTTTTGTAAAGGGCGTTTGATTTAGTCTTTGCACGTTCATTTTAACACTGGGTCGGTACTTACACCCACGCGTGACCTTTCCGACGTCGAGCATCCATGGTTAAAAAGTATATAAAATGGTGTTTTTTTTTTTTAAATGGCGGATGGTTTGGCTAGATAAGACTCTATTCCTCTGGGATCGTGCAGAGCCTCTGAAACGGCATCGATTTGGACCTTCAACCGTTGGTCCCCATTGAAGTCCATTACGTGGAGAAAAATCCTAGAATGTTTTCCTCAAAAAACTTCTTTTCGACTGAAAAAAGAAAGACATGAACACCTTGGATGAGAGGGGGTGAGTAAATGATCAGGACATTTTCATTTTGCAGTGAACTAATCCTTTAAAGACAGATGCACGTGGCCACCCAAACACATCGGTTTCATTTCCCTGCATGTTTAAAAAATCCCCACGTGATGCTGACAGCTCAAACATGCCACATAATCCCCATTTAATAATTTAACAAGCAATGCACAGTTTCCAAAACATGTCCATCAGAGTCAGTGATGCAGTCTTTGTCCTGATGATGGCAACGTTCATATAAAGCAAAGATAAACATCAGCTGTCTGGCTTCTCTCTGTTTGGGCCCATGAACTCCACACCTTCTATAGGGATGTCCTTCTCCTTGATGGCTTTCTGTAAACACACACCAGAGCATCAGTGATTGACAGCACATTTCTAAACCTCCTGCTTCACATGCACATGTATGTACCTGAACACACGTGTGGTATTTGTGGAAGAGCTCGCTGCACGGATCTGCGCTGCGGTCTCCTTTCAGGAACTTCTCTGCGAACCAGCGGTTAAAACACTGATCATACTCGCGCTTGAGCTCCGTGCAGCCCTCGCCGACACTGTTCATCTTCACACCGCGCCGAGACGACACCGCTTACGGGTTTAATGCAGGAGATCGCGCTGTTTATTCCGCAGTCTCGCTTGACTTTGCCGACACCACGTGGTGTCGCGTGGCGCACGATGATGACGTCGCGTCAGCCGCAGTAATAAAAGTCTTCAAGGACAAAACTGGACTCGGTTGATTAATGTTTGAAAATAAAATAAAAAATAATGACAAAACAGTGAAATAGAGTTTTAATCAATAACAGAGTGATTCGTCTTTTACGAAACCATTTCACTCATAAAAGTTCATAAAAATAGGAAATTGAAGATCAATATTTACTGAAGACGCAGAACTATTTCATTCTTCAGAAAAATAATTAATAAAACGTTCATAAAAATAGGAAATTGAAGATCAATATTTACTGAAGACGCAGAACTATTTCATTCTTCAGAAAAATAATTAATAAAACGTTCATAAAAATAGGAAATTGAAGATCAATATTTACTGAAGACGCAGAACTATTTCATTCTTCAGAAAAATAATTAATAAAACGTTCATAAAAATAGGAAATTGAAGATCAATATTTACTGAAGACGCAGAACTATTTCATTCTTCAGAAAAATAATTAATAAAAAGTTCATAAAAATAGGAAATTGAAGATCAATATTTACTGAAGACGCAGAACTATTTCATTCTTCAGAAAAATAATTAATAAAACATTAATAAAAATAGGAAATTGAAGATCAATATTTACTGAAGACGCAGAACTATTTCATTCTTCAGAAAAATAATTAATAAAACGTTCATAAAAATAGGAAATTGAAGATCAATATTTACTGAAGACGCAGAACTATTTCATTCTTCAGAAAAATAATTAATAAAACGTTCATAAAAATAGGAAATTGAAGATCAATATTTACTGAAGACGCAGAACTATTTCATTCTTCAGAAAAATAATTAATAAAACGTTCATAAAAATAGGAAATTGAAGATCAATATTTACTGAAGACGCAGAACCATTTCATTCTTCAGAAAAATAATTAATAAAACGTTCATAAAAATAGGAAATTGAAGATCAATATTTACTGAAGACGCAGAACTATTTCATTCTTCAGAAAAATAATTAATAAAACATTAATAAAAATAGGAAATTGAAGATCAATATTTACTGAAGACGCAGAACTATTTTATTCTTCAGAAAAATAATTAATAAAACGTTCATAAAAATAGGAAATTGAAGATCAATATTTACTGAAGACGCAGAACTATTTCATTCTTCAGAAAAATAATGAATAAAACGTTAATAAAAATAGGAAATTGAAGATCAATATTTACTGAAGACGCAGAACCATTTCATTCTTCAGAAAAATAATTAATAAAACGTTCATAAAAATAGGAAATTGAAGATCAATATTTACTGAAGATGCAGAACTATTTCATTCTTCAGAAAAATAATTAATAAAACGTTAATAAAAATAGGAAATTGAAGATCAATATTTACTGAAGATGCAGAACCATTTCATTCTTCAGAAAAATAATTAATAAAACGTTAATAAAAATAGGAAATTGAAGATCAATATTTACTGAAGATGCAGAACTATTTCATTCTTCAGAAAAATAATGAATAAAACGTTAATAAAAATAGGAAATTGAAGATCAATATTTACTGAAGACGCAGAACTATTTCATTCTTCAGAAAAATAATTAATAAAACGTTCATAAAAATAGGAAATTGAAGATCAATATTTACTGAAGATGCAGAACTATTCCATTCTTCAGAAAAATAATTAATAAAACATTCATAAAAATAGGAAATTGAAGATCAATATTTACTGAAGACGCAGAACTATTTCATTCTTCAGAAAAATAATTAATAAAACGTTCATAAAAATAGGAAATTGAAGATCAATATTTACTGAAGATGCAGAACTATTTCATTCTTCAGAAAAATAATTAATAAAACGTTCATAAAAATAGGAAATTGAAGATCAATATTTACTGAAGATGCAGAACTATTTCATTCTTCAGAAAAATAATTAATAAAACGTTAATAAAAATAGGAAATTGAAGATCAATATTTACTGAAGACGCAGAACTATTTCATTCTTCAGAAAAATAATTAATAAAACGTTCATAAAAATAGGAAATTGAAGATCAATATTTACTGAAGACGCAGAACTATTTCATTCTTCAGAAAAATAATTAATAAAAAGTTCATAAAAATAGGAAATTGAAGATCAATATTTACTGAAGACGCAGAACTATTTCATTCTTCAGAAAAATAATTAATAAAACGTTCATAAAAATAGGAAATTGAAGATCAATATTTACTGAAGACGCAGAACTATTTCATTCTTCAGAAAAATAATTAATAAAACATTAATAAAAATAGGAAATTGAAGATCAATATTTACTGAAGACGCAGAACTATTTTATTCTTCAGAAAAATAATTAATAAAACGTTCATAAAAATAGGAAATTGAAGATCAATATTTACTGAAGACGCAGAACTATTTCATTCTTCAGAAAAATAATGAATAAAACGTTAATAAAAATAGGAAATTGAAGATCAATATTTACTGAAGACGCAGAACCATTTCATTCTTCAGAAAAATAATTAATAAAACGTTCATAAAAATAGGAAATTGAAGATCAATATTTACTGAAGATGCAGAACTATTTCATTCTTCAGAAAAATAATTAATAAAACATTCATAAAAATAGGAAATTGAAGATCAATATTTACTGAAGACGCAGAACCATTTCATTCTTCAGAAAAATAATTAATAAAACGTTCATAAAAATAGGAAATTGAAGATCAATATTTACTGAAGATGCAGAACTATTTCATTCTTCAGAAAAATAATGAATAAAACGTTAATAAAAATAGGAAATTGAAGATCAATATTTACTGAAGACGCAGAACTATTTCATTCTTCAGAAAAATAATTAATAAAACGTTCATAAAAATAGGAAATTGAAGATCAATATTTACTGAAGATGCAGAACTATTCCATTCTTCAGAAAAATAATTAATAAAACATTCATAAAAATAGGAAATTGAAGATCAATATTTACTGAAGACGCAGAACTATTTCATTCTTCAGAAAAATAATTAATAAAACGTTCATAAAAATAGGAAATTGAAGATCAATATTTACTGAAGATGCAGAACTATTTCATTCTTCAGAAAAATAATTAATAAAACGTTAATAAAAATAGGAAATTGAAGATCAATATTTACTGAAGACGCAGAACCATTTCATTCTTCAGAAAAATAATTAATAAAACGTTCATAAAAATAGGAAATTGAAGATCAATATTTACTGAAGATGCAGAACTATTCCATTCTTCAGAAAAATAATGAATAAAACGTTAATAAAAATAGGAAATTGAAGATCAATATTTACTGAAGACGCAGAACTATTTCATTCTTCAGAAAAATAATGAATAAAACGTTCATAAAAATAGGAAATTGAAGATCAATATTTACTGAAGACGCAGAACTATTTCATTCTTCAGAAAAATAATTAATAAAACGTTCATAAAAATAGGAAATTGAAGATCAATATTTACTGAAGACGCAGAACTATTTCATTCTTCAGAAAAATAATTAATAAAACGTTCATAAAAATAGGAAATTGAAGATCAATATTTACTGAAGACGCAGAACCATTTCATTCTTCAGAAAAATAATTAATAAAACGTTCATAAAAATAGGAAATTGAAGATCAATATTTACTGAAGACGCAGAACTATTTCATTCTTCAGAAAAATAATTAATAAAACATTAATAAAAATAGGAAATTGAAGATCAATATTTACTGAAGACGCAGAACTATTTTATTCTTCAGAAAAATAATTAATAAAACGTTCATAAAAATAGGAAATTGAAGATCAATATTTACTGAAGACGCAGAACTATTTCATTCTTCAGAAAAATAATGAATAAAACGTTAATAAAAATAGGAAATTGAAGATCAATATTTACTGAAGACGCAGAACCATTTCATTCTTCAGAAAAATAATTAATAAAACGTTCATAAAAATAGGAAATTGAAGATCAATATTTACTGAAGATGCAGAACTATTTCATTCTTCAGAAAAATAATTAATAAAACGTTAATAAAAATAGGAAATTGAAGATCAATATTTACTGAAGATGCAGAACCATTTCATTCTTCAGAAAAATAATTAATAAAACGTTAATAAAAATAGGAAATTGAAGATCAATATTTACTGAAGATGCAGAACTATTTCATTCTTCAGAAAAATAATGAATAAAACGTTAATAAAAATAGGAAATTGAAGATCAATATTTACTGAAGACGCAGAACTATTTCATTCTTCAGAAAAATAATTAATAAAACGTTCATAAAAATAGGAAATTGAAGATCAATATTTACTGAAGATGCAGAACTATTCCATTCTTCAGAAAAATAATTAATAAAACATTCATAAAAATAGGAAATTGAAGATCAATATTTACTGAAGACGCAGAACTATTTCATTCTTCAGAAAAATAATTAATAAAACGTTCATAAAAATAGGAAATTGAAGATCAATATTTACTGAAGATGCAGAACTATTTCATTCTTCAGAAAAATAATTAATAAAACGTTCATAAAAATAGGAAATTGAAGATCAATATTTACTGAAGATGCAGAACTATTTCATTCTTCAGAAAAATAATTAATAAAACGTTAATAAAAATAGGAAATTGAAGATCAATATTTACTGAAGACGCAGAACTATTTCATTCTTCAGAAAAATAATTAATAAAACGTTCATAAAAATAGGAAATTGAAGATCAATATTTACTGAAGACGCAGAACTATTTCATTCTTCAGAAAAATAATTAATAAAAAGTTCATAAAAATAGGAAATTGAAGATCAATATTTACTGAAGACGCAGAACTATTTCATTCTTCAGAAAAATAATTAATAAAACGTTCATAAAAATAGGAAATTGAAGATCAATATTTACTGAAGACGCAGAACTATTTCATTCTTCAGAAAAATAATTAATAAAACATTAATAAAAATAGGAAATTGAAGATCAATATTTACTGAAGACGCAGAACTATTTTATTCTTCAGAAAAATAATTAATAAAACGTTCATAAAAATAGGAAATTGAAGATCAATATTTACTGAAGACGCAGAACTATTTCATTCTTCAGAAAAATAATGAATAAAACGTTAATAAAAATAGGAAATTGAAGATCAATATTTACTGAAGACGCAGAACCATTTCATTCTTCAGAAAAATAATTAATAAAACGTTCATAAAAATAGGAAATTGAAGATCAATATTTACTGAAGATGCAGAACTATTTCATTCTTCAGAAAAATAATTAATAAAACATTCATAAAAATAGGAAATTGAAGATCAATATTTACTGAAGACGCAGAACCATTTCATTCTTCAGAAAAATAATTAATAAAACGTTCATAAAAATAGGAAATTGAAGATCAATATTTACTGAAGATGCAGAACTATTTCATTCTTCAGAAAAATAATGAATAAAACGTTAATAAAAATAGGAAATTGAAGATCAATATTTACTGAAGACGCAGAACTATTTCATTCTTCAGAAAAATAATTAATAAAACGTTCATAAAAATAGGAAATTGAAGATCAATATTTACTGAAGATGCAGAACTATTCCATTCTTCAGAAAAATAATTAATAAAACATTCATAAAAATAGGAAATTGAAGATCAATATTTACTGAAGACGCAGAACTATTTCATTCTTCAGAAAAATAATTAATAAAACGTTCATAAAAATAGGAAATTGAAGATCAATATTTACTGAAGATGCAGAACTATTTCATTCTTCAGAAAAATAATTAATAAAACGTTAATAAAAATAGGAAATTGAAGATCAATATTTACTGAAGACGCAGAACCATTTCATTCTTCAGAAAAATAATTAATAAAACGTTCATAAAAATAGGAAATTGAAGATCAATATTTACTGAAGATGCAGAACTATTCCATTCTTCAGAAAAATAATGAATAAAACGTTAATAAAAATAGGAAATTGAAGATCAATATTTACTGAAGACGCAGAACTATTTCATTCTTCAGAAAAATAATTAATAAAACGTTCATAAAAATAGGAAATTGAAGATCAATATTTACTGAAGATGCAGAACTATTTCATTCTTCAGAAAAATAATTAATAAAACGTTAATAAAAATAGGAAATTGAAGATCAATATTTACTGAAGACGCAGAACCATTTCATTCTTCAGAAAAATAATTAATAAAACGTTAATAAAAATAGGAAATTGAAGATCAATATTTACTGAAGATGCAGAACCATTTCATTCTTCAGAAAAATAATTAATAAAACGTTAATAAAAATAGGAAATTGAAGATCAATATTTACTGAAGATGCAGAACTATTTCATTCTTCAGAAAAATAATGAATAAAACGTTAATAAAAATAGGAAATTGAAGATCAATATTTACTGAAGACGCAGAACTATTTCATTCTTCAGAAAAATAATTAATAAAACGTTAATAAAAATAGGAAATTGAAGATCAATATTTACTGAAGACGCAGAACCATTTCATTCTTCAGAAAAATAATTAATAAAACATTAATAAAAATAGGAAATTGAAGATCAATATTTACTGAAGATGCAGAACTATTTCATTCTTCAGAAAAATAATTAATAAAACATTAATAAAAATAGGAAATTGAAGATCAATATTTACTGAAGATGCAGAACTATTTCATTCTTCAGAAAAATTATTAATAAAACATTAATAAAAATAGGAAATTGAAGATCAATATTTACTGAAGATGCAGAACTATTTTATTCTTCAGAAAAATAATTAATAAAACATTAATAAAAATAGGAAATTGAAGATCAATATTTACTGAAGATGCAGAACTATTTCATTCTTCAGAAAAATAATTAATAAAACGTTCATAAAAATAGGAAATTGAAGATCAATATTTACTGAAGATGCAGAACTATTTCATTCTTCAGAAAAATTATTAATAAAACATTAATAAAAATAGGAAATTGAAGATCAATATTTACTGAAGATGCAGAACTATTTTATTCTTCAGAAAAATAATTAATAAAACATTAATAAAAATAGGAAATTGAAGATCAATATTTACTGAAGATGCAGAACTATTTCATTCTTCAGAAAAATAATTAATAAAACATTAATAAAAATAGGAAATTGAAGATCAATATTTACTGAAGACGCAGAACTATTCCATTCTTCAGAAAAATAATTAATAAAACGTTAATAAAAATAGGAAATTGAAGATCAATATTTACTGAAGACGCAGAACTATTCCATTCTTCAGAAAAATAATTAATAAAACATTAATAAAAATAGGAAATTGAAGATCAATATTTACTGAAGACGCAGAACTATTTCATTCTTCAGAAAAATTATTAATAAAACGTTAATAAAAATAGGAAATTGAAGATCAATATTTACTGAAGATGCAGAACTATTTCATTCTTCAGAAAAATTATTAATAAAACATTAATAAAAATAGGAAATTGAAGATCAATATTTACTGAAGATGCAGAACTATTTTATTCTTCAGAAAAATAATTAATAAAACATTAATAAAAATAGGAAATTGAAGATCAATATTTACTGAAGATGCAGAACTATTTCATTCTTCAGAAAAATAATTAATAAAACATTAATAAAAATAGGAAATTGAAGATCAATATTTACTGAAGACGCAGAACTATTCCATTCTTCAGAAAAATAATTAATAAAACGTTAATAAAAATAGGAAATTGAAGATCAATATTTACTGAAGACGCAGAACTATTTCATTCTTCAGAAAAATAATTAATAAAACATTAATAAAAATAGGAAATTGAAGATCAATATTTACTGAAGATGCAGAACCATTTCATTCTTCAGAAAAATAATTAATAAAACGTTCATAAAAATAGGAAATTGAAGATCAATATTTACTGAAGACGCAGAACTATTTCATTCTTCAGAAAAATAATTAATAAAACGTTAATAAAAATAGGAAATTGAAGATCAATATTTACTGAAGATGCAGAACTATTTCATTCTTCAGAAAAATAATTAATAAAACGTTCATAAAAATAGGAAATTGAAGATCAATATTTACTGAAGACGCAGAACTATTTCATTCTTCAGAAAAATAATTAATAAAACGTTAATAAAAATAGGAAATTGAAGATCAATATTTACTGAAGACGCAGAACTATTTCATTCTTCAGAAAAATAATTAATAAAACGTTAATAAAAATAGGAAATTGAAGATCAATATTTACTGAAGACGCAGAACTATTTCATTCTTCAGAAAAATAATTAATAAAACGTTCATAAAAATAGGAAATTGAAGATCAATATTTACTGAAGACGCAGAACTATTTCATTCTTCAGAAAAATAATTAATAAAACGTTCATAAAAATAGGAAATTGAAGATCAATATTTACTGAAGACGCAGAACTATTTCATTCTTCAGAAAAATAATTAATAAAACGTTCATAAAAATAGGAAATTGAAGATCAATATTTACTGAAGACGCAGAACTATTTCATTCTTCAGAAAAATAATTAATAAAACGTTAATAAAAATAGGAAATTGAAGATCAATATTTACTGAAGACGCAGAACTATTTCATTCTTCAGAAAAATAATTAATAAAACATTAATAAAAATAGGAAATTGAAGATCAATATTTACTGAAGACGCAGAACTATTCCATTCTTCAGAAAAATAATTAATAAAACATTAATAAAAATAGGAAATTGAAGATCAATATTTACTGAAGATGCAGAACTATTTCATTCTTCAGAAAAATAATTAATAAAACGTTCATAAAAATAGGAAATTGAAGATCAATATTTACTGAAGACGCAGAACTATTTCATTCTTCAGAAAAATAATTAATAAAACATTAATAAAAATAGGAAATTGAAGATCAATATTTACTGAAGACGCAGAACTATTTCATTCTTCAGAAAAATAATTAATAAAACATTAATAAAAATAGGAAATTGAAGATCAATATTTACTGAAGACGCAGAACTATTCCATTCTTCAGAAAAATAATTAATAAAACATTAATAAAAATAGGAAATTGAAGATCAATATTTACTGAAGACGCAGAACTATTTCATTCTTCAGAAAAATAATTAATAAAACGTTCATAAAAATAGGAAATTGAAGATCAATATTTACTGAAGACGCAGAACTATTTCATTCTTCAGAAAAATAATTAATAAAACGTTAATAAAAATAGGAAATTGAAGATCAATATTTACTGAAGACGCAGAACTATTTCATTCTTCAGAAAAATAATTAATAAAACATTAATAAAAATAGGAAATTGAAGATCAATATTTACTGAAGACGCAGAACTATTCCATTCTTCAGAAAAATAATTAATAAAACATTAATAAAAATAGGAAATTGAAGATCAATATTTACTGAAGATGCAGAACTATTTCATTCTTCAGAAAAATTATTAATAAAACGTTAATAAAAATAGGAAATTGAAGATCAATATTTACTGAAGATGCAGAACCATTTCATTCTTCAGAAAAATAATTAATAAAACATTAATAAAAATAGGAAATTGAAGATCAATATTTACTGAAGATGCAGAACTATTTCATTCTTCAGAAAAATTATTAATAAAACGTTAATAAAAATAGGAAATTGAAGATCAATATTTACTGAAGACGCAGAACTATTTCATTCTTCAGAAAAATTATTAATAAAACGTTAATAAAAATAGGAAATTGAAGATCAATATTTACTGAAGATGCAGAACTATTTCATTCTTCAGAAAAATTATTAATAAAACGTTAATAAAAATAGGAAATTGAAGATCAATGTTTACTGAAGACGCAGAACTATTTCATTCTTCAGAAAAATAATTAATAAAACGTTCATAAAAATAGGAAATTGAAGATCAATATTTACTGAAGATGCAGAACTATTTCATTCTTCAGAAAAATAATGAATAAAACGTTAATAAAAATAGGAAATTGAAGATCAATATTTACTGAAGACGCAGAACTATTCCATTCTTCAGAAAAATAATTAATAAAACGTTAATAAAAATAGGAAATTGAAGATCAATATTTACTGAAGACGCAGAACTATTTCATTCTTCAGAAAAATAATTAATAAAACGTTAATAAAAATAGGAAATTGAAGATCAATATTTACTGAAGACGCAGAACTATTTCATTCTTCAGAAAAATAATTAATAAAACGTTCATAAAAATAGGAAATTGAAGATCAATATTTACTGAAGACGCAGAACTATTTCATTCTTCAGAAAAATAATTAATAAAACGTTAATAAAAATAGGAAATTGAAGATCAATATTTACTGAAGACGCAGAACTATTTCATTCTTCAGAAAAATAATTAATAAAACGTTAATAAAAATAGGAAATTGAAGATCAATATTTACTGAAGACGCAGAACTATTTCATTCTTCAGAAAAATAATTAATAAAACGTTAATAAAAATAGGAAATTGAAGATCAATATTTACTGAAGACGCAGAACTATTTCATTCTTCAGAAAAATAATTAATAAAACGTTAATAAAAATAGGAAATTGAAGATCAATATTTACTGAAGACGCAGAACTATTTCATTCTTCAGAAAAATAATTAATAAAACATTAATAAAAATAGGAAATTGAAGATCAATATTTACTGAAGATGCAGAACCATTTCATTCTTCAGAAAAATAATTAATAAAACGTTCATAAAAATAGGAAATTGAAGATCAATATTTACTGAAGACGCAGAACTATTTCATTCTTCAGAAAAATAATTAATAAAACGTTCATAAAAATAGGAAATTGAAGATCAATATTTACTGAAGATGCAGAACCATTTCATTCTTCAGAAAAATAATTAATAAAACGTTCATAAAAATAGGAAATTGAAGATCAATATTTACTGAAGATGCAGAACTATTTCATTCTTCAGAAAAATAATTAATAAAACGTTAATAAAAATAGGAAATTGAAGATCAATATTTACTGAAGATGCAGAACTATTTCATTCTTCAGAAAAATTATTAATAAAACGTTCATAAAAATAGGAAATTGAAGATCAATATTTACTGAAGATGCAGAACTATTTCATTCTTCAGAAAAATAATTAATAAAACGTTAATAAAAATAGGAAATTGAAGATCAATATTTACTGAAGATGCAGAACTATTTCATTCTTCAGAAAAATAATTAATAAAACGTTAATAAAAATAGGAAATTGAAGATCAATATTTACTGAAGATGCAGAACTATTTCATTCTTCAGAAAAATTATTAATAAAACGTTCATAAAAATAGGAAATTGAAGATCAATATTTACTGAAGATGCAGAACTATTTCATTCTTCAGAAAAATAATTAATAAAACGTTAATAAAAATAGGAAATTGAAGATCAATATTTACTGAAGATGCAGAACTATTTCATTCTTCAGAAAAATTATTAATAAAACATTAATAAAAATAGGAAATTGAAGATCAATATTTACTGAAGATGCAGAACTATTTCATTCTTCAGAAAAATAATTAATAAAACATTAATAAAAATAGGAAATTGAAGATCAATATTTACTGAAGACGCAGAACTATTCCATTCTTCAGAAAAATAATTAATAAAACGTTAATAAAAATAGGAAATTGAAGATCAATATTTACTGAAGACGCAGAACTATTTCATTCTTCAGAAAAATTATTAATAAAACGTTAATAAAAATAGGAAATTGAAGATCAATATTTACTGAAGACGCAGAACTATTTCATTCTTCAGAAAAATTATTAATAAAACGTTCATAAAAATAGGAAATTGAAGATCAATATTTACTGAAGACGCAGAACTATTCCATTCTTCAGAAAAATAATTAATAAAACATTAATAAAAATAGGAAATTGAAGATCAATATTTACTGAAGATGCAGAACTATTTCATTCTTCAGAAAAATTATTAATAAAACGTTAATAAAAATAGGAAATTGAAGATCAATATTTACTGAAGACGCAGAACTATTTCATTCTTCAGAAAAATTATTAATAAAACGTTAATAAAAATAGGAAATTGAAGATCAATATTTACTGAAGATGCAGAACTATTCCATTCTTCAGAAAAATTATTAATAAAACGTTAATAAAAATAGGAAATTGAAGATCAATATTTACTGAAGATGCAGAACTATTTCATTCTTCAGAAAAATTATTAATAAAACGTTAATAAAAATAGGAAATTGAAGATCAATATTTACTGAAGACGCAGAACTATTTCATTCTTCAGAAAAATTATTAATAAAACGTTAATAAAAATAGGAAATTGAAGATCAATATTTACTGAAGATGCAGAACTATTTCATTCTTCAGAAAAATTATTAATAAAACGTTAATAAAAATAGGAAATTGAAGATCAATATTTACTGAAGACGCAGAACTATTTCATTCTTCAGAAAAATAATTAATAAAACGTTAATAAAAATAGGAAATTGAAGATCAATATTTACTGAAGATGCAGAACTATTTCATTCTTCAGAAAAATTATTAATAAAACGTTCATAAAAATAGGAAATTGAAGATCAATATTTACTGAAGATGCAGAACTATTTCATTCTTCAGAAAAATAATTAATAAAACGTTAATAAAAATAGGAAATTGAAGATCAATATTTACTGAAGACGCAGAACTATTTCATTCTTCAGAAAAATAATTAATAAAACGTTAATAAAAATAGGAAATTGAAGATCAATATTTACTGAAGATGCAGAACTATTTCATTCTTCAGAAAAATTATTAATAAAACGTTCATAAAAATAGGAAATTGAAGATCAATATTTACTGAAGATGCAGAACTATTTCATTCTTCAGAAAAATAATTAATAAAACGTTAATAAAAATAGGAAATTGAAGATCAATATTTACTGAAGATGCAGAACTATTTCATTCTTCAGAAAAATTATTAATAAAACATTAATAAAAATAGGAAATTGAAGATCAATATTTACTGAAGATGCAGAACTATTTTATTCTTCAGAAAAATAATTAATAAAACATTAATAAAAATAGGAAATTGAAGATCAATATTTACTGAAGATGCAGAACTATTTCATTCTTCAGAAAAATAATTAATAAAACATTAATAAAAATAGGAAATTGAAGATCAATATTTACTGAAGACGCAGAACTATTCCATTCTTCAGAAAAATAATTAATAAAACGTTAATAAAAATAGGAAATTGAAGATCAATATTTACTGAAGACGCAGAACTATTTCATTCTTCAGAAAAATTATTAATAAAACGTTAATAAAAATAGGAAATTGAAGATCAATATTTACTGAAGACGCAGAACTATTTCATTCTTCAGAAAAATTATTAATAAAACGTTCATAAAAATAGGAAATTGAAGATCAATATTTACTGAAGACGCAGAACTATTCCATTCTTCAGAAAAATAATTAATAAAACATTAATAAAAATAGGAAATTGAAGATCAATATTTACTGAAGATGCAGAACTATTTCATTCTTCAGAAAAATTATTAATAAAACGTTAATAAAAATAGGAAATTGAAGATCAATATTTACTGAAGACGCAGAACTATTTCATTCTTCAGAAAAATTATTAATAAAACGTTAATAAAAATAGGAAATTGAAGATCAATATTTACTGAAGATGCAGAACTATTCCATTCTTCAGAAAAATTATTAATAAAACGTTAATAAAAATAGGAAATTGAAGATCAATATTTACTGAAGACGCAGAACTATTTCATTCTTCAGAAAAATTATTAATAAAACGTTAATAAAAATAGGAAATTGAAGATCAATATTTACTGAAGATGCAGAACTATTTCATTCTTCAGAAAAATTATTAATAAAACGTTAATAAAAATAGGAAATTGAAGATCAATATTTACTGAAGACGCAGAACTATTTCATTCTTCAGAAAAATAATTAATAAAACGTTAATAAAAATAGGAAATTGAAGATCAATATTTACTGAAGATGCAGAACTATTTCATTCTTCAGAAAAATAATGAATAAAACGTTAATAAAAATAGGAAATTGAAGATCAATATTTACTGAAGACGCAGAACTATTCCATTCTTCAGAAAAATAATTAATAAAACGTTCATAAAAATAGGAAATTGAAGATCAATATTTACTGAAGACGCAGAACTATTTCATTCTTCAGAAAAATAATTAATAAAACGTTAATAAAAATAGGAAATTGAAGATCAATATTTACTGAAGACGCAGAACTATTTCATTCTTCAGAAAAATAATTAATAAAACGTTCATAAAAATAGGAAATTGAAGATCAATATTTACTGAAGACGCAGAACCATTTCATTCTTTACAAAAATAATAAATTAATAAAAAGTTCATAAAAATTGGAAATTGAAGATCAATATTTACTGAAGACGCAGAACCATTTCATTCTTCAGAAAAATAATTAATAAAACGTTAATAAAAATAGGAAATTGAAGATCAATATTTACTGAAGATGCAGAACTATTTCATTCTTCAGAAAAATAATTAATAAAACGTTCATAAAAATAGGAAATTGAAGATCAATATTTACTGAAGACGCAGAACCATTTCATTCTTTACAAAAATAATAAATTAATAAAAAGTTCATAAAAATTGGAAATTGAAGATCAATATTTACTGAAGACGCAGAACTATTTCATTCTTCAGAAAAATAATAAATTAATAAAAAGTTCATAAAAATAGGAAATTGAAGATCAATATTTACTGAAGACGCAGAACTATTTCATTCTTCAGAAAAATAATTAATAAAACATTAATAAAAATAGGAAATTGAAGATCAATATTTACTGAAGACGCAGAACTATTTCATTCTTCAGAAAAATAATTAATAAAACATTAATAAAAATAGGAAATTGAAGATCAATATTTACTGAAGACGCAGAACTATTTCATTCTTCAGAAAAATAATTAATAAAACGTTAATAAAAATAGGAAATTGAAGATCAATATTTACTGAAGACGCAGAACTATTTCATTCTTCAGAAAAATAATTAATAAAACATTAATAAAAATAGGAAATTGAAGATCAATATTTACTGAAGATGCAGAACTATTTCATTCTTCAGAAAAATAATTAATAAAACATTAATAAAAATAGGAAATTGAAGATCAATATTTACTGAAGATGCAGAACTATTTCATTCTTCAGAAAAATAATTAATAAAACGTTAATAAAAATAGGAAATTGAAGATCAATATTTACTGAAGACGCAGAACTATTTCATTCTTTAGAAAAATAATTAATAAAACATTAATAAAAATAGGAAATTGAAGATCAATATTTACTGAAGACGCAGAACTATTTCATTCTTTAGAAAAATAATTAATAAAACATTAATAAAAATAGGAAATTGAAGATCAATATTTACTGAAGACGCAGAACTATTTCATTCTTCAGAAAAATAATTAATAAAACGTTAATAAAAATAGGAAATTGAAGATCAATATTTACTGAAGACGCAGAACTATTTCATTCTTTAGAAAAATAATTAATAAAACATTAATAAAAATAGGAAATTGAAGATCAATATTTACTGAAGACGCAGAACTATTTCATTCTTCAGAAAAATAATTAATAAAACGTTAATAAAAATAGGAAATTGAAGATCAATATTTACTGAAGATGCAGAACTATTTCATTCTTCAGAAAAATAATTAATAAAACGTTCATAAAAATAGGAAATTGAAGATCAATATTTACTGAAGATGCAGAACTATTTCATTCTTCAGAAAAATAATTAATAAAACATTCATAAAAATAGGAAATTGAAGATCAATATTTACTGAAGATGCAGAACTATTTCATTCTTCAGAAAAATAATTAATAAAACATTCATAAAAATAGGAAATTGAAGATCAATATTTACTGAAGATGCAGAACTATTTCATTCTTCAGAAAAATAATTAATAAAACGTTAATAAAAATAGGAAATTGAAGATCAATATTTACTGAAGACGCAGAACCATTTCATTCTTCAGAAAAATAATTAATAAAACGTTAATAAAAATAGGAAATTGAAGATCAATATTTACTGAAGATGCAGAACCATTTCATTCTTCAGAAAAATAATTAATAAAACGTTAATAAAAATAGGAAATTGAAGATCAATATTTACTGAAGATGCAGAACTATTTCATTCTTCAGAAAAATAATGAATAAAACGTTAATAAAAATAGGAAATTGAAGATCAATATTTACTGAAGACGCAGAACTATTTCATTCTTCAGAAAAATAATTAATAAAACGTTCATAAAAATAGGAAATTGAAGATCAATATTTACTGAAGACGCAGAACCATTTCATTCTTCAGAAAAATAATTAATAAAACGTTCATAAAAATAGGAAATTGAAGATCAATATTTACTGAAGATGCAGAACTATTTCATTCTTCAGAAAAATAATTAATAAAACGTTAATAAAAATAGGAAATTGAAGATCAATATTTACTGAAGACGCAGAACCATTTCATTCTTCAGAAAAATAATTAATAAAACGTTAATAAAAATAGGAAATTGAAGATCAATATTTACTGAAGATGCAGAACCATTTCATTCTTCAGAAAAATAATTAATAAAACGTTAATAAAAATAGGAAATTGAAGATCAATATTTACTGAAGATGCAGAACTATTTCATTCTTCAGAAAAATAATGAATAAAACGTTAATAAAAATAGGAAATTGAAGATCAATATTTACTGAAGACGCAGAACTATTTCATTCTTCAGAAAAATAATTAATAAAACGTTAATAAAAATAGGAAATTGAAGATCAATATTTACTGAAGACGCAGAACCATTTCATTCTTCAGAAAAATAATTAATAAAACGTTAATAAAAATAGGAAATTGAAGATCAATATTTACTGAAGACGCAGAACTATTCCATTCTTCAGAAAAATAATTAATAAAACGTTCATAAAAATAGGAAATTGAAGATCAATATTTACTGAAGATGCAGAACTATTTCATTCTTCAGAAAAATTATTAATAAAACGTTCATAAAAATAGGAAATTGAAGATCAATATTTACTGAAGATGCAGAACTATTTCATTCTTCAGAAAAATTATTAATAAAACATTAATAAAAATAGGAAATTGAAGATCAATATTTACTGAAGACGCAGAACTATTTCATTCTTCAGAAAAATAATTAATAAAACATTAATAAAAATAGGAAATTGAAGATCAATATTTACTGAAGACGCAGAACTATTTCATTCTTCAGAAAAATTATTAATAAAACATTAATAAAAATAGGAAATTGAAGATCAATATTTACTGAAGATGCAGAACTATTTCATTCTTCAGAAAAATTATTAATAAAACATTAATAAAAATAGGAAATTGAAGATCAATATTTACTGAAGATGCAGAACTATTTTATTCTTCAGAAAAATAATTAATAAAACATTAATAAAAATAGGAAATTGAAGATCAATATTTACTGAAGATGCAGAACTATTTCATTCTTCAGAAAAATAATTAATAAAACGTTCATAAAAATAGGAAATTGAAGATCAATATTTACTGAAGATGCAGAACTATTTCATTCTTCAGAAAAATTATTAATAAAACGTTAATAAAAATAGGAAATTGAAGATCAATATTTACTGAAGATGCAGAACTATTTCATTCTTCAGAAAAATTATTAATAAAACATTAATAAAAATAGGAAATTGAAGATCAATATTTACTGAAGATGCAGAACTATTTTATTCTTCAGAAAAATAATTAATAAAACATTAATAAAAATAGGAAATTGAAGATCAATATTTACTGAAGACGCAGAACTATTCCATTCTTCAGAAAAATAATTAATAAAACGTTAATAAAAATAGGAAATTGAAGATCAATATTTACTGAAGACGCAGAACTATTTCATTCTTCAGAAAAATAATTAATAAAACATTAATAAAAATAGGAAATTGAAGATCAATATTTACTGAAGACGCAGAACTATTCCATTCTTCAGAAAAATAATTAATAAAACGTTAATAAAAATAGGAAATTGAAGATCAATATTTACTGAAGACGCAGAACTATTTCATTCTTCAGAAAAATAATTAATAAAACATTAATAAAAATAGGAAATTGAAGATCAATATTTACTGAAGATGCAGAACCATTTCATTCTTCAGAAAAATAATTAATAAAACGTTCATAAAAATAGGAAATTGAAGATCAATATTTACTGAAGACGCAGAACTATTTCATTCTTCAGAAAAATAATTAATAAAACGTTCATAAAAATAGGAAATTGAAGATCAATATTTACTGAAGACGCAGAACTATTCCATTCTTCAGAAAAATAATTAATAAAACGTTCATAAAAATAGGAAATTGAAGATCAATATTTACTGAAGACGCAGAACTATTTCATTCTTCAGAAAAATAATTAATAAAACGTTAATAAAAATAGGAAATTGAAGATCAATATTTACTGAAGACGCAGAACTATTTCATTCTTCAGAAAAATAATTAATAAAACGTTAATAAAAATAGGAAATTGAAGATCAATATTTACTGAAGACGCAGAACTATTTCATTCTTCAGAAAAATAATTAATAAAACGTTAATAAAAATAGGAAATTGAAGATCAATATTTACTGAAGACGCAGAACTATTTCATTCTTCAGAAAAATAATTAATAAAACGTTAATAAAAATAGGAAATTGAAGATCAATATTTACTGAAGACGCAGAACTATTTCATTCTTCAGAAAAATAATTAATAAAACGTTCATAAAAATAGGAAATTGAAGATCAATATTTACTGAAGACGCAGAACTATTTCATTCTTCAGAAAAATAATTAATAAAACGTTCATAAAAATAGGAAATTGAAGATCAATATTTACTGAAGACGCAGAACTATTTCATTCTTCAGAAAAATAATTAATAAAACGTTAATAAAAATAGGAAATTGAAGATCAATATTTACTGAAGACGCAGAACTATTCCATTCTTCAGAAAAATAATTAATAAAACGTTAATAAAAATAGGAAATTGAAGATCAATATTTACTGAAGACGCAGAACTATTTCATTCTTCAGAAAAATAATTAATAAAACATTAATAAAAATAGGAAATTGAAGATCAATATTTACTGAAGATGCAGAACTATTTCATTCTTCAGAAAAATTATTAATAAAACGTTAATAAAAATAGGAAATTGAAGATCAATATTTACTGAAGACGCAGAACTATTTCATTCTTCAGAAAAATTATTAATAAAACGTTAATAAAAATAGGAAATTGAAGATCAATATTTACTGAAGATGCAGAACTATTCCATTCTTCAGAAAAATTATTAATAAAACGTTAATAAAAATAGGAAATTGAAGATCAATATTTACTGAAGACGCAGAACTATTTCATTCTTCAGAAAAATTATTAATAAAACGTTAATAAAAATAGGAAATTGAAGATCAATATTTACTGAAGATGCAGAACTATTTCATTCTTCAGAAAAATTATTAATAAAACGTTAATAAAAATAGGAAATTGAAGATCAATATTTACTGAAGACGCAGAACTATTTCATTCTTCAGAAAAATAATTAATAAAACGTTCATAAAAATAGGAAATTGAAGATCAATATTTACTGAAGACGCAGAACTATTTCATTCTTCAGAAAAATAATTAATAAAACGTTCATAAAAATAGGAAATTGAAGATCAATATTTACTGAAGATGCAGAACTATTTCATTCTTCAGAAAAATAATGAATAAAACGTTAATAAAAATAGGAAATTGAAGATCAATATTTACTGAAGACGCAGAACTATTCCATTCTTCAGAAAAATAATTAATAAAACGTTCATAAAAATAGGAAATTGAAGATCAATATTTACTGAAGACGCAGAACTATTTCATTCTTCAGAAAAATAATTAATAAAACGTTAATAAAAATAGGAAATTGAAGATCAATATTTACTGAAGACGCAGAACTATTTCATTCTTCAGAAAAATAATTAATAAAACGTTCATAAAAATAGGAAATTGAAGATCAATATTTACTGAAGACGCAGAACTATTTCATTCTTCAGAAAAATAATTAATAAAACGTTCATAAAAATAGGAAATTGAAGATCAATATTTACTGAAGACGCAGAACTATTTCATTCTTCAGAAAAATAATTAATAAAACGTTAATAAAAATAGGAAATTGAAGATCAATATTTACTGAAGACGCAGAACTATTTCATTCTTCAGAAAAATAATTAATAAAACGTTAATAAAAATAGGAAATTGAAGATCAATATTTACTGAAGACGCAGAACTATTTCATTCTTCAGAAAAATAATTAATAAAACGTTAATAAAAATAGGAAATTGAAGATCAATATTTACTGAAGACGCAGAACTATTTCATTCTTCAGAAAAATAATTAATAAAACGTTAATAAAAATAGGAAATTGAAGATCAATATTTACTGAAGACGCAGAACTATTTCATTCTTCAGAAAAATAATTAATAAAACGTTCATAAAAATAGGAAATTGAAGATCAATATTTACTGAAGACGCAGAACTATTTCATTCTTCAGAAAAATAATTAATAAAACGTTAATAAAAATAGGAAATTGAAGATCAATATTTACTGAAGACGCAGAACTATTTCATTCTTCAGAAAAATAATTAATAAAACGTTAATAAAAATAGGAAATTGAAGATCAATATTTACTGAAGACGCAGAACTATTTCATTCTTCAGAAAAATAATTAATAAAACGTTAATAAAAATAGGAAATTGAAGATCAATATTTACTGAAGACGCAGAACTATTTCATTCTTCAGAAAAATAATTAATAAAACGTTAATAAAAATAGGAAATTGAAGATCAATATTTACTGAAGACGCAGAACTATTTCATTCTTCAGAAAAATAATTAATAAAACGTTAATAAAAATAGGAAATTGAAGATCAATATTTACTGAAGACGCAGAACTATTTCATTCTTCAGAAAAATAATTAATAAAACATTAATAAAAATAGGAAATTGAAGATCAATATTTACTGAAGATGCAGAACCATTTCATTCTTCAGAAAAATAATTAATAAAACGTTCATAAAAATAGGAAATTGAAGATCAATATTTACTGAAGACGCAGAACTATTTCATTCTTCAGAAAAATAATTAATAAAACATTCATAAAAATAGGAAATTGAAGATCAATATTTACTGAAGATGCAGAACCATTTCATTCTTCAGAAAAATAATTAATAAAACGTTCATAAAAATAGGAAATTGAAGATCAATATTTACTGAAGATGCAGAACTATTTTATTCTTCAGAAAAATAATTAATAAAACATTAATAAAAATAGGAAATTGAAGATCAATATTTACTGAAGATGCAGAACTATTTCATTCTTCAGAAAAATAATTAATAAAACATTAATAAAAATAGGAAATTGAAGATCAATATTTACTGAAGATGCAGAACTATTTCATTCTTCAGAAAAATAATTAATAAAACGTTAATAAAAATAGGAAATTGAAGATCAATATTTACTGAAGATGCAGAACTATTTCATTCTTCAGAAAAATTATTAATAAAACATTAATAAAAATAGGAAATTGAAGATCAATATTTACTGAAGATGCAGAACTATTTTATTCTTCAGAAAAATAATTAATAAAACATTAATAAAAATAGGAAATTGAAGATCAATATTTACTGAAGATGCAGAACTATTTCATTCTTCAGAAAAATAATTAATAAAACATTAATAAAAATAGGAAATTGAAGATCAATATTTACTGAAGACGCAGAACTATTTCATTCTTCAGAAAAATTATTAATAAAACGTTAATAAAAATAGGAAATTGAAGATCAATATTTACTGAAGACGCAGAACTATTTCATTCTTCAGAAAAATTATTAATAAAACGTTAATAAAAATAGGAAATTGAAGATCAATATTTACTGAAGATGCAGAACTATTCCATTCTTCAGAAAAATTATTAATAAAACGTTAATAAAAATAGGAAATTGAAGATCAATATTTACTGAAGACGCAGAACTATTTCATTCTTCAGAAAAATTATTAATAAAACGTTCATAAAAATAGGAAATTGAAGATCAATATTTACTGAAGACGCAGAACTATTCCATTCTTCAGAAAAATAATTAATAAAACATTAATAAAAATAGGAAATTGAAGATCAATATTTACTGAAGATGCAGAACTATTTCATTCTTCAGAAAAATTATTAATAAAACGTTAATAAAAATAGGAAATTGAAGATCAATATTTACTGAAGACGCAGAACTATTTCATTCTTCAGAAAAATTATTAATAAAACGTTAATAAAAATAGGAAATTGAAGATCAATATTTACTGAAGATGCAGAACTATTCCATTCTTCAGAAAAATTATTAATAAAACGTTAATAAAAATAGGAAATTGAAGATCAATATTTACTGAAGACGCAGAACTATTTCATTCTTCAGAAAAATAATTAATAAAACGTTCATAAAAATAGGAAATTGAAGATCAATATTTACTGAAGACGCAGAACTATTTCATTCTTCAGAAAAATAATTAATAAAACGTTAATAAAAATAGGAAATTGAAGATCAATATTTACTGAAGATGCAGAACTATTTCATTCTTCAGAAAAATTATTAATAAAACATTCATAAAAATAGGAAATTGAAGATCAATATTTACTGAAGACGCAGAACTATTTCATTCTTCAGAAAAATTATTAATAAAACGTTAATAAAAATAGGAAATTGAAGATCAATATTTACTGAAGATGCAGAACTATTCCATTCTTCAGAAAAATTATTAATAAAACGTTAATAAAAATAGGAAATTGAAGATCAATATTTACTGAAGACGCAGAACTATTTCATTCTTCAGAAAAATTATTAATAAAACATTCATAAAAATAGGAAATTGAAGATCAATATTTACTGAAGACGCAGAACTATTTCATTCTTCAGAAAAATAATTAATAAAACGTTAATAAAAATAGGAAATTGAAGATCAATATTTACTGAAGATGCAGAACTATTTCATTCTTCAGAAAAATTATTAATAAAACGTTAATAAAAATAGGAAATTGAAGATCAATATTTACTGAAGACGCAGAACTATTTCATTCTTCAGAAAAATAATTAATAAAACATTAATAAAAATAGGAAATTGAAGATCAATATTTACTGAAGACGCAGAACTATTTCATTCTTCAGAAAAATAATTAATAAAACGTTAATAAAAATAGGAAATTGAAGATCAATATTTACTGAAGATGCAGAACTATTTCATTCTTCAGAAAAATAATGAATAAAACGTTAATAAAAATAGGAAATTGAAGATCAATATTTACTGAAGACGCAGAACTATTCCATTCTTCAGAAAAATAATTAATAAAACGTTCATAAAAATAGGAAATTGAAGATCAATATTTACTGAAGACGCAGAACTATTTCATTCTTCAGAAAAATAATTAATAAAACGTTAATAAAAATAGGAAATTGAAGATCAATATTTACTGAAGACGCAGAACTATTTCATTCTTCAGAAAAATAATTAATAAAACGTTCATAAAAATAGGAAATTGAAGATCAATATTTACTGAAGACGCAGAACCATTTCATTCTTTACAAAAATAATAAATTAATAAAAAGTTCATAAAAATTGGAAATTGAAGATCAATATTTACTGAAGACGCAGAACTATTTCATTCTTCAGAAAAATAATTAATAAAACGTTCATAAAAATAGGAAATTGAAGATCAATATTTACTGAAGACGCAGAACCATTTCATTCTTCAGAAAAATAATTAATAAAACGTTAATAAAAATAGGAAATTGAAGATCAATATTTACTGAAGATGCAGAACTATTTCATTCTTCAGAAAAATAATTAATAAAACGTTCATAAAAATAGGAAATTGAAGATCAATATTTACTGAAGACGCAGAACTATTTCATTCTTCAGAAAAATAATTAATAAAACGTTCATAAAAATAGGAAATTGAAGATCAATATTTACTGAAGACGCAGAACCATTTCATTCTTTACAAAAATAATAAATTAATAAAAAGTTCATAAAAATTGGAAATTGAAGATCAATATTTACTGAAGACGCAGAACTATTTCATTCTTCAGAAAAATAATAAATTAATAAAAAGTTCATAAAAATAGGAAATTGAAGATCAATATTTACTGAAGACGCAGAACTATTTCATTCTTCAGAAAAATAATTAATAAAACATTAATAAAAATAGGAAATTGAAGATCAATATTTACTGAAGACGCAGAACTATTTCATTCTTCAGAAAAATAATTAATAAAACATTAATAAAAATAGGAAATTGAAGATCAATATTTACTGAAGACGCAGAACTATTTCATTCTTCAGAAAAATAATTAATAAAACGTTAATAAAAATAGGAAATTGAAGATCAATATTTACTGAAGACGCAGAACTATTTCATTCTTCAGAAAAATAATTAATAAAACATTAATAAAAATAGGAAATTGAAGATCAATATTTACTGAAGATGCAGAACTATTTCATTCTTCAGAAAAATAATTAATAAAACATTAATAAAAATAGGAAATTGAAGATCAATATTTACTGAAGATGCAGAACTATTTCATTCTTCAGAAAAATAATTAATAAAACGTTAATAAAAATAGGAAATTGAAGATCAATATTTACTGAAGATGCAGAACCATTTCATTCTTCAGAAAAATAATTAATAAAACGTTAATAAAAATTGGAAATTGAAGATCAATATTTACTGAAGATGCAGAACTATTCCATTCTTCAGAAAAATAATTAATAAAACGTTAATAAAAATAGGAAATTGAAGATCAATATTTACTGAAGACGCAGAACTATTCCATTCTTCAGAAAAATTATTAATAAAACGTTAATAAAAATAGGAAATTGAAGATCAATATTTACTGAAGACGCAGAACTATTTCATTCTTCAGAAAAATAATTAATAAAACATTAATAAAAATAGGAAATTGAAGATCAATATTTACTGAAGACGCAGAACTATTTCATTCTTCAGAAAAATAATAAATTAATAAAAAGTTCATAAAAATAGGAAATTGAAGATCAATATTTACTGAAGACGCAGAACTATTTCATTCTTCAGAAAAATAATTAATAAAACATTAATAAAAATAGGAAATTGAAGATCAATATTTACTGAAGACGCAGAACTATTTCATTCTTCAGAAAAATAATTAATAAAACGTTAATAAAAATAGGAAATTGAAGATCAATATTTACTGAAGACGCAGAACTATTTCATTCTTCAGAAAAATAATGAATAAAACGTTAATAAAAATAGGAAATTGAAGATCAATATTTACTGAAGACGCAGAACTATTTCATTCTTCAGAAAAATAATTAATAAAACGTTAATAAAAATAGGAAATTGAAGATCAATATTTACTGAAGACGCAGAACTATTTCATTCTTCAGAAAAATAATTAATAAAACATTAATAAAAATAGGAAATTGAAGATCAATATTTACTGAAGATGCAGAACTATTTCATTCTTCAGAAAAATAATTAATAAAACGTTAATAAAAATAGGAAATTGAAGATCAATATTTACTGAAGACGCAGAACTATTTCATTCTTCAGAAAAATAATTAATAAAACATTAATAAAAATAGGAAATTGAAGATCAATATTTACTGAAGACGCAGAACTATTCCATTCTTCAGAAAAATAATTAATAAAACGTTCATAAAAATAGGAAATTGAAGATCAATATTTACTGAAGATGCAGAACTATTCCATTCTTCAGAAAAATAATTAATAAAACGTTAATAAAAATAGGAAATTGAAGATCAATATTTACTGAAGACGCAGAACTATTTCATTCTTCAGAAAAATAATTAATAAAACATTAATAAAAATAGGAAATTGAAGATCAATATTTACTGAAGACGCAGAACTATTTCATTCTTCAGAAAAATTATTAATAAAACGTTAATAAAAATAGGAAATTGAAGATCAATATTTACTGAAGATGCAGAACCATTTCATTCTTCAGAAAAATAATTAATAAAACGTTCATAAAAATAGGAAATTGAAGATCAATATTTACTGAAGATGCAGAACCATTTCATTCTTCAGAAAAATAATTAATAAAACGTTAATAAAAATAGGAAATTGAAGATCAATATTTACTGAAGATGCAGAACCATTTCATTCTTCAGAAAAATAATTAATAAAACGTTAATAAAAATAGGAAATTGAAGATCAATATTTACTGAAGATGCAGAACCATTTCATTCTTCAGAAAAATAATTAATAAAACGTTAATAAAAATAGGAAATTGAAGATCAATATTTACTGAAGACGCAGAACTATTCCATTCTTCAGAAAAATAATTAATAAAACATTCATAAAAATAGGAAATTGAAGATCAATATTTACTGAAGACGCAGAACTATTTCATTCTTCAGAAAAATAATTAATAAAACATTCATAAAAATAGGAAATTGAAGATCAATATTTACTGAAGACGCAGAACTATTCCATTCTTCAGAAAAATAATTAATAAAACATTCATAAAAATAGGAAATTGAAGATCAATATTTACTGAAGACGCAGAACTATTCCATTCTTCAGAAAAATAATTAATAAAACATTCATAAAAATAGGAAATTGAAGATCAATATTTACTGAAGACGCAGAACTATTTCATTCTTCAGAAAAATAATTAATAAAACATTCATAAAAATAGGAAATTGAAGATCAATATTTACTGAAGACGCAGAACTATTCCATTCTTCAGAAAAATAATTAATAAAACATTCATAAAAATAGGAAATTGAAGATCAATATTTACTGAAGACGCAGAACTATTCCATTCTTCAGAAAAATAATTAATAAAACATTCATAAAAATAGGAAATTGAAGATCAATATTTACTGAAGACGCAGAACTATTCCATTCTTCAGAAAAATAATTAATAAAACATTCATAAAAATAGGAAATTGAAGATCAATATTTACTGAAGACGCAGAACTATTCCATTCTTCAGAAAAATAATTAATAAAACATTCATAAAAATAGGAAATTGAAGATCAATATTTACTGAAGACGCAGAACTATTTCATTCTTCAGAAAAATAATTAATAAAACGTTAATAAAAATAGGAAATTGAAGATCAATATTTACTGAAGACGCAGAACTATTCCATTCTTCAGAAAAATAATTAATAAAACGTTAATAAAAATAGGAAATTGAAGATCAATATTTACTGAAGACGCAGAACTATTCCATTCTTCAGAAAAATAATTAATAAAACGTTAATAAAAATAGGAAATTGAAGATCAATATTTACTGAAGATGCAGAACTATTTCATTCTTCAGAAAAATAATTAATAAAACGTTAATAAAAATAGGAAATTGAAGATCAATATTTACTGAAGACGCAGAACTATTTCATTCTTCAGAAAAATAATTAATAAAACGTTAATAAAAATAGGAAATTGAAGATCAATATTTACTGAAGACGCAGAACTATTCCATTCTTCAGAAAAATAATTAATAAAACGTTAATAAAAATAGGAAATTGAAGATCAATATTTACTGAAGATGCAGAACTATTTCATTCTTCAGAAAAATAATTAATAAAACATTCATAAAAATAGGAAATTGAAGATCAATATTTACTGAAGACGCAGAACTATTTCATTCTTCAGAAAAATAATTAATAAAACATTCATAAAAATAGGAAATTGAAGATCAATATTTACTGAAGACGCAGAACTATTCCATTCTTCAGAAAAATAATTAATAAAACGTTAATAAAAATAGGAAATTGAAGATCAATATTTACTGAAGACGCAGAACTATTCCATTCTTCAGAAAAATAATTAATAAAACGTTAATAAAAATAGGAAATTGAAGATCAATATTTACTGAAGACGCAGAACTATTCCATTCTTCAGAAAAATAATTAATAAAACGTTAATAAAAATAGGAAATTGAAGATCAATATTTACTGAAGATGCAGAACTATTTCATTCTTCAGAAAAATAATTAATAAAACGTTAATAAAAATAGGAAATTGAAGATCAATATTTACTGAAGACGCAGAACTATTTCATTCTTCAGAAAAATAATTAATAAAACGTTAATAAAAATAGGAAATTGAAGATCAATATTTACTGAAGACGCAGAACTATTCCATTCTTCAGAAAAATAATTAATAAAACGTTCATAAAAATAGGAAATTGAAGATCAATATTTACTGAAGACGCAGAACTATTCCATTCTTCAGAAAAATAATTAATAAAACGTTCATAAAAATAGGAAATTGAAGATCAATATTTACTGAAGATGCAGAACTATTTCATTCTTCAGAAAAATAATTAATAAAACATTCATAAAAATAGGAAATTGAAGATCAATATTTACTGAAGACGCAGAACTATTTCATTCTTCAGAAAAATAATTAATAAAACATTCATAAAAATAGGAAATTGAAGATCAATATTTACTGAAGACGCAGAACTATTTCATTCTTCAGAAAAATAATTAATAAAACATTCATAAAAATAGGAAATTGAAGATCAATATTTACTGAAGACGCAGAACTATTTCATTCTTCAGAAAAATAATTAATAAAACGTTAATAAAAATAGGAAATTGAAGATCAATATTTACTGAAGACGCAGAACTATTCCATTCTTCAGAAAAATAATTAATAAAACGTTAATAAAAATAGGAAATTGAAGATCAATATTTACTGAAGACGCAGAACTATTCCATTCTTCAGAAAAATAATTAATAAAACGTTAATAAAAATAGGAAATTGAAGATCAATATTTACTGAAGACGCAGAACTATTCCATTCTTCAGAAAAATAATTAATAAAACGTTCATAAAAATAGGAAATTGAAGATCAATATTTACTGAAGACGCAGAACTATTTCATTCTTCAGAAAAATAATTAATAAAACATTCATAAAAATAGGAAATTGAAGATCAATATTTACTGAAGACGCAGAACTATTCCATTCTTCAGAAAAATAATTAATAAAACGTTCATAAAAATAGGAAATTGAAGATCAATATTTACTGAAGACGCAGAACTATTTCATTCTTCAGAAAAATAATTAATAAAACGTTAATAAAAATAGGAAATTGAAGATCAATATTTACTGAAGACGCAGAACTATTTCATTCTTCAGAAAAATAATTAATAAAACGTTAATAAAAATAGGAAATTGAAGATCAATATTTACTGAAGACGCAGAACTATTCCATTCTTCAGAAAAATAATTAATAAAACGTTAATAAAAATAGGAAATTGAAGATCAATATTTACTGAAGACGCAGAACTATTCCATTCTTCAGAAAAATAATTAATAAAACGTTCATAAAAATAGGAAATTGAAGATCAATATTTACTGAAGACGCAGAACTATTTCATTCTTCAGAAAAATAATTAATAAAACATTCATAAAAATAGGAAATTGAAGATCAATATTTACTGAAGACGCAGAACTATTCCATTCTTCAGAAAAATAATTAATAAAACGTTCATAAAAATAGGAAATTGAAGATCAATATTTACTGAAGACGCAGAACTATTTCATTCTTCAGAAAAATAATTAATAAAACGTTAATAAAAATAGGAAATTGAAGATCAATATTTACTGAAGACGCAGAACTATTTCATTCTTCAGAAAAATAATGAATAAAACGTTAATAAAAATAGGAAATTGAAGATCAATATTTACTGAAGACGCAGAACTATTCCATTCTTCAGAAAAATAATTAATAAAACGTTCATAAAAATAGGAAATTGAAGATCAATATTTACTGAAGACGCAGAACTATTTCATTCTTCAGAAAAATAATTAATAAAACGTTAATAAAAATAGGAAATTGAAGATCAATATTTACTGAAGACGCAGAACTATTTCATTCTTCAGAAAAATAATTAATAAAACGTTAATAAAAATAGGAAATTGAAGATCAATATTTACTGAAGACGCAGAACTATTTCATTCTTCAGAAAAATAATAAATTAATAAAAAGTTCATAAAAATAGGAAATTGAAGATCAATATTTACTGAAGACGCAGAACCATTTCATTCTTTACAAAAATAATAAATTAATAAAAAGTTCATAAAAATTGGAAATTGAAGATCAATATTTACTGAAGACGCAGAACCATTTCATTCTTCAGAAAAATAATTAATAAAACATTCATAAAAATAGGAAATTGAAGATCAATATTTACTGAAGACGCAGAACTATTTCATTCTTCAGAAAAATAATTAATAAAACGTTCATAAAAATAGGAAATTGAAGATCAATATTTACTGAAGACGCAGAACTATTTCATTCTTCAGAAAAATAATTAATAAAACGTTCATAAAAATAGGAAATTGAAGATCAATATTTACTGAAGACGCAGAACTATTTCATTCTTCAGAAAAATAATTAATAAAACATTCATAAAAATAGGAAATTGAAGATCAATATTTACTGAAGACGCAGAACTATTTCATTCTTCAGAAAAATAATTAATAAAACGTTCATAAAAATTGGAAATTGAAGATCAATATTTACTGAAGACGCAGAACTATTTCATTCTTCAGAAAAATAATTAATAAAACATTCATAAAAATAGGAAATTGAAGATCAATATTTACTGAAGACGCAGAACTATTTCATTCTTCAGAAAAATAATTAATAAAACGTTAATAAAAATAGGAAATTGAAGATCAATATTTACTGAAGATGCAGAACTATTTCATTCTTCAGAAAAATAATTAATAAAACATTCATAAAAATAGGAAATTGAAGATCAATATTTACTGAAGACGCAGAACTATTTCATTCTTCAGAAAAATAATTAATAAAACGTTAATAAAAATAGGAAATTGAAGATCAATATTTACTGAAGATGCAGAACTATTTCATTCTTCAGAAAAATAATTAATAAAACGTTAATAAAAATAGGAAATTGAAGATCAATATTTACTGAAGACGCAGAACTATTTCATTCTTCAGAAAAATAATTAATAAAACGTTAATAAAAATAGGAAATTGAAGATCAATATTTACTGAAGATGCAGAACTATTTCATTCTTCAGAAAAATAATTAATAAAACGTTAATAAAAATAGGAAATTGAAGATCAATATTTACTGAAGACGCAGAACTATTTCATTCTTCAGAAAAATAATTAATAAAACATTCATAAAAATAGGAAATTGAAGATCAATATTTACTGAAGACGCAGAACTATTTCATTCTTCAGAAAAATAATTAATAAAACGTTAATAAAAATAGGAAATTGAAGATCAATATTTACTGAAGACGCAGAACTATTTCATTCTTCAGAAAAATAATTAATAAAACATTCATAAAAATAGGAAATTGAAGATCAATATTTACTGAAGACGCAGAACCATTTCATTCTTTACAAAAATAATAAATTAATAAAAAGTTCATAAAAATTGGAAATTGAAGATCAATATTTACTGAAGACGCAGAACCATTTCATTCTTCAGAAAAATAATTAATAAAACGTTCATAAAAATAGGAAATTGAAGATCAATATTTACTGAAGACGCAGAACTATTTCATTCTTCAGAAAAATAATTAATAAAACGTTAATAAAAATAGGAAATTGAAGATCAATATTTACTGAAGATGCAGAACTATTTCATTCTTCAGAAAAATAATTAATAAAACGTTAATAAAAATAGGAAATTGAAGATCAATATTTACTGAAGACGCAGAACTATTCCATTCTTCAGAAAAATAATTAATAAAACGTTCATAAAAATAGGAAATTGAAGATCAATATTTACTGAAGACGCAGAACCATTTCATTCTTCAGAAAAATAATTAATAAAACGTTCATAAAAATAGGAAATTGAAGATCAATATTTACTGAAGACGCAGAACTATTTCATTCTTCAGAAAAATAATAAATTAATAAAAAGTTCATAAAAATAGGAAATTGAAGATCAATATTTACTGAAGACGCAGAACCATTTCATTCTTCAGAAAAATAATTAATAAAACGTTAATAAAAATAGGAAATTGAAGATCAATATTTACTGAAGACGCAGAACTATTCCATTCTTCAGAAAAATAATTAATAAAACGTTCATAAAAATAGGAAATTGAAGATCAATATTTACTGAAGACGCAGAACTATTTCATTCTTCAGAAAAATAATAAATTAATAAAAAGTTCATAAAAATTGGAAATTGAAGATCAATATTTACTGAAGACGCAGAACCATTTCATTCTTCAGAAAAATAATTAATAAAACGTTCATAAAAATAGGAAATTGAAGATCAATATTTACTGAAGACGCAGAACTATTTCATTCTTCAGAAAAATAATTAATAAAACGTTAATAAAAATAGGAAATTGAAGATCAATATTTACTGAAGATGCAGAACTATTTCATTCTTCAGAAAAATAATGAATAAAACGTTAATAAAAATAGGAAATTGAAGATCAATATTTACTGAAGACGCAGAACTATTCCATTCTTCAGAAAAATTATTAATAAAACATTCATAAAAATAGGAAATTGAAGATCAATATTTACTGAAGACGCAGAACTATTTCATTCTTCAGAAAAATAATTAATAAAACGTTCATAAAAATAGGAAATTGAAGATCAATATTTACTGAAGACGCAGAACTATTTCATTCTTCAGAAAAATAATTAATAAAACGTTCATAAAAATAGGAAATTGAAGATCAATATTTACTGAAGACGCAGAACCATTTCATTCTTTACAAAAATAATAAATTAATAAAAAGTTCATAAAAATTGGAAATTGAAGATCAATATTTACTGAAGACGCAGAACCATTTCATTCTTCAGAAAAATAATTAATAAAACGTTAATAAAAATAGGAAATTGAAGATCAATATTTACTGAAGATGCAGAACTATTTCATTCTTCAGAAAAATAATTAATAAAACGTTCATAAAAATAGGAAATTGAAGATCAATATTTACTGAAGACGCAGAACTATTTCATTCTTCAGAAAAATAATTAATAAAACGTTCATAAAAATAGGAAATTGAAGATCAATATTTACTGAAGACGCAGAACCATTTCATTCTTTACAAAAATAATAAATTAATAAAAAGTTCATAAAAATTGGAAATTGAAGATCAATATTTACTGAAGACGCAGAACTATTTCATTCTTCAGAAAAATAATAAATTAATAAAAAGTTCATAAAAATAGGAAATTGAAGATCAATATTTACTGAAGACGCAGAACCATTTCATTCTTCAGAAAAATAATTAATAAAACATTCATAAAAATAGGAAATTGAAGATCAATATTTACTGAAGATGCAGAACTATTTCATTCTTCAGAAAAATAATTAATAAAACGTTAATAAAAATAGGAAATTGAAGATCAATATTTACTGAAGACGCAGAACCATTTCATTCTTCAGAAAAATAATTAATAAAACATTCATAAAAATAGGAAATTGAAGATCAATATTTACTGAAGATGCAGAACTATTTCATTCTTCAGAAAAATAATTAATAAAACGTTAATAAAAATAGGAAATTGAAGATCAATATTTACTGAAGATGCAGAACTATTTCATTCTTCAGAAAAATAATTAATAAAACATTAATAAAAATAGGAAATTGAAGATCAATATTTACTGAAGATGCAGAACTATTTCATTCTTCAGAAAAATAATTAATAAAACATTAATAAAAATAGGAAATTGAAGATCAATATTTACTGAAGACGCAGAACTATTTCATTCTTCAGAAAAATAATTAATAAAACATTAATAAAAATAGGAAATTGAAGATCAATATTTACTGAAGATGCAGAACTATTTCATTCTTCAGAAAAATAATTAATAAAACATTAATAAAAATAGGAAATTGAAGATCAATATTTACTGAAGACGCAGAACTATTTCATTCTTCAGAAAAATAATTAATAAAACATTAATAAAAATAGGAAATTGAAGATCAATATTTACTGAAGATGCAGAACTATTTCATTCTTCAGAAAAATAATTAATAAAACATTAATAAAAATAGGAAATTGAAGATCAATATTTACTGAAGACGCAGAACTATTTCATTCTTCAGAAAAATAATAAATTAATAAAAAGTTCATAAAAATAGGAAATTGAAGATCAATATTTACTGAAGATGCAGAACTATTTCATTCTTCAGAAAAATAATTAATAAAACGTTAATAAAAATAGGAAATTGAAGATCAATATTTACTGAAGATGCAGAACTATTTCATTCTTCAGAAAAATAATTAATAAAACATTAATAAAAATAGGAAATTGAAGATCAATATTTACTGAAGATGCAGAACTATTTCATTCTTCAGAAAAATAATTAATAAAACATTAATAAAAATAGGAAATTGAAGATCAATATTTACTGAAGACGCAGAACTATTTCATTCTTCAGAAAAATAATTAATAAAACATTAATAAAAATAGGAAATTGAAGATCAATATTTACTGAAGATGCAGAACTATTTCATTCTTCAGAAAAATAATTAATAAAACATTAATAAAAATAGGAAATTGAAGATCAATATTTACTGAAGACGCAGAACTATTTCATTCTTCAGAAAAATAATTAATAAAACATTAATAAAAATAGGAAATTGAAGATCAATATTTACTGAAGATGCAGAACTATTTCATTCTTCAGAAAAATAATTAATAAAACATTAATAAAAATAGGAAATTGAAGATCAATATTTACTGAAGACGCAGAACTATTTCATTCTTCAGAAAAATAATAAATTAATAAAAAGTTCATAAAAATAGGAAATTGAAGATCAATATTTACTGAAGATGCAGAACCATTTCATTCTTCAGAAAAATAATTAATAAAACATTAATAAAAATAGGAAATTGAAGATCAATATTTACTGAAGACGCAGAACCATTTCATTCTTCAGAAAAATAATTAATAAAACGTTAATAAAAATAGGAAATTGAAGATCAATATTTACTGAAGACGCAGAACCATTTCATTCTTCAGAAAAATAATTAATAAAACGTTAATAAAAATAGGAAATTGAAGATCAATATTTACTGAAGACGCAGAACCATTTCATTCTTTACAAAAATAATAAATTAATAAAAAGTTCATAAAAATAGGAAATTGAAGATCAATATTTACTGAAGACGCAGAACTATTTCATTCTTCAGAAAAATAATTAATAAAACGTTCATAAAAATAGGAAATTGAAGATCAATATTTACTGAAGACGCAGAACTATTCCATTCTTCAGAAAAATAATTAATAAAACGTTCATAAAAATTGGAAATTGAAGATCAATATTTACTGAAGATGCAGAACTATTTCATTCTTCAGAAAAATAATTAATAAAACGTTCATAAAAATAGGAAATTGAAGATCAATATTTACTGAAGACGCAGAACTATTTCATTCTTCAGAAAAATAATTAATAAAACGTTAATAAAAATAGGAAATTGAAGATCAATATTTACTGAAGACGCAGAACTATTCCATTCTTCAGAAAAATAATTAATAAAACGTTCATAAAAATAGGAAATTGAAGATCAATATTTACTGAAGACGCAGAACTATTCCATTCTTCAGAAAAATAATTAATAAAACGTTCATAAAAATAGGAAATTGAAGATCAATATTTACTGAAGACGCAGAACTATTTCATTCTTCAGAAAAATAATTAATAAAACGTTCATAAAAATAGGAAATTGAAGATCAATATTTACTGAAGACGCAGAACCATTTCATTCTTTACAAAAATAATAAATTAATAAAAAGTTCATAAAAATTGGAAATTGAAGATCAATATTTACTGAAGACGCAGAACCATTTCATTCTTCAGAAAAATAATTAATAAAACGTTAATAAAAATAGGAAATTGAAGATCAATATTTACTGAAGATGCAGAACTATTTCATTCTTCAGAAAAATAATTAATAAAACGTTCATAAAAATAGGAAATTGAAGATCAATATTTACTGAAGACGCAGAACCATTTCATTCTTCAGAAAAATAATTAATAAAACGTTAATAAAAATAGGAAATTGAAGATCAATATTTACTGAAGACGCAGAACTATTTCATTCTTCAGAAAAATAATTAATAAAACGTTCATAAAAATAGGAAATTGAAGATCAATATTTACTGAAGACGCAGAACCATTTCATTCTTTACAAAAATAATAAATTAATAAAAAGTTCATAAAAATTGGAAATTGAAGATCAATATTTACTGAAGACGCAGAACTATTTCATTCTTCAGAAAAATAATAAATTAATAAAAAGTTCATAAAAATAGGAAATTGAAGATCAATATTTACTGAAGACGCAGAACCATTTCATTCTTCAGAAAAATAATTAATAAAACATTCATAAAAATAGGAAATTGAAGATCAATATTTACTGAAGATGCAGAACTATTTCATTCTTCAGAAAAATAATTAATAAAACGTTAATAAAAATAGGAAATTGAAGATCAATATTTACTGAAGACGCAGAACTATTTCATTCTTCAGAAAAATAATAAATTAATAAAAAGTTCATAAAAATAGGAAATTGAAGATCAATATTTACTGAAGACGCAGAACCATTTCATTCTTCAGAAAAATAATTAATAAAACATTCATAAAAATAGGAAATTGAAGATCAATATTTACTGAAGATGCAGAACTATTTCATTCTTCAGAAAAATAATTAATAAAACGTTAATAAAAATAGGAAATTGAAGATCAATATTTACTGAAGATGCAGAACTATTTCATTCTTCAGAAAAATAATTAATAAAACATTAATAAAAATAGGAAATTGAAGATCAATATTTACTGAAGACGCAGAACTATTTCATTCTTCAGAAAAATAATTAATAAAACGTTAATAAAAATAGGAAATTGAAGATCAATATTTACTGAAGACGCAGAACTATTTCATTCTTCAGAAAAATAATAAATTAATAAAAAGTTCATAAAAATAGGAAATTGAAGATCAATATTTACTGAAGATGCAGAACCATTTCATTCTTCAGAAAAATAATTAATAAAACATTAATAAAAATAGGAAATTGAAGATCAATATTTACTGAAGACGCAGAACCATTTCATTCTTCAGAAAAATAATTAATAAAACGTTAATAAAAATAGGAAATTGAAGATCAATATTTACTGAAGACGCAGAACCATTTCATTCTTCAGAAAAATAATTAATAAAACGTTAATAAAAATAGGAAATTGAAGATCAATATTTACTGAAGACGCAGAACCATTTCATTCTTTACAAAAATAATAAATTAATAAAAAGTTCATAAAAATAGGAAATTGAAGATCAATATTTACTGAAGATGCAGAACTATTTCATTCTTCAGAAAAATAATTAATAAAACGTTCATAAAAATAGGAAATTGAAGATCAATATTTACTGAAGACGCAGAACCATTTCATTCTTTACAAAAATAATAAATTAATAAAAAGTTCATAAAAATAGGAAATTGAAGATCAATATTTACTGAAGACGCAGAACTATTTCATTCTTCAGAAAAATAATTAATAAAACGTTCATAAAAATAGGAAATTGAAGATCAATATTTACTGAAGACGCAGAACTATTTCATTCTTTACAAAAATAATAAATTAATAAAAAGTTCATAAAAATTGGAAATTGAAGATCAATATTTACTGAAGACGCAGAACCATTTCATTCTTCAGAAAAATAATTAATAAAACGTTCATAAAAATAGGAAATTGAAGATCAATATTTACTGAAGATGCAGAACTATTTCATTCTTCAGAAAAATAATTAATAAAACGTTCATAAAAATAGGAAATTGAAGATCAATATTTACTGAAGACGCAGAACCATTTCATTCTTTACAAAAATAATAAATTAATAAAAAGTTCATAAAAATTGGAAATTGAAGATCAATATTTACTGAAGACGCAGAACCATTTCATTCTTCAGAAAAATAATTAATAAAACATTCATAAAAATAGGAAATTGAAGATCAATATTTACTGAAGACGCAGAACTATTTCATTCTTCAGAAAAATAATTAATAAAACGTTAATAAAAATAGGAAATTGAAGATCAATATTTACTGAAGATGCAGAACTATTTCATTCTTCAGAAAAATTATTAATAAAACATTAATAAAAATAGGAAATTGAAGATCAATATTTACTGAAGATGCAGAACTATTTCATTCTTCAGAAAAATAATTAATAAAACATTAATAAAAATAGGAAATTGAAGATCAATATTTACTGAAGACGCAGAACTATTTCATTCTTCAGAAAAATTATTAATAAAACGTTAATAAAAATAGGAAATTGAAGATCAATATTTACTGAAGACGCAGAACTATTTCATTCTTCAGAAAAATTATTAATAAAACGTTAATAAAAATAGGAAATTGAAGATCAATATTTACTGAAGACGCAGAACTATTCCATTCTTCAGAAAAATTATTAATAAAACGTTCATAAAAATAGGAAATTGAAGATCAATATTTACTGAAGATGCAGAACTATTCCATTCTTCAGAAAAATAATTAATAAAACGTTCATAAAAATAGGAAATTGAAGATCAATATTTACTGAAGACGCAGAACCATTTCATTCTTCAGAAAAATAATTAATAAAACGTTCATAAAAATAGGAAATTGAAGATCAATATTTACTGAAGACGCAGAACTATTTCATTCTTCAGAAAAATAATAAATTAATAAAAAGTTCATAAAAATAGGAAATTGAAGATCAATATTTACTGAAGACGCAGAACCATTTCATTCTTCAGAAAAATAATTAATAAAACGTTAATAAAAATAGGAAATTGAAGATCAATATTTACTGAAGACGCAGAACTATTCCATTCTTCAGAAAAATAATTAATAAAACATTAATAAAAATAGGAAATTGAAGATCAATATTTACTGAAGATGCAGAACTATTCCATTCTTCAGAAAAATTATTAATAAAACGTTCATAAAAATAGGAAATTGAAGATCAATATTTACTGAAGATGCAGAACTATTCCATTCTTCAGAAAAATAATTAATAAAACGTTCATAAAAATAGGAAATTGAAGATCAATATTTACTGAAGACGCAGAACCATTTCATTCTTCAGAAAAATAATTAATAAAACGTTCATAAAAATAGGAAATTGAAGATCAATATTTACTGAAGACGCAGAACTATTTCATTCTTCAGAAAAATAATTAATAAAACGTTAATAAAAATAGGAAATTGAAGATCAATATTTACTGAAGACGCAGAACTATTTCATTCTTCAGAAAAATAATAAATTAATAAAAAGTTCATAAAAATAGGAAATTGAAGATCAATATTTACTGAAGATGCAGAACTATTTCATTCTTCAGAAAAATAATTAATAAAACGTTAATAAAAATAGGAAATTGAAGATCAATATTTACTGAAGACGCAGAACCATTTCATTCTTCAGAAAAATAATTAATAAAACATTAATAAAAATAGGAAATTGAAGATCAATATTTACTGAAGACGCAGAACCATTTCATTCTTCAGAAAAATAATTAATAAAACGTTAATAAAAATAGGAAATTGAAGATCAATATTTACTGAAGACGCAGAACCATTTCATTCTTCAGAAAAATAATTAATAAAACGTTAATAAAAATAGGAAATTGAAGATCAATATTTACTGAAGACGCAGAACCATTTCATTCTTTACAAAAATAATAAATTAATAAAAAGTTCATAAAAATAGGAAATTGAAGATCAATATTTACTGAAGATGCAGAACTATTTCATTCTTCAGAAAAATAATTAATAAAACGTTCATAAAAATAGGAAATTGAAGATCAATATTTACTGAAGACGCAGAACCATTTCATTCTTTACAAAAATAATAAATTAATAAAAAGTTCATAAAAATAGGAAATTGAAGATCAATATTTACTGAAGACGCAGAACTATTTCATTCTTCAGAAAAATAATTAATAAAACGTTCATAAAAATAGGAAATTGAAGATCAATATTTACTGAAGACGCAGAACTATTCCATTCTTCAGAAAAATAATTAATAAAACGTTCATAAAAATTGGAAATTGAAGATCAATATTTACTGAAGATGCAGAACTATTTCATTCTTCAGAAAAATAATTAATAAAACGTTCATAAAAATAGGAAATTGAAGATCAATATTTACTGAAGACGCAGAACCATTTCATTCTTTACAAAAATAATAAATTAATAAAAAGTTCATAAAAATTGGAAATTGAAGATCAATATTTACTGAAGACGCAGAACCATTTCATTCTTCAGAAAAATAATTAATAAAACATTCATAAAAATTGGAAATTGAAGATCAATATTTACTGAAGACGCAGAACCATTTCATTCTTCAGAAAAATAATTAATAAAACGTTCATAAAAATAGGAAATTGAAGATCAATATTTACTGAAGACGCAGAACTATTTCATTCTTCAGAAAAATAATTAATAAAACGTTAATAAAAATAGGAAATTGAAGATCAATATTTACTGAAGACGCAGAACTATTCCATTCTTCAGAAAAATAATTAATAAAACGTTCATAAAAATAGGAAATTGAAGATCAATATTTACTGAAGACGCAGAACCATTTCATTCTTCAGAAAAATAATTAATAAAACGTTAATAAAAATAGGAAATTGAAGATCAATATTTACTGAAGACGCAGAACTATTTCATTCTTCAGAAAAATAATTAATAAAACGTTCATAAAAATAGGAAATTGAAGATCAATATTTACTGAAGACGCAGAACTATTTCATTCTTCAGAAAAATAATTAATAAAACGTTAATAAAAATAGGAAATTGAAGATCAATATTTACTGAAGACGCAGAACTATTCCATTCTTCAGAAAAATAATTAATAAAACGTTCATAAAAATAGGAAATTGAAGATCAATATTTACTGAAGACGCAGAACCATTTCATTCTTCAGAAAAATAATTAATAAAACGTTCATAAAAATAGGAAATTGAAGATCAATATTTACTGAAGACGCAGAACTATTTCATTCTTCAGAAAAATAATAAATTAATAAAAAGTTCATAAAAATTGGAAATTGAAGATCAATATTTACTGAAGACGCAGAACCATTTCATTCTTCAGAAAAATAATTAATAAAACGTTCATAAAAATAGGAAATTGAAGATCAATATTTACTGAAGACGCAGAACTATTTCATTCTTCAGAAAAATAATTAATAAAACGTTAATAAAAATAGGAAATTGAAGATCAATATTTACTGAAGATGCAGAACTATTTCATTCTTCAGAAAAATAATGAATAAAACGTTAATAAAAATAGGAAATTGAAGATCAATATTTACTGAAGACGCAGAACTATTCCATTCTTCAGAAAAATAATTAATAAAACGTTCATAAAAATAGGAAATTGAAGATCAATATTTACTGAAGACGCAGAACCATTTCATTCTTCAGAAAAATAATTAATAAAACGTTCATAAAAATAGGAAATTGAAGATCAATATTTACTGAAGACGCAGAACTATTTCATTCTTCAGAAAAATAATTAATAAAACGTTCATAAAAATAGGAAATTGAAGATCAATATTTACTGAAGACGCAGAACCATTTCATTCTTTACAAAAATAATAAATTAATAAAAAGTTCATAAAAATTGGAAATTGAAGATCAATATTTACTGAAGACGCAGAACCATTTCATTCTTCAGAAAAATAATTAATAAAACGTTAATAAAAATAGGAAATTGAAGATCAATATTTACTGAAGATGCAGAACTATTTCATTCTTCAGAAAAATAATTAATAAAACGTTCATAAAAATAGGAAATTGAAGATCAATATTTACTGAAGACGCAGAACCATTTCATTCTTTACAAAAATAATAAATTAATAAAAAGTTCATAAAAATTGGAAATTGAAGATCAATATTTACTGAAGACGCAGAACTATTTCATTCTTCAGAAAAATAATAAATTAATAAAAAGTTCATAAAAATAGGAAATTGAAGATCAATATTTACTGAAGACGCAGAACCATTTCATTCTTCAGAAAAATAATTAATAAAACATTCATAAAAATAGGAAATTGAAGATCAATATTTACTGAAGATGCAGAACTATTTCATTCTTCAGAAAAATAATTAATAAAACGTTAATAAAAATAGGAAATTGAAGATCAATATTTACTGAAGACGCAGAACTATTTCATTCTTCAGAAAAATAATAAATTAATAAAAAGTTCATAAAAATAGGAAATTGAAGATCAATATTTACTGAAGACGCAGAACCATTTCATTCTTCAGAAAAATAATTAATAAAACATTCATAAAAATAGGAAATTGAAGATCAATATTTACTGAAGATGCAGAACTATTTCATTCTTCAGAAAAATAATTAATAAAACGTTAATAAAAATAGGAAATTGAAGATCAATATTTACTGAAGATGCAGAACTATTTCATTCTTCAGAAAAATAATTAATAAAACATTAATAAAAATAGGAAATTGAAGATCAATATTTACTGAAGATGCAGAACTATTTCATTCTTCAGAAAAATAATTAATAAAACATTAATAAAAATAGGAAATTGAAGATCAATATTTACTGAAGACGCAGAACTATTTCATTCTTCAGAAAAATAATAAATTAATAAAAAGTTCATAAAAATAGGAAATTGAAGATCAATATTTACTGAAGACGCAGAACCATTTCATTCTTCAGAAAAATAATTAATAAAACATTCATAAAAATAGGAAATTGAAGATCAATATTTACTGAAGATGCAGAACTATTTCATTCTTCAGAAAAATAATTAATAAAACGTTAATAAAAATAGGAAATTGAAGATCAATATTTACTGAAGATGCAGAACTATTTCATTCTTCAGAAAAATAATTAATAAAACATTAATAAAAATAGGAAATTGAAGATCAATATTTACTGAAGATGCAGAACTATTTCATTCTTCAGAAAAATAATTAATAAAACGTTAATAAAAATAGGAAATTGAAGATCAATATTTACTGAAGACGCAGAACTATTTCATTCTTCAGAAAAATAATAAATTAATAAAAAGTTCATAAAAATAGGAAATTGAAGATCAATATTTACTGAAGATGCAGAACCATTTCATTCTTCAGAAAAATAATTAATAAAACATTAATAAAAATAGGAAATTGAAGATCAATATTTACTGAAGACGCAGAACCATTTCATTCTTCAGAAAAATAATTAATAAAACGTTAATAAAAATAGGAAATTGAAGATCAATATTTACTGAAGACGCAGAACCATTTCATTCTTCAGAAAAATAATTAATAAAACGTTAATAAAAATAGGAAATTGAAGATCAATATTTACTGAAGACGCAGAACCATTTCATTCTTTACAAAAATAATAAATTAATAAAAAGTTCATAAAAATAGGAAATTGAAGATCAATATTTACTGAAGATGCAGAACTATTTCATTCTTCAGAAAAATAATTAATAAAACGTTCATAAAAATAGGAAATTGAAGATCAATATTTACTGAAGACGCAGAACCATTTCATTCTTTACAAAAATAATAAATTAATAAAAAGTTCATAAAAATAGGAAATTGAAGATCAATATTTACTGAAGACGCAGAACTATTTCATTCTTCAGAAAAATAATTAATAAAACGTTCATAAAAATAGGAAATTGAAGATCAATATTTACTGAAGACGCAGAACTATTCCATTCTTCAGAAAAATAATTAATAAAACGTTCATAAAAATTGGAAATTGAAGATCAATATTTACTGAAGATGCAGAACTATTTCATTCTTCAGAAAAATAATTAATAAAACGTTCATAAAAATAGGAAATTGAAGATCAATATTTACTGAAGACGCAGAACCATTTCATTCTTTACAAAAATAATAAATTAATAAAAAGTTCATAAAAATTGGAAATTGAAGATCAATATTTACTGAAGACGCAGAACCATTTCATTCTTCAGAAAAATAATTAATAAAACATTCATAAAAATTGGAAATTGAAGATCAATATTTACTGAAGACGCAGAACCATTTCATTCTTCAGAAAAATAATTAATAAAACGTTCATAAAAATAGGAAATTGAAGATCAATATTTACTGAAGACGCAGAACTATTTCATTCTTCAGAAAAATAATTAATAAAACGTTAATAAAAATAGGAAATTGAAGATCAATATTTACTGAAGACGCAGAACTATTCCATTCTTCAGAAAAATAATTAATAAAACGTTCATAAAAATAGGAAATTGAAGATCAATATTTACTGAAGACGCAGAACCATTTCATTCTTCAGAAAAATAATTAATAAAACGTTAATAAAAATAGGAAATTGAAGATCAATATTTACTGAAGACGCAGAACCATTTCATTCTTCAGAAAAATAATTAATAAAACGTTAATAAAAATAGGAAATTGAAGATCAATATTTACTGAAGACGCAGAACTATTCCATTCTTCAGAAAAATAATTAATAAAACGTTCATAAAAATAGGAAATTGAAGATCAATATTTACTGAAGACGCAGAACCATTTCATTCTTCAGAAAAATAATTAATAAAACGTTAATAAAAATAGGAAATTGAAGATCAATATTTACTGAAGATGCAGAACTATTTCATTCTTCAGAAAAATAATTAATAAAACGTTCATAAAAATAGGAAATTGAAGATCAATATTTACTGAAGACGCAGAACTATTTCATTCTTCAGAAAAATAATTAATAAAACGTTCATAAAAATAGGAAATTGAAGATCAATATTTACTGAAGACGCAGAACCATTTCATTCTTTACAAAAATAATAAATTAATAAAAAGTTCATAAAAATTGGAAATTGAAGATCAATATTTACTGAAGACGCAGAACTATTTCATTCTTCAGAAAAATAATAAATTAATAAAAAGTTCATAAAAATAGGAAATTGAAGATCAATATTTACTGAAGACGCAGAACCATTTCATTCTTCAGAAAAATAATTAATAAAACATTCATAAAAATAGGAAATTGAAGATCAATATTTACTGAAGATGCAGAACTATTTCATTCTTCAGAAAAATAATTAATAAAACGTTAATAAAAATAGGAAATTGAAGATCAATATTTACTGAAGACGCAGAACTATTTCATTCTTCAGAAAAATAATAAATTAATAAAAAGTTCATAAAAATAGGAAATTGAAGATCAATATTTACTGAAGACGCAGAACCATTTCATTCTTCAGAAAAATAATAAATTAATAAAAAGTTCATAAAAATAGGAAATTGAAGATCAATATTTACTGAAGACGCAGAACCATTTCATTCTTCAGAAAAATAATTAATAAAACATTCATAAAAATAGGAAATTGAAGATCAATATTTACTGAAGATGCAGAACTATTTCATTCTTCAGAAAAATAATTAATAAAACGTTAATAAAAATAGGAAATTGAAGATCAATATTTACTGAAGATGCAGAACTATTTCATTCTTCAGAAAAATAATTAATAAAACATTAATAAAAATAGGAAATTGAAGATCAATATTTACTGAAGACGCAGAACTATTTCATTCTTCAGAAAAATAATTAATAAAACGTTAATAAAAATAGGAAATTGAAGATCAATATTTACTGAAGACGCAGAACTATTTCATTCTTCAGAAAAATAATAAATTAATAAAAAGTTCATAAAAATAGGAAATTGAAGATCAATATTTACTGAAGATGCAGAACCATTTCATTCTTCAGAAAAATAATTAATAAAACATTAATAAAAATAGGAAATTGAAGATCAATATTTACTGAAGACGCAGAACCATTTCATTCTTCAGAAAAATAATTAATAAAACGTTAATAAAAATAGGAAATTGAAGATCAATATTTACTGAAGACGCAGAACCATTTCATTCTTCAGAAAAATAATTAATAAAACGTTAATAAAAATAGGAAATTGAAGATCAATATTTACTGAAGACGCAGAACCATTTCATTCTTTACAAAAATAATAAATTAATAAAAAGTTCATAAAAATAGGAAATTGAAGATCAATATTTACTGAAGATGCAGAACTATTTCATTCTTCAGAAAAATAATTAATAAAACGTTCATAAAAATAGGAAATTGAAGATCAATATTTACTGAAGACGCAGAACCATTTCATTCTTTACAAAAATAATAAATTAATAAAAAGTTCATAAAAATAGGAAATTGAAGATCAATATTTACTGAAGACGCAGAACTATTTCATTCTTCAGAAAAATAATTAATAAAACGTTCATAAAAATAGGAAATTGAAGATCAATATTTACTGAAGACGCAGAACTATTTCATTCTTTACAAAAATAATAAATTAATAAAAAGTTCATAAAAATTGGAAATTGAAGATCAATATTTACTGAAGACGCAGAACCATTTCATTCTTCAGAAAAATAATTAATAAAACGTTCATAAAAATAGGAAATTGAAGATCAATATTTACTGAAGATGCAGAACTATTTCATTCTTCAGAAAAATAATTAATAAAACGTTCATAAAAATAGGAAATTGAAGATCAATATTTACTGAAGACGCAGAACCATTTCATTCTTTACAAAAATAATAAATTAATAAAAAGTTCATAAAAATTGGAAATTGAAGATCAATATTTACTGAAGACGCAGAACCATTTCATTCTTCAGAAAAATAATTAATAAAACATTCATAAAAATAGGAAATTGAAGATCAATATTTACTGAAGACGCAGAACTATTTCATTCTTCAGAAAAATAATTAATAAAACGTTAATAAAAATAGGAAATTGAAGATCAATATTTACTGAAGATGCAGAACTATTTCATTCTTCAGAAAAATTATTAATAAAACATTAATAAAAATAGGAAATTGAAGATCAATATTTACTGAAGATGCAGAACTATTTTATTCTTCAGAAAAATAATTAATAAAACATTAATAAAAATAGGAAATTGAAGATCAATATTTACTGAAGATGCAGAACTATTTCATTCTTCAGAAAAATAATTAATAAAACATTAATAAAAATAGGAAATTGAAGATCAATATTTACTGAAGACGCAGAACTATTTCATTCTTCAGAAAAATTATTAATAAAACGTTAATAAAAATAGGAAATTGAAGATCAATATTTACTGAAGACGCAGAACTATTTCATTCTTCAGAAAAATTATTAATAAAACGTTAATAAAAATAGGAAATTGAAGATCAATATTTACTGAAGATGCAGAACTATTCCATTCTTCAGAAAAATTATTAATAAAACGTTCATAAAAATAGGAAATTGAAGATCAATATTTACTGAAGACGCAGAACTATTCCATTCTTCAGAAAAATAATTAATAAAACATTAATAAAAATAGGAAATTGAAGATCAATATTTACTGAAGATGCAGAACTATTTCATTCTTCAGAAAAATTATTAATAAAACGTTAATAAAAATAGGAAATTGAAGATCAATATTTACTGAAGACGCAGAACTATTTCATTCTTCAGAAAAATTATTAATAAAACGTTAATAAAAATAGGAAATTGAAGATCAATATTTACTGAAGATGCAGAACTATTCCATTCTTCAGAAAAATTATTAATAAAACGTTAATAAAAATAGGAAATTGAAGATCAATATTTACTGAAGACGCAGAACTATTTCATTCTTCAGAAAAATAATTAATAAAACGTTCATAAAAATAGGAAATTGAAGATCAATATTTACTGAAGATGCAGAACTATTTCATTCTTCAGAAAAATTATTAATAAAACGTTAATAAAAATAGGAAATTGAAGATCAATATTTACTGAAGATGCAGAACTATTTCATTCTTCAGAAAAATTATTAATAAAACGTTCATAAAAATAGGAAATTGAAGATCAATATTTACTGAAGATGCAGAACTATTTCATTCTTCAGAAAAATTATTAATAAAACGTTAATAAAAATAGGAAATTGAAGATCAATATTTACTGAAGATGCAGAACTATTTCATTCTTCAGAAAAATTATTAATAAAACGTTAATAAAAATAGGAAATTGAAGATCAATATTTACTGAAGACGCAGAACTATTTCATTCTTCAGAAAAATAATTAATAAAACGTTAATAAAAATAGGAAATTGAAGATCAATATTTACTGAAGATGCAGAACTATTTCATTCTTCAGAAAAATAATGAATAAAACGTTAATAAAAATAGGAAATTGAAGATCAATATTTACTGAAGACGCAGAACTATTCCATTCTTCAGAAAAATAATTAATAAAACGTTCATAAAAATAGGAAATTGAAGATCAATATTTACTGAAGACGCAGAACTATTTCATTCTTCAGAAAAATAATTAATAAAACGTTAATAAAAATAGGAAATTGAAGATCAATATTTACTGAAGACGCAGAACTATTTCATTCTTCAGAAAAATAATTAATAAAACGTTCATAAAAATAGGAAATTGAAGATCAATATTTACTGAAGACGCAGAACCATTTCATTCTTTACAAAAATAATAAATTAATAAAAAGTTCATAAAAATTGGAAATTGAAGATCAATATTTACTGAAGACGCAGAACTATTTCATTCTTCAGAAAAATAATTAATAAAACGTTCATAAAAATAGGAAATTGAAGATCAATATTTACTGAAGACGCAGAACCATTTCATTCTTCAGAAAAATAATTAATAAAACGTTAATAAAAATAGGAAATTGAAGATCAATATTTACTGAAGATGCAGAACTATTTCATTCTTCAGAAAAATAATTAATAAAACGTTCATAAAAATAGGAAATTGAAGATCAATATTTACTGAAGACGCAGAACTATTTCATTCTTCAGAAAAATAATTAATAAAACGTTCATAAAAATAGGAAATTGAAGATCAATATTTACTGAAGACGCAGAACCATTTCATTCTTTACAAAAATAATAAATTAATAAAAAGTTCATAAAAATTGGAAATTGAAGATCAATATTTACTGAAGACGCAGAACTATTTCATTCTTCAGAAAAATAATAAATTAATAAAAAGTTCATAAAAATAGGAAATTGAAGATCAATATTTACTGAAGACGCAGAACTATTTCATTCTTCAGAAAAATAATTAATAAAACATTAATAAAAATAGGAAATTGAAGATCAATATTTACTGAAGACGCAGAACTATTTCATTCTTCAGAAAAATAATTAATAAAACATTAATAAAAATAGGAAATTGAAGATCAATATTTACTGAAGACGCAGAACTATTTCATTCTTCAGAAAAATAATTAATAAAACGTTAATAAAAATAGGAAATTGAAGATCAATATTTACTGAAGACGCAGAACTATTTCATTCTTCAGAAAAATAATTAATAAAACATTAATAAAAATAGGAAATTGAAGATCAATATTTACTGAAGATGCAGAACTATTTCATTCTTCAGAAAAATAATTAATAAAACATTAATAAAAATAGGAAATTGAAGATCAATATTTACTGAAGATGCAGAACTATTTCATTCTTCAGAAAAATAATTAATAAAACGTTAATAAAAATAGGAAATTGAAGATCAATATTTACTGAAGACGCAGAACTATTTCATTCTTCAGAAAAATAATTAATAAAACGTTAATAAAAATAGGAAATTGAAGATCAATATTTACTGAAGACGCAGAACTATTTCATTCTTCAGAAAAATAATTAATAAAACATTAATAAAAATAGGAAATTGAAGATCAATATTTACTGAAGACGCAGAACTATTTCATTCTTCAGAAAAATAATAAATTAATAAAAAGTTCATAAAAATAGGAAATTGAAGATCAATATTTACTGAAGACGCAGAACTATTTCATTCTTCAGAAAAATAATTAATAAAACATTAATAAAAATAGGAAATTGAAGATCAATATTTACTGAAGACGCAGAACTATTTCATTCTTCAGAAAAATAATTAATAAAACGTTAATAAAAATAGGAAATTGAAGATCAATATTTACTGAAGACGCAGAACTATTTCATTCTTCAGAAAAATAATTAATAAAACATTAATAAAAATAGGAAATTGAAGATCAATATTTACTGAAGACGCAGAACTATTTCATTCTTCAGAAAAATAATTAATAAAACGTTAATAAAAATAGGAAATTGAAGATCAATATTTACTGAAGATGCAGAACTATTTCATTCTTCAGAAAAATAATTAATAAAACGTTAATAAAAATAGGAAATTGAAGATCAATATTTACTGAAGACGCAGAACTATTTCATTCTTCAGAAAAATAATTAATAAAACATTAATAAAAATAGGAAATTGAAGATCAATATTTACTGAAGATGCAGAACTATTTCATTCTTCAGAAAAATAATTAATAAAACGTTAATAAAAATAGGAAATTGAAGATCAATATTTACTGAAGACGCAGAACTATTTCATTCTTCAGAAAAATAATTAATAAAACATTAATAAAAATAGGAAATTGAAGATCAATATTTACTGAAGACGCAGAACTATTCCATTCTTCAGAAAAATAATTAATAAAACGTTCATAAAAATAGGAAATTGAAGATCAATATTTACTGAAGACGCAGAACTATTTCATTCTTCAGAAAAATAATTAATAAAACATTAATAAAAATAGGAAATTGAAGATCAATATTTACTGAAGACGCAGAACTATTTCATTCTTCAGAAAAATAATTAATAAAACGTTAATAAAAATAGGAAATTGAAGATCAATATTTACTGAAGATGCAGAACTATTCCATTCTTCAGAAAAATAATTAATAAAACGTTAATAAAAATAGGAAATTGAAGATCAATATTTACTGAAGACGCAGAACTATTTCATTCTTCAGAAAAATAATTAATAAAACATTAATAAAAATAGGAAATTGAAGATCAATATTTACTGAAGACGCAGAACTATTTCATTCTTCAGAAAAATTATTAATAAAACGTTAATAAAAATAGGAAATTGAAGATCAATATTTACTGAAGATGCAGAACTATTTCATTCTTCAGAAAAATAATTAATAAAACATTAATAAAAATAGGAAATTGAAGATCAATATTTACTGAAGACGCAGAACTATTTCATTCTTCAGAAAAATTATTAATAAAACGTTAATAAAAATAGGAAATTGAAGATCAATATTTACTGAAGATGCAGAACTATTTCATTCTTCAGAAAAATAATTAATAAAACGTTCATAAAAATAGGAAATTGAAGATCAATATTTACTGAAGATGCAGAACCATTTCATTCTTCAGAAAAATAATTAATAAAACGTTAATAAAAATAGGAAATTGAAGATCAATATTTACTGAAGATGCAGAACCATTTCATTCTTCAGAAAAATAATTAATAAAACGTTAATAAAAATAGGAAATTGAAGATCAATATTTACTGAAGATGCAGAACCATTTCATTCTTCAGAAAAATAATTAATAAAACGTTAATAAAAATAGGAAATTGAAGATCAATATTTACTGAAGACGCAGAACTATTCCATTCTTCAGAAAAATAATTAATAAAACATTCATAAAAATAGGAAATTGAAGATCAATATTTACTGAAGACGCAGAACTATTCCATTCTTCAGAAAAATAATTAATAAAACATTCATAAAAATAGGAAATTGAAGATCAATATTTACTGAAGACGCAGAACTATTTCATTCTTCAGAAAAATAATTAATAAAACATTCATAAAAATAGGAAATTGAAGATCAATATTTACTGAAGACGCAGAACTATTCCATTCTTCAGAAAAATAATTAATAAAACATTCATAAAAATAGGAAATTGAAGATCAATATTTACTGAAGACGCAGAACTATTCCATTCTTCAGAAAAATAATTAATAAAACATTCATAAAAATAGGAAATTGAAGATCAATATTTACTGAAGACGCAGAACTATTTCATTCTTCAGAAAAATAATTAATAAAACATTCATAAAAATAGGAAATTGAAGATCAATATTTACTGAAGACGCAGAACTATTCCATTCTTCAGAAAAATAATTAATAAAACATTCATAAAAATAGGAAATTGAAGATCAATATTTACTGAAGACGCAGAACTATTCCATTCTTCAGAAAAATAATTAATAAAACATTCATAAAAATAGGAAATTGAAGATCAATATTTACTGAAGACGCAGAACTATTCCATTCTTCAGAAAAATAATTAATAAAACATTCATAAAAATAGGAAATTGAAGATCAATATTTACTGAAGACGCAGAACTATTCCATTCTTCAGAAAAATAATTAATAAAACATTCATAAAAATAGGAAATTGAAGATCAATATTTACTGAAGACGCAGAACTATTTCATTCTTCAGAAAAATAATTAATAAAACGTTAATAAAAATAGGAAATTGAAGATCAATATTTACTGAAGACGCAGAACTATTTCATTCTTCAGAAAAATAATTAATAAAACGTTAATAAAAATAGGAAATTGAAGATCAATATTTACTGAAGACGCAGAACTATTTCATTCTTCAGAAAAATAATTAATAAAACGTTAATAAAAATAGGAAATTGAAGATCAATATTTACTGAAGACGCAGAACTATTCCATTCTTCAGAAAAATAATTAATAAAACGTTAATAAAAATAGGAAATTGAAGATCAATATTTACTGAAGACGCAGAACTATTTCATTCTTCAGAAAAATAATTAATAAAACATTCATAAAAATAGGAAATTGAAGATCAATATTTACTGAAGACGCAGAACTATTCCATTCTTCAGAAAAATAATTAATAAAACGTTCATAAAAATAGGAAATTGAAGATCAATATTTACTGAAGATGCAGAACTATTTCATTCTTCAGAAAAATAATTAATAAAACATTCATAAAAATAGGAAATTGAAGATCAATATTTACTGAAGACGCAGAACTATTTCATTCTTCAGAAAAATAATTAATAAAACATTCATAAAAATAGGAAATTGAAGATCAATATTTACTGAAGACGCAGAACTATTTCATTCTTCAGAAAAATAATTAATAAAACATTCATAAAAATAGGAAATTGAAGATCAATATTTACTGAAGACGCAGAACTATTTCATTCTTCAGAAAAATAATTAATAAAACGTTAATAAAAATAGGAAATTGAAGATCAATATTTACTGAAGACGCAGAACTATTCCATTCTTCAGAAAAATAATTAATAAAACGTTAATAAAAATAGGAAATTGAAGATCAATATTTACTGAAGACGCAGAACCATTTCATTCTTCAGAAAAATAATTAATAAAACGTTAATAAAAATAGGAAATTGAAGATCAATATTTACTGAAGACGCAGAACTATTCCATTCTTCAGAAAAATAATTAATAAAACGTTCATAAAAATAGGAAATTGAAGATCAATATTTACTGAAGACGCAGAACTATTTCATTCTTCAGAAAAATAATTAATAAAACATTCATAAAAATAGGAAATTGAAGATCAATATTTACTGAAGACGCAGAACTATTCCATTCTTCAGAAAAATAATTAATAAAACGTTCATAAAAATAGGAAATTGAAGATCAATATTTACTGAAGACGCAGAACTATTTCATTCTTCAGAAAAATAATTAATAAAACGTTAATAAAAATAGGAAATTGAAGATCAATATTTACTGAAGATGCAGAACTATTTCATTCTTCAGAAAAATAATGAATAAAACGTTAATAAAAATAGGAAATTGAAGATCAATATTTACTGAAGACGCAGAACTATTCCATTCTTCAGAAAAATAATTAATAAAACGTTCATAAAAATAGGAAATTGAAGATCAATATTTACTGAAGACGCAGAACTATTTCATTCTTCAGAAAAATAATTAATAAAACGTTAATAAAAATAGGAAATTGAAGATCAATATTTACTGAAGACGCAGAACTATTTCATTCTTCAGAAAAATAATAAATTAATAAAAAGTTCATAAAAATAGGAAATTGAAGATCAATATTTACTGAAGACGCAGAACCATTTCATTCTTTACAAAAATAATAAATTAATAAAAAGTTCATAAAAATTGGAAATTGAAGATCAATATTTACTGAAGACGCAGAACCATTTCATTCTTCAGAAAAATAATTAATAAAACATTCATAAAAATAGGAAATTGAAGATCAATATTTACTGAAGACGCAGAACTATTTCATTCTTCAGAAAAATAATTAATAAAACGTTCATAAAAATAGGAAATTGAAGATCAATATTTACTGAAGACGCAGAACTATTTCATTCTTCAGAAAAATAATTAATAAAACGTTCATAAAAATAGGAAATTGAAGATCAATATTTACTGAAGACGCAGAACTATTTCATTCTTCAGAAAAATAATTAATAAAACATTCATAAAAATAGGAAATTGAAGATCAATATTTACTGAAGACGCAGAACTATTTCATTCTTCAGAAAAATAATTAATAAAACGTTCATAAAAATTGGAAATTGAAGATCAATATTTACTGAAGACGCAGAACTATTTCATTCTTCAGAAAAATAATTAATAAAACGTTAATAAAAATAGGAAATTGAAGATCAATATTTACTGAAGATGCAGAACTATTTCATTCTTCAGAAAAATAATTAATAAAACGTTAATAAAAATAGGAAATTGAAGATCAATATTTACTGAAGACGCAGAACTATTTCATTCTTCAGAAAAATAATTAATAAAACGTTAATAAAAATAGGAAATTGAAGATCAATATTTACTGAAGATGCAGAACTATTTCATTCTTCAGAAAAATAATTAATAAAACGTTAATAAAAATAGGAAATTGAAGATCAATATTTACTGAAGACGCAGAACTATTTCATTCTTCAGAAAAATAATTAATAAAACGTTAATAAAAATAGGAAATTGAAGATCAATATTTACTGAAGACGCAGAACTATTTCATTCTTCAGAAAAATAATTAATAAAACATTCATAAAAATAGGAAATTGAAGATCAATATTTACTGAAGACGCAGAACCATTTCATTCTTTACAAAAATAATAAATTAATAAAAAGTTCATAAAAATTGGAAATTGAAGATCAATATTTACTGAAGACGCAGAACCATTTCATTCTTCAGAAAAATAATTAATAAAACGTTCATAAAAATAGGAAATTGAAGATCAATATTTACTGAAGACGCAGAACTATTTCATTCTTCAGAAAAATAATAAATTAATAAAAAGTTCATAAAAATTGGAAATTGAAGATCAATATTTACTGAAGACGCAGAACCATTTCATTCTTCAGAAAAATAATTAATAAAACGTTCATAAAAATAGGAAATTGAAGATCAATATTTACTGAAGACGCAGAACTATTTCATTCTTCAGAAAAATAATTAATAAAACGTTAATAAAAATAGGAAATTGAAGATCAATATTTACTGAAGATGCAGAACTATTTCATTCTTCAGAAAAATAATGAATAAAACGTTAATAAAAATAGGAAATTGAAGATCAATATTTACTGAAGACGCAGAACTATTCCATTCTTCAGAAAAATAATTAATAAAACGTTCATAAAAATAGGAAATTGAAGATCAATATTTACTGAAGACGCAGAACCATTTCATTCTTCAGAAAAATAATTAATAAAACGTTCATAAAAATAGGAAATTGAAGATCAATATTTACTGAAGACGCAGAACTATTTCATTCTTCAGAAAAATAATTAATAAAACGTTCATAAAAATAGGAAATTGAAGATCAATATTTACTGAAGACGCAGAACCATTTCATTCTTTACAAAAATAATAAATTAATAAAAAGTTCATAAAAATTGGAAATTGAAGATCAATATTTACTGAAGACGCAGAACCATTTCATTCTTCAGAAAAATAATTAATAAAACGTTAATAAAAATAGGAAATTGAAGATCAATATTTACTGAAGATGCAGAACTATTTCATTCTTCAGAAAAATAATTAATAAAACGTTCATAAAAATAGGAAATTGAAGATCAATATTTACTGAAGACGCAGAACTATTTCATTCTTCAGAAAAATAATTAATAAAACGTTCATAAAAATAGGAAATTGAAGATCAATATTTACTGAAGACGCAGAACCATTTCATTCTTTACAAAAATAATAAATTAATAAAAAGTTCATAAAAATTGGAAATTGAAGATCAATATTTACTGAAGACGCAGAACCATTTCATTCTTCAGAAAAATAATTAATAAAACATTCATAAAAATAGGAAATTGAAGATCAATATTTACTGAAGATGCAGAACTATTTCATTCTTCAGAAAAATAATTAATAAAACGTTAATAAAAATAGGAAATTGAAGATCAATATTTACTGAAGACGCAGAACTATTTCATTCTTCAGAAAAATAATAAATTAATAAAAAGTTCATAAAAATAGGAAATTGAAGATCAATATTTACTGAAGACGCAGAACCATTTCATTCTTCAGAAAAATAATTAATAAAACATTCATAAAAATAGGAAATTGAAGATCAATATTTACTGAAGATGCAGAACTATTTCATTCTTCAGAAAAATAATTAATAAAACGTTAATAAAAATAGGAAATTGAAGATCAATATTTACTGAAGATGCAGAACTATTTCATTCTTCAGAAAAATAATTAATAAAACATTAATAAAAATAGGAAATTGAAGATCAATATTTACTGAAGACGCAGAACTATTTCATTCTTCAGAAAAATAATTAATAAAACGTTAATAAAAATAGGAAATTGAAGATCAATATTTACTGAAGATGCAGAACCATTTCATTCTTCAGAAAAATAATTAATAAAACATTAATAAAAATAGGAAATTGAAGATCAATATTTACTGAAGATGCAGAACTATTTCATTCTTCAGAAAAATAATTAATAAAACGTTCATAAAAATAGGAAATTGAAGATCAATATTTACTGAAGATGCAGAACCATTTCATTCTTCAGAAAAATAATTAATAAAACATTAATAAAAATAGGAAATTGAAGATCAATATTTACTGAAGACGCAGAACCATTTCATTCTTCAGAAAAATAATTAATAAAACGTTAATAAAAATAGGAAATTGAAGATCAATATTTACTGAAGACGCAGAACCATTTCATTCTTCAGAAAAATAATTAATAAAACGTTAATAAAAATAGGAAATTGAAGATCAATATTTACTGAAGACGCAGAACCATTTCATTCTTTACAAAAATAATAAATTAATAAAAAGTTCATAAAAATAGGAAATTGAAGATCAATATTTACTGAAGATGCAGAACTATTTCATTCTTCAGAAAAATAATTAATAAAACGTTCATAAAAATAGGAAATTGAAGATCAATATTTACTGAAGATGCAGAACTATTTCATTCTTTACAAAAATAATAAATTAATAAAAAGTTCATAAAAATAGGAAATTGAAGATCAATATTTACTGAAGACGCAGAACCATTTCATTCTTTACAAAAATAATAAATTAATAAAAAGTTCATAAAAATTGGAAATTGAAGATCAATATTTACTGAAGACGCAGAACCATTTCATTCTTCAGAAAAATAATTAATAAAACATTCATAAAAATAGGAAATTGAAGATCAATATTTACTGAAGACGCAGAACTATTTCATTCTTCAGAAAAATAATTAATAAAACGTTCATAAAAATAGGAAATTGAAGATCAATATTTACTGAAGACGCAGAACTATTTCATTCTTCAGAAAAATAATTAATAAAACGTTCATAAAAATTGGAAATTGAAGATCAATATTTACTGAAGATGCAGAACTATTTCATTCTTCAGAAAAATAATTAATAAAACGTTCATAAAAATAGGAAATTGAAGATCAATATTTACTGAAGACGCAGAACCATTTCATTCTTTACAAAAATAATAAATTAATAAAAAGTTCATAAAAATTGGAAATTGAAGATCAATATTTACTGAAGACGCAGAACCATTTCATTCTTCAGAAAAATAATTAATAAAACGTTCATAAAAATAGGAAATTGAAGATCAATATTTACTGAAGACGCAGAACTATTCCATTCTTCAGAAAAATAATTAATAAAACGTTCATAAAAATTGGAAATTGAAGATCAATATTTACTGAAGATGCAGAACTATTTCATTCTTCAGAAAAATAATTAATAAAAAGTTCATAAAAATTGGAAATTGAAGATCAATATTTACTGAAGACGCAGAACCATTTCATTCTTCAGAAAAATAATTAATAAAACGTTCATAAAAATAGGAAATTGAAGATCAATATTTACTGAAGACGCAGAACTATTCCATTCTTCAGAAAAATAATTAATAAAACGTTCATAAAAATTGGAAATTGAAGATCAATATTTACTGAAGATGCAGAACTATTTCATTCTTCAGAAAAATAATTAATAAAACGTTCATAAAAATAGGAAATTGAAGATCAATATTTACTGAAGACGCAGAACCATTTCATTCTTTACAAAAATAATAAATTAATAAAAAGTTCATAAAAATAGGAAATTGAAGATCAATATTTACTGAAGACGCAGAACCATTTCATTCTTTACAAAAATAATAAATTAATAAAAAGTTCATAAAAATAGGAAATTGAAGATCAATATTTACTGAAGACGCAGAACCATTTCATTCTTTACAAAAATAATAAATTAATAAAAAGTTCATAAAAATTGGAAATTGAAGATCAATATTTACTGAAGACGCAGAACCATTTCATTCTTCAGAAAAATAATTAATAAAACATTCATAAAAATAGGAAATTGAAGATCAATATTTACTGAAGACGCAGAACTATTTCATTCTTCAGAAAAATAATTAATAAAACGTTCATAAAAATAGGAAATTGAAGATCAATATTTACTGAAGATGCAGAACTATTTCATTCTTCAGAAAAATAATTAATAAAACGTTCATAAAAATTGGAAATTGAAGATCAATATTTACTGAAGATGCAGAACTATTTCATTCTTCAGAAAAATAATTAATAAAACGTTCATAAAAATAGGAAATTGAAGATCAATATTTACTGAAGACGCAGAACCATTTCATTCTTTACAAAAATAATAAATTAATAAAAAGTTCATAAAAATTGGAAATTGAAGATCAATATTTACTGAAGACGCAGAACCATTTCATTCTTCAGAAAAATAATTAATAAAACATTCATAAAAATAGGAAATTGAAGATCAATATTTACTGAAGATGCAGAACTATTTCATTCTTCAGAAAAATAATTAATAAAACGTTCATAAAAATAGGAAATTGAAGATCAATATTTACTGAAGACGCAGAACCATTTCATTCTTTACAAAAATAATAAATTAATAAAAAGTTCATAAAAATTGGAAATTGAAGATCAATATTTACTGAAGACGCAGAACCATTTCATTCTTCAGAAAAATAATTAATAAAACATTCATAAAAATAGGAAATTGAAGATCAATATTTACTGAAGACGCAGAACTATTTCATTCTTCAGAAAAATAATTAATAAAACGTTCATAAAAATAGGAAATTGAAGATCAATATTTACTGAAGATGCAGAACTATTTCATTCTTCAGAAAAATAATTAATAAAACGTTCATAAAAATAGGAAATTGAAGATCAATATTTACTGAAGATGCAGAACTATTTCATTCTTCAGAAAAATAATTAATAAAACGTTCATAAAAATAGGAAATTGAAGATCAATATTTACTGAAGACGCAGAACCATTTCATTCTTTACAAAAATAATAAATTAATAAAAAGTTCATAAAAATTGGAAATTGAAGATCAATATTTACTGAAGACGCAGAACCATTTCATTCTTCAGAAAAATAATTAATAAAACATTCATAAAAATAGGAAATTGAAGATCAATATTTACTGAAGATGCAGAACTATTTCATTCTTCAGAAAAATAATTAATAAAACGTTCATAAAAATAGGAAATTGAAGATCAATATTTACTGAAGACGCAGAACCATTTCATTCTTTACAAAAATAATAAATTAATAAAAAGTTCATAAAAATTGGAAATTGAAGATCAATATTTACTGAAGACGCAGAACCATTTCATTCTTCAGAAAAATAATTAATAAAACATTCATAAAAATAGGAAATTGAAGATCAATATTTACTGAAGACGCAGAACTATTTCATTCTTCAGAAAAATAATTAATAAAACGTTCATAAAAATAGGAAATTGAAGATCAATATTTACTGAAGACGCAGAACTATTTCATTCTTCAGAAAAATAATTAATAAAACGTTAATAAAAATAGGAAATTGAAGATCAATATTTACTGAAGATGCAGAACTATTCCATTCTTCAGAAAAATAATTAATAAAACGTTCATAAAAATAGGAAATTGAAGATCAATATTTACTGAAGACGCAGAACTATTTCATTCTTCAGAAAAATAATTAATAAAACGTTAATAAAAATAGGAAATTGAAGATCAATATTTACTGAAGATGCAGAACTATTCCATTCTTCAGAAAAATAATTAATAAAACGTTAATAAAAATAGGAAATTGAAGATCAATATTTACTGAAGACGCAGAACTATTTCATTCTTCAGAAAAATAATTAATAAAACGTTAATAAAAATAGGAAATTGAAGATCAATATTTACTGAAGACGCAGAACTATTTCATTCTTCAGAAAAATAATTAATAAAACGTTAATAAAAATAGGAAATTGAAGATCAATATTTACTGAAGACGCAGAACTATTTCATTCTTCAGAAAAATAATTAATAAAACGTTAATAAAAATAGGAAATTGAAGATCAATATTTACTGAAGATGCAGAACTATTTCATTCTTCAGAAAAATAATTAATAAAACGTTCATAAAAATAGGAAATTGAAGATCAATATTTACTGAAGATGCAGAACTATTTCATTCTTCAGAAAAATAATTAATAAAACGTTAATAAAAATAGGAAATTGAAGATCAATATTTACTGAAGATGCAGAACTATTTCATTCTTCAGAAAAATAATTAATAAAACGTTAATAAAAATAGGAAATTGAAGATCAATATTTACTGAAGACGCAGAACTATTTCATTCTTCAGAAAAATAATTAATAAAACGTTAATAAAAATAGGAAATTGAAGATCAATATTTACTGAAGATGCAGAACTATTTCATTCTTCAGAAAAATAATTAATAAAACGTTCATAAAAATAGGAAATTGAAGATCAATATTTACTGAAGATGCAGAACTATTTCATTCTTCAGAAAAATAATTAATAAAACGTTAATAAAAATAGGAAATTGAAGATCAATATTTACTGAAGATGCAGAACTATTTCATTCTTCAGAAAAATAATTAATAAAACGTTAATAAAAATAGGAAATTGAAGATCAATATTTACTGAAGATGCAGAACTATTTCATTCTTCAGAAAAATAATTAATAAAACGTTCATAAAAATAGGAAATTGAAGATCAATATTTACTGAAGATGCAGAACTATTTCATTCTTCAGAAAAATAATTAATAAAACGTTAATAAAAATAGGAAATTGAAGATCAATATTTACTGAAGACGCAGAACTATTTCATTCTTCAGAAAAATAATTAATAAAACGTTCATAAAAATAGGAAATTGAAGATCAATATTTACTGAAGATGCAGAACTATTTCATTCTTCAGAAAAATAATTAATAAAACGTTAATAAAAATAGGAAATTGAAGATCAATATTTACTGAAGACGCAGAACTATTTCATTCTTCAGAAAAATAATTAATAAAACGTTAATAAAAATAGGAAATTGAAGATCAATATTTACTGAAGAAATACATGAGATTTTGTGATGTTATGCATTAGCATTTCATTATAGGTTGGTTATTAAATGTTGTATACTTTATGTTTCTAATATTGTCTGTACAAAGGCACTTATGTATGCATTTATATTTCCCCACCCGTTAAGTAAAGCATGATGCATCACGAAAAACAGTCAACACATACATTTATTAATATTATAATACAGATTATATCATATGCAGCACGCAGTTCTGACAATATACTATATAGTTTCACAGAGTACAATAAAAATATATAGGTTTCCAATACAATTTCAACAAATTTTTAGTGTCTAGTGTCTGTAGTTCGTGTCACTGAGGCTGTGAGCCAAATACATTAATCAGTTTTTACAATTCACACGTCCAACATTTGTAGATATTGTTATATTGTGAGCTACATACAGCATCATTCAATGTAAGCCAATGTTACAGGGCATAAAACAGCAATACATACAGAGAGAGATGATAAAGAGATCGTATGATGGGGGAATTAGTGTGGATGACACTGGCTCTTTATCCAGTCGCTCTGAATTACACGTGTTTTAGCAGGTTACCACGATCACATCAAATCTAACAAGTGCTAAAATTTTAGGACACCATACAAAAGTCTGGCTGCTGGTAGTAGAGCACATCTGTACACACTCACTCGCACACACACACACACACACACACACACGTCTATATGGCATATACTGTATCAGATAAACATGAGCACACGTCCCTGAACAGAGAAACTTAAGGCAAAAAGATCAATACAAATGAAAATATCTCTGGTGATGGATTGTTTTTACAGTAAAGTTGGTTCACTGAGTGAGGTACGTCATTGTGTAGCAGCACAACAGATTATCTGACGCTGGGAGTGAACATGTCCAACTTTGACCCCAAAATCAAAAGGAAGAAATATATTTATTTATTTTTTGAGTGAAGAAAATTCAGCCTATTTTTAAGACCTTTTTACTGTCAAAATAAATAAATAAAATTTATATTACTGCAATATAAATGTATGATTTAGATCAGCCTTTTTGCTCATTTAAATAAATGTATTACAATAATGATTTACTATGTTTTATCTAAATAAGCAAAAACCTTATTGCTTCTAAAAGTAGAATGCAAATTAAATTTCTTAGGATTTATTTTGTATTTATTGTATAATATATATATATATATATACAGGGCTCCAGACTGCGATTAAATGGTGGCATTTTGTGACCTTTTTCAAGTTTTTCAACTTTTCAAGAGCTTCACACTTTTTCCAGCACTTAAAAGCTCTAAATATTATCCAATTTTAATATAATTTTTAATGTGATGATTTGTAAAACTCAAAGATTAAAGGTGTAGGCCACTTTGTGTCTTTTAATTAAAAATACTATAACCAGTAAGGAGCACTTATTGACTTATTAGCCATTTAAATGTAGAATGCAAATTTAATTTCTGTATTTATTGTATATATATATATATATATATATATATACACAGCTCTGGAAAAAATTAAGAGACCTCTTAACAATGAGTGCGTTTACATGCACGTTCTTAAGCCGATTATGCTTAATAACCCGACAACGAACATGGTCATGTAAACGCAGTAACCCGTTTTCTTTTATCGGAGTAAGGTCATAAACGGCTTAAGTATAAACCGGTCGACACAGGTAGTTTTTTGCCTCTTACCCCGATTTCGCGCGGCATGTAAACGCATTAACCTGCTTTCTGTGGGCTTATTGAAGTGCGCATGTATGATAGGTGACAAAAACGCATACTTAGAGCACTTATACTCTTCATACTTAGAGCAGATTTAAATGCATCCAGACAGAGTGTTTTGCATGAAAGAAAGAAGGAAATATATTACAAACGCAGACTCTTTTAAGACCCCGAAAATTAAAAAAATGTGTTCTCATCTCATGCAGCAGAAGTAGAAGAGGTTCAGTCAAAACGCTGCATCTGTAACTGCATAAGATACGGAAATTATAATTTTTGATGTCACTACAAGGAAATAACCCGGTTTATTAATAAATCATGTAAACGCTGTTTACTTGCGTTGTCAGTTTACTGGTTTGCATGTAAATAGTGAAAACTGGTTATTTCAATAAGCTGATATTTGTGATTATCAGCTTACTGGTGTGCATGTAAACGTGCTCATTGAGAATATATATATATATTATGATTTATACATCAGGATATTATTTATTCTGCAGCCTTTTTGCTTATTTAAATAACAATTTATAACAATAATGATGTTTACTAATATTCATGCTCGTAAAAGTAGAATGCAAAATGTAATTTCTTATTTTTTCCTTTGTATTTAGAGGTCAAATATGAGCTGATTTTCACCCTGCTGAAAATTACAATAATTCACGTTCATCCCCACGTGATAAACCTGACAGAAGGTGCCGTCAATGTTTCCGTGCAAATATCATGATGTGTGAAGAACGCTAAACATCTCTGCAATAATGATTATGTCTAATTTTCACACATTTAAAAAATAAATAAATATACAGCATTATTTTTTAATACTTTGTGCTTTTAGAAAATCACACATCACTGCCATTCATAGATCATCTTTATATATTTCATAGCCATTTGTTTACATCCACAACCTCGTATAAAACTATTCTCCAAGTATCCTAAATTTTTTCTATAATATCTCTCTTAATATCTGATATATTCTAGTCATATTTACTTTTACAGACCCCATAAAATCAAAATCAGTGGCTTGTAGTTTATGTCTTTAGCTTTGATATGTTAGTGCTAATCTGACTAAATAAACTTTATGTATAGGGCATTAAAATGTTTCTCATTTTACTCAATTTTTTTCCCAATCAAATGGGCTATTGGCTATTTAAAAAACACTGATGTGTCCCGCCCCAACTTCCTATTTCAATATTCATACTCTATATTATAATATTGAAAATAATAAATATTAATATTAAAATCTGGGCAGATGAAAACACTGGTTTGGCATTTACTGTAGCTGAGGGTTTTGTTTTCTCATAATGGCCAAACACAGACACAGAGCATCTTTAGATGGATAATGGAAGGCAGAATGAGAAGGAAGTTGGTTCACTTGTTCTCAATCAGGATCTGGACCTTGTGCACCAGCGCTCGAGCCATGACCAGTAGCTTTGGGACATCATGATGTTCAGCCATTTCTATATGAAGACATAATGATCAACAGCATGTCATTGGCTATGCTTCCATCCAAAGTTGGGAGTTTAACTTATGCACAAAATTGGAATATCGCATAAAACATTAGCGAATAAAGCACCGCTTCAATGTTTAAGAGAACAAAATCGACACTACCTGTGATGGTTTTGGTGCAAAATATCTAATAAAAATGGAAGTTGCTGCAATCGAGGAAAGCCACTGGCTATTTTTCAGACATTTGCTGCATCCCAATTTGCCTACTTATTCTACGACCTAAAAGTATGTACTCTTTTTGTGAAGAATAAGAAGACTTTTATATCTACTTTTAGGTACTGTACAGGTCTGGTACCAAAATGTCCGCCCAATATAGAAAAGTTTTGCTCAGCGAGGAAAGAAATTAGAGGGAACATTGGCGATAACCCAAAATTTGCATAAAAATAGGTGGAAGAAAAATGCTATTGTGGTATTTTGCATCACTGCATTTGATAGACATTTAATGGTCAGCTCACCGTTAAAGAACTTGATGATGTCTGTGAAATCCATGTTGTTCTCCAGGATAATGTCTCGGTACAGCTCTACCAACGCCAGCGAGATGAAGAGCACAAAGTGCTCAGAGGAGGCATAACGGGCGGCCCAGATGGTCTCCCACACAGAGAACACATCGTCATACACCATTTCTTAGAAAGAGGTAAACAAAAGGATTCGCTCACTTTAAGTGCATCAGTTTCCTTTAAAGGGAAAGTGTGTAACTGTGCGTTCACACCGCCGCCGGCAAGAGCATCAAAATTCTGAATTTATTTAGGATTTAAGCATGTTTCCATTTTGTTTTTCAGTATAAAGTGATGTTTTGCAGTGTGGCGTCGATGCGCTCACCTCTCTTGAAGTCCAGGAGGAACCAGCGGTAGCAGAAGTAGAAGTGTGTGTAGTCTCCGTTCTGCTGCATCAGCTCAAAGAGCTCCGAGTCCAGAATCTGAAGAGGTTTGACACAATCATGAAACACACACACACACACACACTGTCTAAAACATCAGCGGAAATGTGTGTTTAATAAATGCGTGTGATTGTGGGCAAAAACCTGGATGAGGGAACGCATGTTGGCGAAGTGTGTGTCCATGGCTCCTCCATGAGGGAAGTTCTGGTTCATTCGTTTCATGAGCTCAGTGAAGCAGCTGAAGGCCATGGCCTCTAATTTAAAAACAGATGATTCAGAAACGTTTTCACTTATAAAATCTAAAATAGGCACATAGCTTTAGTTTAAAATCACATGTTTCACAAATGTTTCACAATCACAAAGTGTGGCACAGCATGAATATTTCAATGCTTTTATTAAATATTAGCAACAGCAACATGATAAAATACACCATTGTTTAAAAAAACTGTAAGACTTAAAGTTAATGTACCATCATCCAGGATGACCAGCAGGGGCGCTAGTAAGTCACACATTCCCTGGACGTATCCAATGTCAAGGTGCTGCCACACATAACTTAGGACACAAAAACGATAACATTCTCATTTGATTTCAGATGGGAAGCAAACAAGTGTAATGCTGATTTATTTCTTAAAAATATATACATTACCATTCAAAAGTATTTTTTGAAAGTAATTAATATATTTGTTTAGCAATAAAATGATCAAAAGTGACTAAAGGATTACTATAAAAAGAATTAATCAAAGAATCCTGAAAAAATGTATCATGGTTTCCACAAAAATATAAAGCAGCACAACTGTTTTCAACACTGATGATAAACTTAAATGTTTGTTGAGCAGCAAATCATCATATTCAGAGGTGTCGCAATAGGGCAGGCAATTGCCTGGGGCCCCGCATTTTCAGGGGGCCCCCGAGGGCTGATCATTTAAACAATCAGAAATGTTAATATAAACATGCAGCGACATCTCTGCATCCCCCTTAGTGGGCCCCCCTCTCTCGTTACGCTGGTAATGCTTTCGCCACCTTGCCTCGGCTGCCTTCTTCAAACTGTGGAAAATGCATGATTTGATTTGTTAAGCATGAAGAGAACTTATCCGTCCGGCTTGGCCGCTCGCTCTAATGCTATTATTAGGCACATATAGTGTTTGTGTGGAGTGTGGAAGCTGAAGTATAGCGCTCTTACATGACATGAAGGCGCCGGCACGATCACTGGCATTTTTTCCTGACAACAGCGAAAATAACTTAAAATACTCCATAATTTATGGTTGTACAGATAAGAGTAATACATCATGTATTTGTATTTGTGTAAACTCACAATAACAACAAATAGTTGTGCTTTTGTAAAATAAAGAAAACAAACAGGACGCGTGCTTCCTTTCGTCCTATAGTCTCTCTGAACTGCAGCGCATCTCATAAATGAACCGAAACTAAGTGTATCAGGCTACTTGCCTCACATACAGGTGCTGGTCATATAATTAGACTATCATCAAAAAGTTGATTTATTTCACTAATTCCATTCAAAAAGTGAAACTTGTATATTATATTCATTCATTACACACAGACTGATATATTTCAAATATTTATTTCTTTTAATTTTGAATTATAGCTGACAACTAAGGAAAATCCCAAATTCAGTATCTCAGAAAATTAGAATATTACTTAAGACCAATACAAAGAAAGGATTTTTAGAAATCTAGGCCAACTGAAAAGTATGAACATGAAAAGTATGAACATGAAAAGTATGAACATGAAAAGTATGAGCATGTACAGCACTCAATACTTAGTTGGGGCTCCTTTTGCCTGAATTACTGCAGCAATGCGGCGTGGCATGGAGTCGATCAGTCTGTGGCACTGCTCAGGTGTTATGAGAGCCCAGGTTGCTCTGATAGTGGCCTTCAGCTCTTCTGCATTGTTGGGTCTGGCATATCGGATCTTCCTCTTCACAATATGGGGTTAAGGTCAGGCGAGTTTGCTGGCCAATTAAGAACAGGGATACCATGGTCCTTAAACCAGGTACTGGTTGCTTTGGCACTGTGTGCAGGTGCCAAGTCCTGTTAGAAAATGAAATCTGCATCTCCATAAAGTTGGTCAGCAGCAGGAAGCATGAAGTGCTCTAAAACTTCCTGGTATACGGCTGCGTTGACCTTGGACCTCAGAAAACACAGTGGACCAACACCAGCAGATGACATGGCACCCCAAACCATCACTGACTGTGGAAACCTTACACTGGACCTCAAGCAACGTGGATTGTGTGCCTCTCCTCTCTTCCTCCAGACTCTGGGACCCTGATTTCCAAAGGAAATGCAAAATTTACTTTCATCAGAGAACATAACTTTGGACCACTCAGCAGCAGTCCAGTCCTTTTTGTCTTTAGCCCAGGCGAGACGCTTCTGACGCTGTCTGTTGTTCAAGAGTGGCTTGACACAAGGAATGCGACAGCTGAAACCCATGTCTTGCATACGTCTGTGCGTAGTGGTTCTTGAAGCACTGACTTCAGCTGCAGTCCACTCTTTGTGAATTTCCCCCACATTTTTGAATGGGTTTTGTTTCACAATCCTCTCCAGGGTGCGGTTATCCCTATTGCTTGTACACTTTTTTCTACCACATCTTTTCCTTCCCTTCGCCTCTCTATGAATGTGCTTGGACACAGAGCTCTGTGAACAGCCAGCCTCTTTTGCAATGACCTTTTGTGTCTTGCCCTCCTTGTGCAAGGTGTCAATGGCCGTCTTTTGGACAACTGTCAAGTCAGCAGTTTCCCCATGATTGTGTAGCCTACAGAACTAGACTGAGAGACCATTTAAAGGCCTTTGCAGATGTTTGAGTTAATTAGCTGATTAGAGTGTGGCACCAGGGGTCTTCAATATTGAACCTTTTCACAATATTCAAATTTTCTGAGATACTGAATTTGGGATTTTCCTTAGTTGTCAGTTATAATCATCAAAATTAAAAGAAATAAACATTTGAAATATATCAGTCTGTGTGTAATGAATGAATATAATATACAAGTTTCACTTTTTGAATGGAATTAGTGAAATAAATCAACTTTTTGATGAGCAGCACCTGTATATGAGAAATATATCTAGCCATATATCTAGCCTATAGAAAGCTTTAAATGTCTACTTTTAAACGAACAAATTCAAATCGAAAACAAATATTCTCTGGTTATGAAAAGTGCATTTCTCTCAGCATCGTCAACTTCATCTTTGCAGCCGACACTGACTCAGAAAATACTAGTTTAATAATAAACAAATAAAATTTCGCCTTGTTATTTTTTTCCGACACATTTATAATCATTAGCCTTTTGCCGGTGCTTTACACAAGCTTTATGCGTGCGTGCCGCTTCCATGCACCCAGTAGTATATATTTAAGCAGCCTAATTAAGTTAGCCTAATATAAATGTGCGATTACTCTACTAATTGCTTAAATGAATGACTAGTCCACTAGAAAAATCTTTACTCGGGGGCAGCCCTAATCAATACATTTACTTAGTTGACATTATTTAATTAGTAGGCTAATTAGTAAATCCAGCTCTTCTACATTAAATTAGTTGAGTTATCATAATTAGTTGCTAAACTAATAAAATAAAGATTAAATTAAAATGATAACCATATATTTCTATATGTAGGAGAATTGCTTGTTCCTATCACAACCACACAAAGCACCGTTTTTAAGGTGACAATTCGTTATAAATATGAAGATTGTACTGTATTTTGAAGATATTGTATTGTATCTTCTATTATAAAGATGAAGATAAAAATACAAAAAATAAGATAATAATGTTATAAAAATTAAACAATTTAGGTTCTGTTAGCTGTGTTTTGACTACTTTTTGTATGTTGTAAAATTATATCTCTAGATAACGAAGATATATTAACAAAATTATAAGGGCCTCATTGATTCATTTTGCCTGGGGCCCCCACTCAATGCTGGTTCGCCTCTGATCATATCAGAATGATTTCTGAAGGATCATGTGACACTGAAGACTGTAGTAATGATGCTGAAGATTCAGCTTTGATCACAGGAATAAATTACACATTACTATATAATCACATTGATGTAAATTGTAATAATATCTCACAATATTACTGTTTTTACTTTATTTTTGATCAAATAAATGCAGCCTTGGTGAGCACTTCTTTCAATAGACTTTGATCCCAAACATTTGAACGGTATACATACACTCACCTAAAGGATTATTAGGAACACCTGTTCAATTTCTCATTAATGCAATTATCTAATCAACCAATCACATGGCAGTTGCTTCAATGCATTTAGGGGTGTGGTCCTGGTCAAGACAATCTCCTGAACTCCAAACTGAATGTCAGAATGGGAAAGAAAGGTGATTTAAGCAATTTTGAGCGTGGCATGGTTGTTGGTGCCAGACGGGCCGGTCTGAGTATTTCACAATCTGCTCAGTTACTGGGATTTTCACGCACAACCATTTCTAGAGTTTACAAAGAATGGTGTGAAAAGGGAAAAACATCCAGTATGCGGCAGTCCTGTGGGCGAAAATGCCTTGTTGATGCTAGAGGTCAGAGGAGAATGGGCCGACTGATTCAAGCTGATAGAAGAGCAACTTTGACTGAAATAACCACTCGTTACAACCGAGGTATGCAGCAAAGCATTTGTGAAGCCACAACACGCACAACCTTGAGGCGGATGGGCTACAACAGCAGAAGACCCCACCGGGTACCACTCATCTCCACTACAAATAGGAAAAAGAGGCTACAATTTGCACGGTTGAAGTTGACAGTTGAAGACTGGAATCTCGATTTCTGTTGAGACATTCAGATGGTAGAGTCAGAATTTGGCGTAAACAGAATGAGAACATGGATCCATCATGCCTTGTTACCACTGTGCAGGCTGGTGGTGGTGGTGTAATGGTGTGGGGGATGTTTTCTTGGCACACTTTAGGCCCCTTAGTGCCAATTAGGCATCGTTTAAATGCCACGGCCTACCTGAGCATTGTTTCTGACCATGTCCATCCCTTTATGACCACCATGTACCCATCCTCTGATGGCTACTTCCAGCAGGATAATGCACCATGTCACAAAGCTCGAATCATTTCAAATTGGTTTCTTAAACATGACAATGAGTTCACTGTACTAAAATGGCCCCCACAGTCACCAGATCTCAACCCAATAGAGCATCTTTGGGATGTGGTGGAACGGGAGCTTCGTGCCCTGGATGTGCATCCCACAAATCTCCATCAACTGCAAGATGCTATCCTATCAATATGGGCCAACATTTCTAAAGAATGCTTTCAGCACCTTGTTGAATCAATGCCACTTAGAATTAAGGCAGTTCTGAAGGCGAAAGGGGGTCAAACACAGTATTAGTATGGTGTTCCTAATAATCCTTTAGGTGAGTGTATAATATAAACTAAAATATAAAACACATCACAATCAGCTTTATTTTACCTGCACATAATGTTGCGCAGTTTCTCCAGGTTTGTGGTGGTAAAATACCAATAGTTTCTGTCACATCGCTGGACGTCTTTGTCAATGCGATGTAGATTGAGTGTGTACAGGTCTACCAGCTCCTGCTGTAAAAGAAATGAGAAGATAAACTGCGTTTTGAAGATCACAGACTATTAGAGCAACAGTTCACCCAAATATGTATTTGGAGCACAAAAGAAGGTTATATAAATATTATATATAATAAATATAAAAATACAAACCCACACAGTAAACAAATATAAATATACAAAGAATAAAAAATGGTAAACAAATATAAAAATACAAAGAAAGTCAAAAACATTAAACAAACACAAACATACAAAGAAAGCAAGAAAAAAATGCTAAACAAACACAAAAATACAAAGACCAAAAAACCACAACACAAACATACAAAGAAAGACCAACAAAAACACAATAAACAAACACAAACATGCAAAGAAAGCAAGAAAACAAGTAAACAAAAATACAAAGACCAAAATCACAGTAAAAAAACACAAAAACATACCAGAATCGAGGAAAGAAAAACTATGGAAATCATAAACTAAAATCATGTGTTTTATGGAAGACAGAAAGTATTTTTTTCCTTAAAGTTCCCTTTAAAGGTGCAGTATGTAATATTGACAGCTTGTGGTTGAAAGGGGTACTGCAGTCCAAATTCAAAATATTGGAGAGGGTTGTTTCTCCCGCCCCCTCCTCCTTAGACAGACCACGCAACAGGAATGAGCGCAATGCACAATGGAAGGCAATCGAGTTGATTTTTCTGTGTTTTAATATGCCTCCGGACATAGAGCTTTATAGATGGATGCTGAGGCTTGTTAGGTTGGGTAGAATCTGCGATCTCTGACCCAGTTTTTTTGCTTCCGTGGCAATACAATACGCTGTGTTTTCCACCAAATGGCGACCTGGGGAGTCGTAATAGAGGAGAGCAGGGCACAACGCTTTTTGACTTTCTCAGTTTGTGTAAATCCACTTGTGGTTCAGAATATTTATTTTTTCTCACATAAATCTCACACGTCTAGTACAATTATGTGGTTTTGTTTCATTATTACAGTGTATACTTTTTTCTTGATTTACCCTGAAAGAATGGTAGTGAAATGTGACAACATGCCCCATATGTGGGTTACACTGAACATGACCAAATGACAGCTTAAAATGTTATCTGATATAATCAAAAAAATATCCAAGACAAACTAAAATATTTTGTCAATATAATACAATTATTAACTTTTTCAAATAAAATAATGGCATTTTTTAATCATTAAAAATAAACAAATTTTTGAGTTTGACAACAAACACACCTCAAAACACAGCATAGTTCAAAACATAATGATAATTAAGCATTTCTGAACATTGACTCTCAGTCTTTATCTCATGGTTTCTCAAAAGAATTCATAAAAGTATAGGATATAATATCATAGTTCTAATAGGGGCTCATTGTGACAACATGTCCCACCTGCGCAACTGGGAGTTAAACCCGGCTCGTGTCTTCTGCTGGTTAGAAAAATTTACTTAAGTAAGAAATTCACTTTTGCTATGGTTAAATAAATGTTCAGTGATATCTTCCAAAGACTTTTTAATTTTGACACAATTTTTTCTCTAAATAATGTTGATATGGCAACTAGTAAATACACTAAGTTTCGTCATGCTGGCATGTGTGGAAAGTGTTAAACCATGAGTGTTACAACTAACCCCGCTCTCCCCTACTTTGGGTAAATTGGCAATGGGAAGAATCGCACAGACCAAAACAAAAACAGACATTCCGACACGGAACGCACGTTTCTAAGGCTATGTTCACACTGTCAGTCCAAATCCGATTATTTGTGTATCCGATTGGAATCTGACCTAAAATGATTGACGTCCACACTGTGTATCGCAACTGTTCAGATTCGATTTGTGTCGTTTTCCGGAATATTTGCATTGGTTTCTATGGCAATGACATTGCGTTGGTATAGGCATAAGCCAAAAACAGCAGCAACAACCGCAACATTGAGGGGTTTGCATTGTTTTATTTACAACATGACATTGTGCAGCCGCCGCTCGCTGGACTATTGCGTCATCTGAGGCAACGGCAGAACCGTAGCGGCTTTATTCCATGCTGTCGTTTCCACCAGTTTCAAAACATGTCCCCATTATATTGTAATTTTCTGCTCGACCTGCACTTTGCAACAACACAACCTTGTTTCTGTTACATTTCTTTCAGCATGTTTTCTATATAAGCATCTGACGTTTATGCTTTACGTGGCGTCATAAAGTCACATGAACCACGCAAATTCCGGAGCCATCAGACAAAACGGATTTCCAGAAATGCGATTTAATAGGATTTTAAACCACATATGAATGTAGCTTGAAACGCATTTCATGTGATTTTTTTTTTAGCAGTTCACACTTGCTAAATCTGATTTCAATCGGATATGCACAAAAATCGGATTTGGACTGACAGTCTGAACGTAGCCAAAGTAGAATAACTGGCTGTAACATTGTTTTTCGGAGAAACAAGTATGTGAACTTGCTTCCAAATATCTGCAAACGTGATATTTTTGTGCTTTAGTACAGCTAAAAAATTACATACAGCACCTTTAAACTGAGAATGTTTTAGGTGACATACCGAGTAGGTTGTCCCGATGGATGACACTGGAGACGCGATGTCGTTCTTGTCTCCTGTGACCGCTAGAGAGTCTGGTTTGGGGAGTAAGTTGTCCATCTCCGGTTCCTCCTCCGAGAGAGACGAATCTGTTCCCTCTGGGCTCGTGTTGACGCCCGGCTCCATGCAGAGCTCCAAAGCAGGCATTCCCATGGGCGATTTCTCCCCAGACGGCGCCATGGGACGAGCCAACGTCAGAGGCATTCTGGATATGTTGCTCTCTGAGGACATATATACCACGGATGAAGCAATCTCCTCCATTTCCAAAGCCGATGGCGAGTCGTCGGACATGTCTGGAGACTGTTTTGATAGGGAGGTGATGGGACCGCAGCTCTCCGACTCGGATTCAGTGATTTGTTTGATTATTGATCTGGTCCTACTGTGATCAGCGTCCCAGCTGATTGCTTGTGGCGTGCTGATGGTCTCAGCTTCAGTCGGGAGTTGAGTCACATTCTGTGGTTCAGATGAACATTCATCCATTTGATCAGTCGGTTTTGGATCATCCTGGCCTTCATTCACTTTCAAATCAGTTTCTTTGTCAGTCTTTGATTTTGAGTTTTCTTCTCCAGGCGGTGAAGTCACACGTCCTGCATCTTCAATCTCAACCTCCTTTGACTCTGAGGATTTTGTCGTTTCTTCAACAGGATCTTTTGATGAACATTCATTTTCTTCAGATTTTCCTGCACTGGGTTGCATTTTAGCTTCGGTGTTTTCTTTAGTTGCGTCTTTTGCGATTGCATCTTCCTCTGAATCTACTTCCTGATGCGTTTCAGTCCTAGATGTTTCAGAAGTCTGGAGAGGCTTTACTGACTCTGAACAGACACTCTCTGTTTCTGTAACCACAGCATCTTTGACCGTATCCTGAGTAGTCGAGCTGTTTTCTGGTAGATCCTCTTTGGCCTTCTTCTCCAGGTCAGTCTGATCTCCTGACGGCGGGTCTCGTGTTGCGGGTTTCGGCCCTGACTCTTGTGCGGATGTCTCCTCTGTGCTCGGAGAGCAGTCTGAGAGCGCAGACGTCACGGAGAAGTTACGAGACGACGGGTGCCCGGAGTCTGGAGAACTAGTGCAATTGGGGAGAGTGCCGTTTGGGATTTTGGGCTGTGGCTTCTCGTCTTTTGGTTTGGGCTCAGATTCAATCGGGTCGACCTCATCGACAGACCCAAACACCTGAGGATGGTCAAAATAGACAGGAGAAGCTAAATCAGAAAACCTAAAACAAGCACAACTGAAAGACAGAACAGTAATGCAGGATTTTGATTTTATACACCTGGGCCCAGTTGTTCAAAAGTAATCTGATCGGATTGGATCAAATCTTGACAATGGGTTGTTCAAAAGAAAAAAAGAATTCTGGAATCAGATTAGATCACAAAATCCAATCTTGGTTTTGATCTGGATCAAATCATCAGTTTGTGTTGTTCAAAATACCTTGTGTTGGGATACCTTTGATCCCCAAAAAATTGGGATTATCCTGATCTCAGCAGAAGAGTGGATTTCAGGGAAAAAAAATAATAAAACTGGTCAAAAATGTAATACACACACACATTTTTTATTTTGCTCTTATTTAGTTTAGCTGTTAAAGTAATAAATTAGAAGTAGACATTAGGCTAAGCCTTTCGGTAGCCTACAGTAAAGTAAAAATAGAGATTTTGGCGCCATAAAATAATGCCCAAACATCTGTAAATATCAAAAAATATTGGGCCCTATTTTAACGATCTGATCGCATGGTCTGAAGCTCATGGTGCAGGTGCACTGAGGGCGTGTCCGAATCCACTTTTGCTAGTTTAGCGACGGGAAAAACGGTCGGTGCTCCCGGCACATGATCCAAAAGGGTTGTGCCTAGTCTCCTAATGAGTCATGGGTGTGTTTTGGGCATACAATAAACCAATCAGAGTCTCATCTCCCATTCCCTTTAAAAGCCAGTTGTGCTCGAACCATGGCGGATTCACTGTTTACATGGAGGAATATAGACACCCTCAACCAGTGCTGGGCGGTATACCGGTTCATACCGAATACCGGTATTTATTTTTGTTATGATATGAATTTTGATTATACCGCAATACCGGTATATGTCGCTTAAACAGCGTTAGGAACACGGCGCCGCGACACTGTTTGAGAGGGGTCCAGTTTCACTGTTGCACTGTAGTGAGGACATGGCTGAATCCGAAATCGCCCCCTAAACCCTCATTCCCTATTCCCTACTTTAGTCCACTAATACAGTTCACTTGAAGGAGTGAATGAAAATGACTGAGTGAATTCGGGCAGCCATTGTGTGTACATCGGCTGTACACTCGTTATTGCAGTGCAATGTGGGATTGAATGAGTGCACTCAATAATGTCCATTATAGTTTTGGACACCACTACAAATGGCTGTCCCCTAAAATAATGCCCTATTTGAGGGTTTAGGGGGCGATTTCGGATTCAGCCTATGATTACAGTGGATAATTCAAACACGCGCAAGAGAGCGGTTTCTGCGTGGAGCGCTGTGATGAGATTAACAACGCTCACCACATGGATCATATAAATCAGATACAGACCGGAGTGAGTGTGTTTAAGTTAAGACATATTTCATATACTCTAGTGCTCTAAACGGGAACCAGCAGCGTGTATGCGCACGTATTTCATCACATCTTCTTCAAATGAAATGCAAACAAGGACACTGATACAGCCTGATCACAACCGCGATGACACAATTCTGCTACACCGAAGACAATGATGTACGTTAACAGACTGACAATTCAAAGAAGAATGGGCAAAAAGTAACTGCTTTATTCTTTGTGTTAAACGCGTGTCGTGTTCAGAGACTGTAGTGCTCTTAAAACTATTGAAAATATCCTTAGACCTTTGAAATGTTCTTCCGCGTTTCTCCCTCGTTTTGGCAGTTTGTTGTTATATAGGGTTAGATTTTTTAAATGCTTAAGGTGCCCTTAACTCAGTTTTATTCTCTCCGTGGTCATATTTTAATATTCATGTGTCTGTAATGAGTGTGTTTTATTGGTTGATGCTCCCCTCAGCATCATTTTGTGGGGCTTTGCAAACCTGTATTAACTCTAGTGTGGAATTATTCTACAATATTCCCTCATCATGACAGTAAAATAGGGCGTTCTAGTCAATCTACTGCAGTGTTTCCTCTCTCAATCACTAGAAAATATGGTTAACGGCCGGTCATGCATAGGGAAAAAAAAAACACCGTCATATACCGCGAAACCGGTATAATTTAGAAAAATACCGTGATATAAATTTTTGGTCATGTCGCCCAGCACTACCCTCAACCTGACGAGTCAGTTTAAATACATGTGTGTATCACCACGATTGGTTAAATAAAGGCAACTTTACCCAGCAAACGCGGCACAGTAACCGAATCTGAAGCGGCATAAAATCACAAAAATGTGCATTTACACAGACCGTTTAATGCTTCTCTGAAGCGGCATAAATGCATTCACACAGGACACAATGCTTTGAACATTGCTAATTTAAAACTACAGTTTTAACAAAGTGTTATAAATTAATAAAAAAAATGAAATAATATATAAAAATAAAATAAAAATATGGAATTTGAAATGAATTTCCTCTGCGTGCTCTATATAGGCGCTTTGATGTTTGTCATAATTCTGTACTGATAGGCGATTGTAGGCTACGGTATAGTTATTTTATATTTCTTGTGCCCGATTGAACAAATGCTATAAAGAAATTATATACATATTATTACGGGTAGATCACCGCAGGATTTAAAGTGGTCGAAAGTTTTTTCAAAGAGCCAGAAAGTCACTTTGGAGCATTCACAACAAATGAACAATGATAGCGTTTCAGGTTAGGACAGCAGATATATCAGCAAATATCAAATCTAATATCAAAGAGATTATTTTTGGAATATAATATAACAATGCACAATCACAGTGACGCCGACTGGGTTAAGCGTTCCGTATCCGAGGGAAATGCTGCAGTGCGTTGATCTGCCAATCTCTTCAAAGGAAGATTACAAACGGCGAACGCCAGTTGATTACACACGACGGTGGTTTGCTTGATGATGTGAGGACTCGTTTTCTTTAATTCCTAGATGGTTTGTCTCCTGCTTCTTGATTCTCACGCCGCATGAGCTGACGCTGACTGGCGGTTGTCATGACAATGACGTAGTTTAAGGCGGCACAAGTTCGCGTTCATTCTCACTAAATCAAAACCGTATCAGCATCACCTTTGATACTAGGGGCTGAGGTGGGTCAGACTCGACTTATTTTAAGTCTGCTTTTATGCGGCATTGCGTCTTTACACACAATTTTGAGCAGACACAGAGCCGCTTTAAAGCCGCCTTAACTCGGCTGTGTAAAGATGCCTTAAGTAGCCAATTTCATTCGTCATTACACTAAATATTCAACTATATTACTGATCTGCCCACATTGACACTATATGATAATTAAAATGAGCCGATGACATCACTGTTTTCTCCAGAGCGGCTGTACAGCCGAATCAAATTCTGTTCATTATTTTCCTGTTAACACTGTGAAGCTGCTTTGAAACAATCGGCATTGTAAAAAGCGCTATATAAATAAAGGTGAGGTGACTTGACTTGACTGCAAATAGGTAATTCTGATACATGCAATGACTATCCATTATGACATGTAGGCATTTTTATCTTTATGTACACAATAATAATATTTTACATTGTAATCCTTTTATTTGTAATATTTGGCATGTGTGTGTGCTGCTGCGCGTCCCTGTGTGTGTAATAAGGCATATATTACTAGCACGCCCTTTAAATAACACACAAAATACTGCGCTATTGACTTTAGATTTTTGTTTTTGTTGGTCAATGGCGCAGTGGTTTTCAGTTCCTCACAATAGCAACGCTCCAGCAATGCTCCTGAACTCCTGGTGCTCAGGCCAGACACCCATGGGTGAACAGATGCGCCAGTGCATTTGATATTTAAACACCGTGGAGCTGGACGTGAAGATGAGAACTGCGTCGGGCTGGAACTAGCAAAAAACACTTGTCACGCCTGGTGTCACATTGCGCCGAGTGTATGATAGGGCCCATTATGTTTAATTTAAAGTGTCATTTTATCACTGTTTGTAAACTACATTGGCACAATCATAAGAGATGACCCAGTCAAAAGTTCTTTGCGAGCGAACACAAGGTTTATCGGGTTAACGCTATGCAAAACTTTTTTGAGAGAATGCAAAAGCATTGAAATCTCCCATCTCATATATTTTCCATCTCCATGTCCCTTTAGGGGCTCCGTAGAGCACTAATAATCCAGATTTGGCCATGTGTATTTGGATCAGGCTGATCCAATCCAATTTTGCTTTGAAAAACGGCACAAAAGTCAAATGGATTACCCGATCCTGGATAGCAAAACTGGGATTTCCAAATTCCAAATTTTTTTGAACAACTGGCCACAGGATTTGTGAATTATGAATGTCATGATATTATTGTTAAATTTATCTTGAACTTTATTCAAGGTTTGGGGAAGTTCCACTCAAAAAGACTGAAACAAATCATTTTCAAATCATAAAGCTGCGGTACAAATAATCCTTATCCGACAGTTTGACTGAATGGACTGTAAAATTTACTTCATGTTCTATTTTCAGATGTCAGGAGAATAAAAAACACACTTGGTTTTTTAATGTGATAACAAGAACATCTATGGCAAGAGCTCTTTACAGTCGCTGCTTTCTTTTCCTCCTTTTTTCCTTTGTATTCCTCTCTGACAGTACGAACAAGTCAACATAAACTGTGCATTTGTGTTCTGTTCTCCTGATTTAATTTATGATATATTGTGTGAATAATTCACTGGAATGCACTAATTCTCCCCAAATCCTCACATCTCTTTCAATGTTTGTTTTCACACGGATGCTTTAAAATTAGTGCTGTTAATCAAAAACAATTAATTGTGATAAAAGTGTTGGAGTTTTTAATATTTTTCTATTGTAATCATTTCACAGTTACTCTCCAAATTAATGTAGAAACAACTTAAAGACAGTATATTTTAAATATTTGTTGTAATGGCATCTTTTAATGAATGAAGGCTAGTATCACTGACGCTAATACTGATACTGATGTCTCTATGGAAACATTAATGATAGACATTCAACATTACAGTATAATTGAAAGCTTTATCAATTTCAACATTTAGCAAACTTTTAACTTAAGTGAACCTAAAACAATCTTCACATAAACCCATTATAATAAAAGTCATATTTACCTGAGGCCTTCCTGCCTGTCAGACATATACAGAAATTATACATTATTATAAATTATTCTAATATACAGAAATTGAAGTGATCAAACAGTCTGCACTGCATACATAATAAATTAAATATAAGCAATCCCCGTAAATTACCGTAAAATGACCAGAATGACTTAACCGGTAAATATACAAATATGCTGTTCACACAAGCAACGGCGTTCTGGCTTTTTACCGGTAAGAGGCCGTTCACACATCAGCTCCAAAATACCGGTAAATTCTGTGATGTCAGTCATCGGAAATGATCTTTAAACGCTGCGCCGCTGTCTTCATTCACCCATATGAGGAGAAGCGCTCATAGATAGTTTCACTATCTGTTCAATTTGACAACATATGTTGACGTCTGAGTGACAGGCATAACGTATGATCAAACAGAACGTGTGTCTGCTCTTAAAAACACGAGACACGCGGAATAGTATCAACTGCAGAGCCGATACTAGAGAGAAGGCAGGGTCTCGAGTGCGACGTGTTGAAAAAGCTGCGAGACGTGGCGCAACGGTCAAAGATGATCATTTTGTGCATATTTACATAGAAAAACTATTAAAAAGCTTTCTGTAAACAGCGAGGAGTAATCACTAGGGTTGGGTATCGTTTGAATTTTAACGATTCCGATTCTGCTTATCAATTCCGATTCTTATCGATTCCTAATTTAGATTCCAATTAGGCTATTATTGCAAAACATTTCATTGTAGCTGAATACCATGAACAAAAATCGCGGATCTGACGCGCTGTCGCACGCATCTCATTTCCTCACAACACTTTAAGTTAATTTTAATCTGTGTATTATTGTTCGCGCGAAAGAGAACTCGTTTCTAGTGCGCTGTCTGTGCGAGCGGTACTGGTGCACGTCTTTCTGTGCGTTGTGTGTGTCATAGTCAGGACATTCACAGAAAGCGCGTTCTCGTGGAGTTTGAATGGTTTAAAAGCATGTGCATGAATAAGAGCGTGATTAACGCTAGCCAAAGGATGACAGAAAAAAAGGATGCTGTGTTAATTGCGTTAAATGTTTTTAACGTGTTAAACTGAAAAAGCTAATTCCATGTGTTAACACGCTAATTTTGACAGCTCTAATTATAAAATAATTTTAATGCATTAATTGTGCCATGTAATGCACTTTATAATGCATTGTATATGAATAATTATAACCAAAGTTATAATACAGTATAATACAATCTATTTATTGTTAAACCTTTAGAAAGTATTATGCATTAAACAAGACAAACAAACAATCTGCAAATATTATAATGCATTTTAACTTACAATTATCAGTTTAACTGGTTTTTACCAGCTTTCTTAGTAAGATCACTTTCAAACAGTTGCTCAATCATGACCGTAGGAAAGAGAAAACCTACCATAGATATAAAAGAAATTCATCATAATGCTCACTATAGTGCCTCTCGTGATAACACAGAGAATACTCGAGTTGTGTTATACGTTTTCTAAAATTTTGGGGCAAAATGACATGCAAAATCAGGCTTGCATACCTAGAAAACACGTAGGCGAGTATGCTTCAGGCCTCAAATGAGAACTTGATTCTGGTGTGTGTCTATGCGTGCGATATTGCCGCGAGTCTTTCTATATGTGTGTGTGTGTCATAATCAGGACATTCACAGACAGCGTGTTCTCTTTTGTCTTGTCGCGCTTGAATGGTTCAAAAGCATTTGCATGAATAAGAGCGTGATCATATAATCTAACGCTAGCCAAAGGATGATAGAAAAAGTGGATGCTGTGTTAATTGTGTTAAATATTTTGAACGCGTTAAACTGAAAAAATTCATCGCAAGCGTTAACGCATTTTGACAGAGCTAATTCAAATGTAATTGTCTCCCCTTTTTACTTCTAATCCATATTAGCAGTGTTTACTGGAATGTTTCTAAAGCTGATAAATACAATATTTGTTATCTGTCAAAATGATGGAAATCACTTTCAAATATTATCACTCAATGCTCCAGTTAATGAACTTATTAAAGGTGCAGTATGTAACATTTTTTTCAGTAAAATATCCAAAAACCACTAGGTCAGTGTTACAGGTGCTGGTCATATAATTAGAATATCATCAAAAAGTTGATTTATTTCACTAATTCCATTCAAAAAGTGAAGCTTGTATATTATATTCATTCATTACACACAGACTGATATATTTCAAATGTTTATTTCTTTTAATTTTGATGATTATAACTGACAACTAATGAAAATCCCAAATTCAGTATCTCAGAAAATTTGAATATTGTGAAAAGGTTCAATATTGAAGACACCTGGTGCCACACTCTAATCAGCTAATTAACTCAAAACACCTGCAAAGGCCTTTAAATGGTCTCTCAGTCTAGTTCTGTAGGCTACACAATCATGGGGAAGACTGCTGACTTGACAGTTGTCCAAAAGACGACCATTGACACCTTGCACAAGGAGGGCAAGACACAAAAGGTCATTGCAAAAGAGGCTGGCTGTTCACAGAGCTCTGTGTCCAAGCACATTCATAGAGAGGCGAAGGGAAGGAAAAGATGTGGTAGAAGTGTACAAGCAATAGGGATAACCGCACCCTGGAGAGGATTGTGAAACAAAACCCATTCAAAAATTGCACAGACGTATGCAAGACATGGGTTTCAGCTGTCGCATTCCTTGTGTCAAGCCACTCTTGAACAACAGACAGCGTCAGAAGCATCTCGCCTGGGCTAAAGACAAAAAGGACTGGACTGCTGCTGAGTGGTCCAAAGTTATGTTCTCTGATGAAAGTAAATTTTGTATTTCCTTTGGAAATCAGGGTCCCAGAGTCTGGAGGAAGAGAGGAGAGGCACACAATCCACGTTGCTTGAGGTCCAGTGTAAGGTTTCCACAGTCAGTGATGGTTTGGGGTGCCATGTCATCTGCTGGTGTTGGTCCACTGTGTTTCTGAGGTCCAAGGTCAACGCAGCCGTATACCAGGAAGTTTTAGAGCACTTCATGCTTCCTGCTGCTGACCAACTTTATGGAGATGCAGATTTCATTTTCCAACAGGACTTGGCACCTGCACACAGTGCCAAAGCAACCAGTACCTGGTTTAAGGACCATGGTATCCCTGTTCTTAATTGGCCAGCAAACTCGCCTGACCTTAACCCCATAGAAAATCTATGGGGTATTGTGAAGAGGAAGATGCGATATGCCAGACCCAACAATGCAGAAGAGCTGAAGGCCACTATCAGAGCAACCTGGGCTCTCATAACACCTGAGCAGTGCCACAGACTGATCGACTCCATGCCACGCTGCATTGCTGCAGAAATTCAGGCAAAAGGAGCCCCAACTAAGTATTGAGTGCTGTACATGCTCATACTTTTCATGTTCATACTTTTCAGTTCAGTACTGAATTTGGGATTTTCCTTAGTTGTCAGTTATAATCCTCAAAATTAAAAGAAATAAACATTTGAAATATATCAGTCTGTGTGTAATGAAAGAATATAATATACAAGTTTCACTTTTTGATATAAATCAACTTTTTGATGATATTCTAATTATATGACCAGTACCTGTATATATTTTGTTCAGTTGAGTACTTACAATATCCCAAATGTTTCCAACTATTTGTAAATCGTGAGAAAATTGCTATTTTAACCAAGGAACCGGGATGTGTGAGGGAGTCGCCTGTTAATTGCGTCATATCTGCGTTACCCTCGGTTTCCGGTGTTATTCAGCAGAAACGCTTTACTCTCACTGCAGTGTGCAACAAGTGTCATAGCAGCCGCCTGAGCGAACGCACAGAGTAACGTCAGAACATCATTTAACACACTCAAGTCGACTGTGGCATAATAAAAGTCCTGCCGCTCGCGAGGCGTGTGTTGCGTTGTAAAATGTAATTATTATTGCTTTTTTTAATTTATTAAAAAAATTATTAATTTGAGGCCTCTGCTTAAGTCTGTAGTTTATACATCTTTGAGAGAAAAAGATCTTACAAATTATCTTCCAGATTTTCCAAATTATGATCTCAAATATTTCTCAATAAATTCAAAGATCACATAATCTGAGCTGCTCATCGTTCATTTTATACACTTAATGGATGTCTAGTGAATCATTTATATCTTTTATTTCTCCTTATAAACATATTTTATTTCTCTCTTATGAAAAACATCATACATCAGGATTTGTGAAATATGAAATATCCGGCTGTTATGATATTATTGGTCCCTGTCTACATTAACTTGATTACTTCAGCAAAAAAAATTTACTTTAGAGATGTATTATTATTATGGTAACACTTTACTATAAGGTTCATTAGTTAACATTAGTTATTAGTTAACATGAACTAATAATGAACTGCACTTTTAAAGCATTTATTTATCATTGTTAATTTTAATTTCAAAATGTACTAATGCATTATTAAAATCTTGTTAACATTAGTTAATGCACCATGAACTAACATGAACAAACCATGAACAGCTGTATTTATATTAACTAACGCTAACAAAGATTAATAAATACAGTAACAAATGAACTGCTCATGGTTAGTTCATACCTAATGTTAACAAATGAGACCTTATTGTAAAGTGTTACCATTATTATTATTATTATTATCATCATAAAGGTGTTATGAAGACAAGCACATTTTTTTTCTTGGGACATTTTTAGTCAAATGTAGTAAATACAAATGATTTATTTATAACATTTTAGTTTTGTAGTTGTAATGTTTAAAATAGCTTAAAATTAAAAATTTAATTCCAAAATTCTCAATATGATCTCAATAGGGGTGTAACGATACATCGTTAATCGATATATCGTGATATAAAAATGTGACGATGTGTATCATTGATGTAAACAATATGATTCACGATACAGAGTTAGTTTTATCCAAGGCTCAGCTTACTGTATTTATAAGGTATAATTCACTCAAAAATGTAAATTCTGTCATCACAGGGCTCAACGCTAAGGATTTTTTCTGCTGGCCCGATTGGGCCAGTGGTTCAAATTTTTACTTGCCCCACCACAAAAAAGTCATAAATAAAATAAAATAGGCCTAGTTATTGTTTTTGATCCATGTAACCTTAATAAATAAGGTGGACTCCAAAAAGCCTGATTCATATAAATTTTAAATATTTTAAAGACATAACCAACTGTTTACGATGATACTCGACAAGACCTGCATTTTGACATAATTTTGTGTGAATATTGGGCTAGTGATGCTGCGCCGCGCGAGAACCAAACTGGCCATCGAGCCCTGCATCATGTACTCACCCTCATGTCGTTTCGTTTAACTTTTAACCAAACACAAATGAAGATATTTTTATGAAACTAGAGAAAGATTTCTGTCCCTCCATTTAAAGTCCATTCCTCTCAAACTTAAAAGATCCAAAAAATTTCATAAAGGCATCGTAAAAAATTATCAATCGAGTGTCTAATCCAAATCCAAGTCTTCTGAAGAGACACGATGGCTTTATATGATGAACAGATTCACAACGACGCACATACTGTAGTGAACACGGATGTTCAGATGTGACGTGACGCGTGAAAACAACATGGGACTGAGCAAATGCAGAATAAAATTTTTGGGATGAGCTACACATTTACAGCTTGAGAATGGTCATTTTTGACACGCTTTCTTGCGATTAGAACTAAAACTCATTGCATTGATCAGCTAAAGCGCACACACTCCTCAAAGTCAAAGCGCAAACATCATTTAAATCGCCAGATCACATTTAGCTTTAGTATTATGATTATTCAAAGCGTTTTAGATGGTTTATTCTTATATGTATAGTGCTTTAATAGCTGGAGAAGTGGAACATAGCGCGTCTTAAAGGTGCAGTGTGTGATTTTTAGCGACATCTAGCGGTGAGGTTGTGAATTGCACCCCCCCCTTCGTAGCACATAGAGAAGCTACGGTGGCCGACACAGGACAAAAATGTCGTCGTCTGAGACAGCAGAGAGTGACTAGTGCTCTGTAGAGCAGTTTGTCCATTTAGGGCTACTGTAGAAACATGGCGGCGCAAAATGGCGACCCGCGGTGTGTGTAGATAGAAATGCCTCATTCTAAGGTGATAAAAACATAACGCTTCATTATGTAAAGTATTTATACACCACTGAAAACATAGTTATGAATATTATATTACATTTCTTCGATAGATCCTCATAAATACTACACACTGCACGTTTACGAGATCATTGTGACATTACTACATTAAACTACTATATATAATGTTGAATATAATGTATAATAATGCAATGGGGGAATATTTGTGTGTCCTGATAATAATATAATAACAATAATATTATTTAAATAATAAGAAAAAACTAATAATAATTTTGCCTTAAAATATTGCGATAAATATCGTATTGTGAGTTTAGTATCACGATCGTATCGTGACAGGTGTGTATCGTTACACCCCTAGATCTCAAACATTTCTCACTAAATTCAAAGCACAAATGATCGGAGCTCCTTTACATTCAATTTATAGCTCTGTGTTCATACTGTGTGACACATTCGTGACTGATTCATTTCTCCTTTTTAAGATAAAGTTGAAGTTTGAAGCATAACAGCAATAACAGTCTTCTGGAATATGTTAATCATGATGTTTAATGCGATGGCGTCTCACCTGAGCGCTGCTGTCGCTGTGAGATCCTGCGTGACTCTGTTTATCGGAGCTGCTGCTCTGAGACGACTGGAGAGAGAAACACAGTAAATCTGCATGCAAACATCCCTGTACATTTGCAGTGCGTCTGACATGCGTAGGCGACTCGAGCGTAAACATTTACATCCGTGCTGATGGTGGAGTTCTGGCGCGATCCGCAGTCCACGCTGGCGCCGGACGCGCATTTGGCCAGAGCGACGGCGTGCTGTTCCTTCTCACGCTGACGCACGATGGCTTCACATCCCAACCACTCGCTCATGGTCTGCTCGTAACACGCTCGAATCTGCTCGTCCACCTAGAGAGAGTATAGCACGGTTATGCTGCTTCTGCAGGGTTTCTGCGGGGTCTTAAATGGTATAACATTTTCAAAATAAAAAAAAGTCCTTAAAAAGTCCTAAATTTGCTGAAGTATTGAGTTCTAGGTCAATAATTTTAAACAGGTCTTAATTTTCCTACATCCATGTAACGCTACCGCTAATGCTCATTGAAATGCTCCCGCAGTGCTTAAGAGTGTGTGTGTGTGTGTGTGTGTGTGTGTGTGTGCTTGTTTATGCGATTTAGGACAAAAATTTGTATAATGACATGGGTATTACACTGGTATTACAATGTAAACGTGGTTTATGAGAACATTTCAAATGTCCTCATATTTCAAATAGCTTTAAAAACATACTAAACAATGTTTTATAAAAAATGTAAAAATGCAAAATGTTTTACTGTGATGGGCAGGTTTAGGGGTAGGGGTAGTGTGTGTGTGTGTGATGGGTAGGTTTAGGGGTAGGGGTAGTGTGTGTGTGTGTGTGTGATGGGTAGGTTTAGGGGTAGGGGTAGTGTGTGTGTGTGTGATGGGTAGGTTTAGGGGTAGGGGTAGTGTGTGTGTGTGTGTGATGGGTAGGTTTAGGGGTAGGGGTAGTGTGTGTGTGTGATGGGTAGGTTTAGGGGTAGGGGTAGTGTGTGTGTGTGTGATGGGTAGGTTTAGGGGTAGTGTGTGATGGGTAGGTTTACGGGTAGGGGTAGTGTGTGTGTGTGTGATGGGTAGGTTTATGGGTAGGGGTAGTGTGTGTGTGTGTGTGTGTGTGATGGGTAGGTTTAGGGGTAGGGGTAGTGTGTGTGTGTGTGTGTGATGGGTAGGTTTAGGGGTAGGGGTAGTGTGTATGTGTGTGATGGGTAGGTTTAGGGGTAGGGGTAGTGTGTGTGTGTGTGTGTGTGTGTGTGTGTGTGTGTGTGATGGGTAGGTTTAGGGGTAGGGGTAGTGTGTGTGTGTGATGGGTAGGTTTAGGGGTAGGGGTAGTGTGTGTGTGTGTGATGGGTAGGTTTAGGGGTAGGGGTAGTGTGTGTGTGTGATGGGTAGGTTTAGGGGTAGGGGTAGTGTGTGTGTGTGTGATGGGTAGGTTTATGGGTAGGGGTAGTGTGTGTGTGTGTGTGTGTGTGATGGGTAGGTTTAGGGGTAGGGGTAGTGTAGGGTGATGTTTGTACAGTATAAAAAACATTACGTCTATGGAATGTCCTCATAATGATAGGTGCACCAACATGTGTGTGTGTGTGTGTTTTCTCCTGTGTTGTTAATGTTAACCAAACAACAACAACAGGGGAAAAGCAGCACTTAAACTTAAAGCACTGTTTTCTGTATCTTTATGTTGTATTTGTCCTATTGTCATTTGTTTATAAGTTCTTATTTTATTACTGACCGTTTACTTGATTACTTGAGAACTTTTTACTTGTATTACGCAATTGCTTATTGCTGTGGTTTACTTGTAAGATTTTGGTCATATAGATACCAAACTAGATTTATGCATTTTGTTTGTTTTATTCTCATGTGTGACTATTGTGCATCTAACATAGTAATATGGTAAATGTGGCATCCTAATTATGGGGGGGGAAAAAAGCAAATTTTTTGCAAATTTCTGGAATTTACCACCACGAAATCGGTAATTTTGTATCAAAAAAATAAATAAATATATATATATATATATATATTGCGCAAAATCCTGGTGGGATTGAGCTATGGGCAAGTTTACTGATACTTTGTTCAATTTGAATAAATTAATTTGCTTTGCAAGTAATTTTGATATTCAGGTTTTTTATCGCGTGATATAGGTCTTAAAAGTCTTAAATTTGACTTGGTGAAACCTGCAGAAACCTGTTCTGCTTCGGTCTGGTTCTGTCCATCACAGAGTCCCGTTCGCTCACCTCTTTGCGTTCGTCGAGGCTCATGGTGAAGTGATAGTGGCCCAACAGAAACGGCCAGACCTCTTTCCGTAGAGACGGCTCCACGCCTCCATAATACACCAGCCGCAGAAGTTCCTCCTCCTCGTACGCCTGCACAGCGTCAGTGAGATACAGTTACAGCTCTTATGGTAACACTTTGCAATAAGACTTCATTCCTAAGACTCAATGAACAACACTTCTACAGTATTTATTCATCTTAAACTAAAAGTATTTTAAAAACAAATGATACTTTTTTATTTCTGTTTATAATTAGTTTTTGTCAGTATTTTAGTACAATGCAATTCCAAAAAACAACACAATTAGTTAACTAATTTTAATTTTTCTTAGTTAATGTTAACATTTAATAAATACAAAAGTTTTTTAAACATTTTCAAAACAAATGAAAGGCTTTTTTTTATTTATTGTTTTTATATTTTCCGTTTTTTTGTTTTTTTACGTTTAAGCAATTTTGCTTTTTTCTTTTTTGCTTTTTATGTCAGTGTGTTTTTACTAGTTTTAGTTATTTTAATACACCAAGTTAAACTAAATGCAAATGATAAATACTTTACAATAAGGTTTCATTAGTTGACATGAAGTAACAATGAAAAGTACTTCTAATTATTCTTAATGTTAATTTCAACATTTAACAATGCATTTTTAAAATCAACAGTTTTACAAATATTTTCAAAACAAAACAAATTTATATTTTCTGTGTTCTTCTAATTTGAAGTTTTAGCAATTTAGCTTTTTTTGCTTTTATGGCAGTGTTTTTATTAGTTTTTACAAGATTAGTTATTTTAATACATCAAGTTAAACTAAATGCAAATGAGAAATGTTGCATAAAATAAGTGGTAACACTTTACAATAAGACTTCATTTAAGGCTATATTAGTTAACATGCATCAGCAATGAAAAATACCCCTGCATCCTATTAATCCTAGATAATGTTGTTCAATATTTACTAAAATCACACGTTGTATTTGTTAACATTAGTTAATGCACCATGAACTAACAGCATATGGGGAATTTCTATTTCTATTATAAATGATCTATTAATTTCTACATGTTGTTTATGTAGCAACTTCTTTTGAAACAACACTGTAAAATGACTGTAAAAACTGTTTTTTTGTTGTTGTTTTTTTTAAACTATGACCATAAAAACTTTGATTTATGATGTTGACAAAACCAAAAGTTATAAAATTATAACCAGCACATTTAAAGGTGCAGTGTGTAGTATTTATGAGGATCTATTGACAGAAATGCAATATAATACACATAACTATGTTTTCAGTGGTGTATAAAGGCCTTACATAATGAAGCGTTATGTTTTTATTACATTAGAATGAGCCATTTCTATCTACACACACCGCGGGTCCCCTTACAGTGAAGTCGCCATTTTGCGCCGCCATGTTTCTACAGTAGCCCTAAACAGACAAACTGCTGTACAGAGCGCTAGTCACTCTCTGCTGTCTCAGACGACATCTTTGTCCTGTGTCGGCCACCATAGCTTCTCTGCTTCGAAAGGGAGGGGTGAGCAGTTGCAATTCACAACCTCACCACTAGATGCCGCTAAAATTTACACACTGCACCTTTAAACTTAATAAATGATTAAGTATGTTATATAACTGGCGAAAAAACATATTGCTCATTTTTAGTTCATGCATTAAATAATGAGACCTTATTGTAAAGTGTTACCATTTTTATTTACGTTTATATTCTCCATTTTTGCATTAATTTTAAAAGTACCTGTTATGCTTTTTTACATCTTTAGTGTGTAATGTTGCTGTTGGAGCACAAAGTCTGTTTCTGAACTCCTGAAACACCTCCATTGTAGTCTTGAGTTTTCTTCCAGGAACCAACACAATATTCCTCATTTAAATAATTCATACGCAGAATAAAGGGGCGGGGCCTAGTTGAGTTAGTTAGTAGTGTGTTGAAACTGCCGTTTATGGTAAGGGGCGGGACATTTCCCAAACACTTGACCAATCACAACACACTGCTCCAGCCGACCAATCAGAGCACATTGTGCTTTTCAGAAGGAGGGGCTTCACAGAGACAGGAACTAAACAGAGCGTTACTGACAGACTGGGAAGAGAGGAGCTGAAACAATGGAGAATATGGGGAAATAAAGTACACTAGACAGTGAAGTTCACATACAGTGTTGTCCTGTAGAAACATCTTCCACACTTCTGCTGACAGACCACCTTTGGCATCATAAGGGATGTCAGGCTCAACAATAGTGGCGTTCACCAGAGCCGACAGGTGTGTGCGGACGGTGGACAGGTGACGGCAGTACGCCAACCCTTGAAGATACACAACAGCTCATGAGAAAGTGCATGAGAGTGATTACAAAACCATAATTATCATGAGATACATACAGCCGTAGAAAGCACGGGAAATGATCTGGTGCTTCATGGTCTCGCAGAGTAACTTCAGCGGCGCCCTGTTTCACACACACATCTGGAGTCAGGCTAAAACCATAGAGTGGGTTATTTCATATTGCAAACATCACAAATCCAGACTAGCCTGTCGTGGTTGCATCCGTTGGGAAGTCCACCGTCCGACGAGCCGTTCTGCGAACAGGAAGAACAGGACGACTTCCTGGGTGTGGGCTGCCACAAATTCACAGCCTGGTCGATCAGTTCTGGTGCCACTTTAATATTGAGAATATCAATTAGCATCATATTTATGACCATCATCACCACAGTGCCATCCTGCTTCAGACATTAGACAGATTTAAACCCATAGGAAAATAAAATTTAAAAAAAGATGTGTGAAACAGAGTAAAGCATGACTTCTCTTTATTTTGCATACATGTTTCTTTCATACCATTAAATGAGCCACTTTCACAGTATGAAACCAATGTTAATATGGATATACATGCAGGGTTATCATCGTTAACTAAAACTAAAGCTATTAAAACATTTCTGTTAAGTGAAATGAAGCTCAAATAAAATATACATATTAGTTGAAAAACAAACTAAATGAAAAACTTGGTTCAAGTTGAAGCACTATAAATTATCAAATGGAAATAAATAAAACTAAAACTAATAAAAATGAATTAAACCTAAATAGCAATATAAAAAATACAAAAGCACATAATGAATTTATTAAAAATTAAACTAAAATAAAAAATTGCATTGGATTTATGACAAGATATATACAAATCTATTGGCAGTTATATCCATTTTAAAATAATTATCAAATGTGCATAAATTACTTCATAAGAGAAAACACAGATGTCTTAAGAGGTGCTGATGTTTGGAATGATATACACCAATATCTACTGTATAATGCCCTATACTTTTTATGTTTATTATATGTTACTTATGTTCAAGGCAATATAAAAACAATATGTTTTCATTTTTATACCATTTCCAATTATTTGTCAGTTCCATTTCAGTAATTTTGCAAACCCTGTTACTCAGTTTTAGTTTTTCAATGAATGGAAGTTTCAGTTTTATTTTATTCTATCAGTATATTTCATTTTTATTTCTATTAACCCTCTGGTGCTGCTCATGTGGCGGTCTAAAATGACTGAATTGACTTGTTTTTCAATTAAATGAATGTACTATATTTTAGTTTGATAATGTTTTTTATTTAATATTTTGTATTTTTAGGGGATTTTATGGTACTAAATTATATTTATGGAATAGTTATGATCCATTTAGTACTTGTTAATCACCTTTTGAACATAGAGCTGAAAATGTAATTATGGTAAATCTTGAAGCTGTTTTGAAAGAAGAAACTCGGCAGATTATTACTGAAGTGAAAAAAGTTTATTATTATGAAAAATGCATAAAAATACTATTTACATTTATTCATTTAGCAGACACTTTTATCCAAAGCGACTACAACTGAGGAATACAGGAAGTGATCCGTCACAAAGAGGCGAAAAATCACAAAAAGTGCCTGAAAGTTTTGGACATTGCTTTGAGTAGCATAAGCTAGAATAGGGAGGGAATAGAGGAATGGTATTTTTTTATTGAAATATATATGGTAACACTTTACAATAAGGTTGTATTAGTTAACATTAGTTAATGCATTAGTTAACATAACCTAACCATGAACAGCACCTCTGTTCAGCATTAGTTAATCTTTGTTAGCGTTAGTTAATATAAATACAGCTGTTCATGGTTTGTTCATGTTAGTTCACGGTGCATTAACTAATGTTAACAAGATTTTAATAATGCATTAGTAAATGTTGAAATGAACATTAACAATGATAAATAAATGCTTTAAAAGTGCAGTTCATTATTAGTTCATGTTAAATAATAACTAATGTTAACTAATGAACCTTATAGTAAAGTGTTACCATATATTTTCCAAAATATCCAATGTTTTACTCTAAAACTGTGAGAAAATCAATAAATCTAAACAAGTTGTGTTCCAAATTTGAGGCTGATATCTAAAAAAATGAGCTTTCAGTGCGATTATGTTTGGCTGCAGTACCAAACGCTTCCACTTGGTGAAATTCGCCTCCCATTCGTTTCCAATGAGGTCATTTTTGACGGCGAACAGAACAAGTGTGACCATTTAACCTTTTCCAATCATGTTTTGTGTGTGTGTGTGTGTTCACATAGCAAATGCCAAAACTTTTACCAAGTTTCATACCATTCCGATGAAGTAAAAAAAAAAAAAAAAAAGCTAAACGTAAATTTTTTCGGTCAAAAATGACCAAACTGCACCAGAGGGTTAAGAATAGAAAACTCGTATGCCTATATTTTACACCAGATTTTTACATTCTGTGCTGTTTTTGCAAGTGATGCTTAAAGGATTAGTTCACCCAAAAATGTAAATCCTGTCATTAATTCCTCTCCCTCATGTCGTTCCAAACCCGTAAGACCTTCGTTCATCTTCAGAACACAAATGAAGATATTTCTGATGAAATCTGAGAGCTCTCTGACCCCTCCATAGACAGCAGTTTAATGAACACTTTCAAGGTCCAGAAAGGCAGTAAAGACATCGTTAAAATAGACCATGTGACTCCAGTGGTTCAACCTTAATTTTAAACTAACCATTGGCCGACGCTGTTCACATGAGCACCACAACGCAACGCAGGAGCTAGCCAATGGTGAGCCGGCGTTCTGACGTAGAACTCAAAAGCGATGCACGGTTTACACTACGTCAACAGCATAAGAAAACTGACACAGACGAGAAGAGATTGTTGAATTAAGTCCTTATTTTGGGGGGGGGGGGGTTTGCGCACAAAAAGTATTCTCGTTGCTAAGTTCATTAAGGTTGAACCACTGGAGTCACATGGTCTATTTTAACGACGTCTTTACTGCCTTTCTGGGCCTTGAAAGTGTTCATTAAACTGCTGTCTATGGAGGGGTCAGAGAGCTCTCAGATTTCATCAGAAATATCTTCATTTGTGTTCTGAAGATGAACGAAGGTCTTACGGGTTTGGAACGACATGAGGGAGAGGAATTAATGACAGAATTTACATTTTTGGGTGAACTAATCCTTTAACTTCGCAAAACTTGTGCAATTTTCTTTAAATTGAACTATCCAGTCCAGGCTAAACATGTGCAGTCAACGTTTTAAAAACAAACAAAAACTGGAAATACTTTTATTTTATTTTAGTTAGATTTGAAGCAATGCCGGAGAGTGTTAGTTAAGTTTAATTAAAAACTTTTTCATTAAATTGTTTTATTTCCGTTTATGAGGTCATTTTGTTTTATTTTATTTCCGTTTCCGTTCACTATGCTTGTGAACAGCCATAATGAAACACCAACCTCAACATCACGTTAACTTACCAAACTCCTGACTGCCTGGATATATAATCCGAAACACATAATCCGTGGCCTCATCTTCATCTTTGTCCGAGAATGACTCGCAGGATCCATGTGGACTCCTTTTACGCAGTTTTGGGAACACTTTTCCCTGGGGAAAGAACACAAAACGGTCTCCAAAACAAAAAGTTTCTCATTCAAACTACTGAAGAATAAGTGTCCGGCAAACCTTTCCTCTCTGGGACCACAGAGGAGGATCTAACTGGCCATGAGGAAGGAGGCCCGTTTCCAGACACGTGAGGAACTGGAGCAGGTGGCCTCCTTTTGGGAATCGAAACGGAGGTCTTTGGATCCCGTCCTGGCTGACCAAAACCACAGTACCACCACTGTCCACTAAACACAAGCAGATATTGTATGCATTTTATGTCAGTATCTGCTATACTGTTATAAAGATCACATTGATTTACATTACAAGCATCAGAATTTCATCGCTTTTGGACCTTATATCTGTACCAAATTGCATATTTTTGCTCCGTTTGGGAATAAAATTGAGTTGTTTTTCCCTCCATATTCTCATTCAACCTCACTCAAAAAACATGCAAACTTTCTTTTATATTTTGTCTAAATATTCAATAAACCGATTAATTAAAAACTGATTAATTGTCTGTTATTGGCTTTACATTGTTAAAGATGCTCAGGATTATATATATTGATATATTCACCTTGCTGATGACAGTGCAAATAGACGATCTCCTCTAGACGAATGGTCATCGCAAAATCCCAATACACACTATGGAGAAAATAAAAAGACACCGGTGTTGACTTAAAATCATTTACACAGCCACATAATCAACGCCATCATCATCCCACATAGAAGGGGTAGATCTCACGACCTTGCGCAACGTTCCCTAAAAGTTCTCTAAAGGTGACGAAAATCCCGAACCTTTATAGAACATTAGGGACGTTACTAAAACGTCCTCTTTTGGTTATGAAAGTGCTGCAGTTCAAGGTTCCTGATAGGACTTTAGGGGGACGTTCCATTTTGGTTATTCTGTGGTCACATGGCAACGTTACAAAGAGGACATTTGGGACGTTAACAGAATGTTCACACATGGTTCTCTGTTGGTCATATAATAACGCTCGATTTTGGTTATTCTGTGGTCACATGGCAGCGTTACAAAGAGGACGTTTGGGATGTTAACAGAACGTTCCCATACGGTTCCCTGTTAGTCAAATGGGGACATTTAATTCGGGACTGCGCTGCAACATATCTTGTTCAGTCCAGTGGTCTCTACACTACATTCCCATAACGTTTGCAGGACCTTTAGGGGACCAAGCTAGAACGTTATTTTTTGGTCCTATTTTGGTCCTTCCATCACGTTTACTGAATTTTTTCAGAACATGTTTGTGTGAATCAATGTACACTGGGCTGCTTTGTAAATGAGCGTCAGTAAAACGCAGGATTTGCACAAAAGTTGCTTCTCAAAGATGGATCAATACCAACTGTTTGTCCAACTTCATATTCAGAACATGTACTGCAAGTAATGCACGTTATATTTTGTGAATGTACGCAAATGGTCTTTGTGAATGTGCTTGTTAGCACGCTGACGACTAATGTGGCTACAGTTACCATTGCCTCTGACTGTATTCACAGAGATCAGAGCTGTCATTAGTTTTATTTTTAAGAAGTATAAAAGTGCACTTCTGAATGGTACAGGTGGTGAGCATTTTCAGGCTAAAAATAACAAGCTCTGGTCTCTGTGAATACAGTAAGAGACAATGGTAACTTTTTACTAATTTTTTACCTATGTTTTACTGACCCTCGCTTGCAAAGCAGCCCAGTGTACATTGATTCACTCAAACATGTTCTAAAAAACAATCAGTAAACGTGATGAAAGGACCAAAATAGGACCAAAAATAACATTCTAGGTTGGTCCCCTGCAAACGTTATGGGAATGTAGTGTAGAGACCTAGAGGGAACGTCCTATAGTAATGGTCCCCTAAACATTCCCAGAAAGGCCTGAATGTTCTGTGAAGGTCCGCCAAATAACGTCCCACAACCCTTTAAGAACTCCACATCATGACCGTCTCGGAACGTTCTGGGAACGTTACTAGGTGACATCCTTAACACCAGCGGAGACGCTCTGAGAACGTTCTGGGAATGTAAAATCTTTAGCGGGGATCATGCACCTTTTCTCATAATCAAACTCCCCCACGTTTCCATTCATCAGCTGGTTCGGTGTCCATTTCAGTGTCATAAGATCCGCCGTCTGGTGTAGAGAGAGGTATCCTGGGATAGCTTCCATGTCGTCTCTCTAAAAGACCAGAGATGGTTTATTGCCACACTTTAATTAAAATGCCATATCACTACGGTATCGTCTAACATCTCACAGCTGACGCACCGGCTGCACGAGGACGTTGTTCTTCCCAAAGAGCAGCGTGGCTCTGGAGTTTTGATGAAGAGATTCGACGTAATCCCGAGCCCAGAGAGACGGCCTGTCATCCATACTGCCGCTCGACTGCCTCTTCTGAATCTACACAGCAACAGATCGAGATCTCGTTTAGTTTGATCTCAGTGCTGTCTAATGGCATTCGTGATTTTTATTAGAATTTTACATATGCAACAAACACAAATAAAAAAGCAAAGCTAGATGACTGATAGATAGATTGAATGACAGATAGACAGACATACAGATAGAACAACAGGCGGATAGATAGACAGAGATAGATAGACGGATAGATTGAAAGATTGAACAACAGACATAGATTGAACAACAGATAGATAGATAGATAGATAGATAGATAGATAGATAGATAGATAGATGGATAGATGGATGGATGGATGGATGGATGGATGGATGGATGGATAGATAGATTAAACGACAGATGATAGATAGATTGAACGATAGATGATAGATTGAACGATAGATGATAGATTGAACGAGAGATGATAGATAGGTAGATAGATAGACGGATAGATTGAAAGATTGAACAACAGACATAGATTGAACAACAGATAGATAGATAGATAGATAGATAGATAGATGAATAGATAGATTAAACGACAGATGATAGATAGGTAGATAGAAAGATAGATAGAAAGATGGATGGATAGATAGATTGAACGACAGATGATAGATAGATTGAACGACAGATGATAGATAGGTAGATAGAAAGATAGATAGAAAGATGGATGGAAAGATGGATGGATAGATAGATTGAACGACAGATGATAGATAGATTGAACGACAGATGATAGATAGGTAGATAGATAGACAGATAGATTGAAAGATTGAACGACAGATGATAGATAGGTAGATAGATAGACGGATAGATTGAAAGATTGAACAGACAGATTGAACAACAGATAGATAGATTGAATGACAGATAGATAGATAGATAGATAGATAGATAGATAGATAGATAGATAGATAGATAGATAGATGGATGGATGGATAGATAGATAGATTGAACGACAGATGATAGATAGATTGAACGATAGATGATAGATAGGTAGATAGAAAGATGGATGAATGGATGGATGGATGGATAGATAGATTGAACGACAGATGATAGATAGATTGAATGATAGATGATAGATAGGTAGATAGAAAGATGGATGAATGGATGGATGGATGGATAGATAGATTGAACGACAGATGATAGATAGATTGAACGATTGATGATAGATAGGTAGATAGAAAGATAGATAGAAAGATGGATGAATGGATGGATGGATGGATAGATAGATTGAACGATAGATGATAGATAGATTGAACGACAGATGATAGATAGATAGATAGGATGGATGGATGGATGGATGGATAGATTTTTCTTTGAGAAACGAGCACTGCCTGATCTCATGGACTGAATCCACAGCATTAATGGTGAATGTCTTACGAGCGCCGGCCGTTTGGTGGGGGAGTCCTGACGACAGTGGCCGCTGTGAATGCGGTGTCTCTGCACCAGCTCATCAGCTGACGGGTCCGTCCAGAAATGATTGGCCGTCTTCGCTTTAGTGTACTCCAAAGCACACGGACCGACTGAAAGAGACACAGCGGAAAAACATCACACAAATGTATCTTTACCTCGATGCATCATAACATCACAACTACACAAAAATATACAGTTAAAATTATAATTTTAGAAAAGAAAAAATATAGAAATGTATAATTTCTCTCTCTCTATATATACACACGAATTCAGGCATAACATTATATAAGTGAAGTGAATAACACTGATTATCTCTTCATCACGGCACCTGTTAGTGGGCAAGCGTAAGGATTTGAGCGAGTTTGACAAGGGCCAAATTGTGATGGCTAGACGACTGGGTCAGAGCAAGAAAGGTGTCAGAATACACAGTGCATCTCAGTTTGTTGTGTATGGGGCTGCATAGCCGCTGACCAGTCAGGGTGCCCATGCTGACCCCTGTCCACCGCCAAAAGCACCAACAGTGGCACGTGAGCATCAGAACTGGACCACGGAGCAATGGAAGAAGGTGGCCTGGTCTGAGGAATCACGTTTTCTTTTACATCACGTGGATGGCCGGTGTGTGTGCGTGGCTTACCTGGGGAGCACACAGCACCAGGATGCACTATGGGAAGAAGGCAAGCCGGCGGAGGCAGTGTGATGCTTTGGGCAATGTTCTGCTGGGAAACCTTGGGTCCTGCCATCCATGTGGATGTTACTTTGACACGTACCACCTACCTAAGCATTGTTGCAGACCATGTACACCCTTTCATGGAAACGGTATTCCCTGGTGGCTGTGGCTCTTCCAGCAGGATAATGCTCCTGACACAAAGCACAAATGGTTCAGGAATGGTTTGAGGAGCACAACAACGAGTTTGAGATGTTGACTTGGCCTCCAAATTCCCCAGATCTCAATCCAATCGAGCATCTGTGGGATGTGCTGAACAAACGAGTCCGATCCATGGAGGCCCCACCTCACAACTTACAGGACTTAAAGGATCTGCTGCTAACATCTTGGTGCCAGATATCACAGCACACCTTCAGGGGTCTAGTGGAGTCCATCAGAGACGGGTTAGCAAAAGGGGGACCAACACAATATTGTGGTGTTAGGTGTTATAATGTTATGCCTGATCGGTGTATATATATACAGCTCTGGAAAAAATTAAGAGACCACTTAAAGTTCAGAAATCAATGTTAAGTGGTCTCTTAATTTTTTCCAGAGCTATATATATATATATAATTTCAGTAACGCTTTACAATAAGGTCTCATTTGTTAACATAATGCATTAACTAACATAAACTAACAAATTCTAGAACATATTTAAAAAATATCCAAGCTGATACCGAGCAGAGATGCGAGGATTGGGCCGTCGACTGGATCTCTCAGAAGAGCTTCTCTTTCATAAAACTTGCTAAAATACAAATAAAAGTAATGGCATTCAATTTCAGAATAACATACTACTGCAGTTTACATACTGTGCCCAGTATGCAAATGTTCTGTGTGCATGGAATACTCGGATGATCCCACAATGCAATGCACTCGACTTCACCTTCCATTTCAATTTACAGTGTAACAAATGAACTGCAAGAGTAACAAAGTAACTAGAACCCTAATTTTAAACACCTTTGGATTACAGGATTACATTAATTGGATTACATACGCAAAATTACCATATTCATTTGAGGTGATAATTGAATGACACTTGCCGATGCAACCGCCGTTGAAGCAGTTTTAAAAATAGTAAGCAGCATCCAGTGTTCACTGCACAGCATGCGCTAAGCAGTGTGCTAGTATAGTCTGTATGTTATTGTCCTCACCTGCTGTTCTCCACCATGTAAAGGACGATTTTGTCCAGCATCTTCTCTGTAAGCGCTGTGCGGATCCAGAGGTGTTTGATGGCCAGAGGGGACAGGTTGGGCGGCCTGGGCTGTTTCCGGACGCTCTCTTGACTCATCTGGGTCTGGTTTTGTCTTGTGTTGTGAAAAGTAAATAATACTCATGGAAAATCAACTATATTTACCCTATTCACTTTCTTAATACTCAAATACACCATTCTACAGTGCATAATAATAATGTAATTAATTACAATTCATAAGATGAAAAAAAATATGTATACAATTATAATATAATATAATGTATTAAAATGTATGTAATTATTATTGCTGTTAGAAATAATATTATTAGCAATATTAATTATACTAAAACATAAATATAATGAATTACAATTCATGAAATGAAAATAATAATAAATATAAATTTATATTAATATATTATAAAAATATTTTTCGAATTATTAAGAAAATTGATTAAAATTATAATCTAATTTAAATTGTAATAATTAATAATTCAATCTAAATTATGAAATAATTATTATTAATTATAATTATTATTAATAATAAAATATAATTAATTACAATTCATGAAATGAAAATAATAATACATATAAATTATAATAATATATTATAAAATATTGTTATAATTATAAATATAATTGCTTAAAATTAACGATAACCTAATTTACATTATAAGCATTAATAATTTAATCTAAATTATAATTATTGTTAGAAATAATAATTATTAATATTATTATTTATTAAACATATTTATTATTATTATTATTGTTTCATTATATAGCACCTTTCTAAAGGAACAGAAAACTAAATACTTCCAGAAATGTCATAATTTGACCAAAACATAAATAATAATAATACAATATTAATATAATTAAATACAATTAAAAAATAATAATAGAATAGAATAAAAAGTATAAAATTAATATTATAATAGTATCTTATAATAATAATAATATTATATTTTTTCATTTAAATACCATCTTACTAAGGGAAAGGAACAGACAAAGAAAATGCTAGAATTGGTCCAGAACGCTTGGATTGTTTCTCACTTGTTCTCGATGATTTGCTCCAGTTCCTGGACCTTCCTGCACAGTTCCTCAGCTGGAGGAAACATCTTCCCCACCTTCATGAAAAGAGCCGCCAGCTTATTACTGCGCAGGAAGCCAGCGGCCCGTCGCTTCAGCCCATGAAGGACACACGCTTCCACCACACCTGCAGAAACCATCAACCACAATCCACCCCAAACACAGCCTTATTCACCCGGCTTAGCTGAGACTCAGATTCACAGTATGCTTGATTACAGAACGTGGTCATCTGACAGCATCATGAACAGATTGTTTGGTGGAGGTGGTTTGACAGCTCACGGATAAGCAAACGGATATGATGTGAGCCATCAGTCAGACTAGTGATAACCCGAGTAACTGGTGTCCTTTCACCAGCCCACTCACCATACTGACGCTCAAGTTGAGGCTAAAATCTGCATTTAAAAGGAAAATGCCCTTATACGCACTACTTTTCCTACTAGAGCATGTTTTCCTGCTTGAATGTTGATTATTTCCCCATATTCTCCATTGTTGCGGCTCCTCTCTTCCCAATCTGTCAGTAACGCTCTGTTTAGTTCCTGTCTCTATGAAGCCCCTCCTTCTGAAAAGCACACTGTGCTCTGATTGGTCGGCTGGAGCAGTGTGTTGTGATTGGTCAAGCGCTTCCGGCGTGTTTTGGAAATGTCCCACCCCTTACCATAACCGGCAGTTTCAACCAAGCGGCAACCTCCCACAGTTTCTCTTGAAGCCAATACGGAAGTGACTTAAACTGCAATTCATCGACTGGCCGCCAGGGACATGCTTCAGAAGGGAGCAGAATCTCATTGAGCCCCATGAGAATGCCCAACTTTACAGCAGAAAAAAACATGTTTACAGCCTGGTACAAATTGTGGTTTTGGTCTATATATCTAATTTTGCCCTTTATGACAACTGTGAGGGGGGTGAATTTTTTTATATCTCATTCGTTTACATTATATAAAGCCTTAAGTTCTGCATAATTAAGGGCGTGGCCACTTTGAGTGACAGGTGGATAGCCATTTATCTGCTGTCTGTTAGTCATCACGTCACCTCAGCTCCGCCCACGTCCCGCCTCTTTGCCCATTTTCTGTTATCCGGGAGTGACGCACGGTGACGCGCTGCTAAGATGGCAACAGCCAGCTCGTCCCTACTTTACGCTTCAAAACTGCTCTTCAGAATCCTAAAGGGTCACAGACACTACGTCCATACTTTTTTACAGTCTATGGTTTCAACACACTACTAACTAACTCAACCAGGCGCCGCCTCTTTATTCTGCGTATGAATTATTTAAATGAGGAATATTGTGACGTGTCGGTTCCCGCAAGAAAACTCAAGACTACAATGGAGGCGTTTCACGAGTTCAGAAACAGCAACATTACACACTAAAGATCATGTAAAAAAGCATAACAGGTCCTCTTTAAAACGGTTTAAATTGATGCACTTTACATTAAGTAAGAGTTAAATATGGATAGCGACTTGTAGGCACATGCACAATCTACACATTAGGGCTGGGTAAAAAATATAGAAATCGAATCAAAACGTGAAATTTGTGTCAATACCCAGCCCTCCTACACATGTTGCCATTTTGATATTTTTAATTTTAATATTCAATATTTTGAATGTTTGGCAGGTTTTGAAGTGAAGATCATCTTACCGCAGAAAGAAAATATGTGACTGCTGTCTTCATGTACAAACTTGCGTGTCACGGCCTCCTCCATGATCTGCTTGACCTGAAAGTCCAAACCAACATCTGAGAATCTCACAGGCATCAATGATGTTCAACCACTGAGAATCATGGGTAACGGGGGGAGCATGAGGTTCATAATGAGTCGTGAAGGACGGTGGATAAAACATGCTCTCTTACTCATAGGTTGTTTCTCCATCATAATGACTGTAGCGTGTGCAGATGGACATATGTGATGAGAAACAGAAGGGAGTGTGTGACTCAGATCAGAGCGGCGCTCACTTTCTGACGCCTCAGCGAAATGATATTCATATGGTGCACTCAAAAACACATACATGACTCCTTCATAGGGTGAACAATCATCACTGGGTCATTCATCAGAGAAGAATGATTTTTGAGCTCTACAACAGAGGCGATTCCAGGATTTCAATATTAGGGGGCTCATGGTATAATTTAAAAAATAATAATAATAATAATATATTGTTTGTATATTAGGGTAAGCATGAACAATACAGTACAGTGTAACTCTACACTACCAAGTCAATCCCTGAATACTGAATTCATTTCTAATCATTTTAAATAACCAGCTAATATTCATTAAGAATATAGACAAACATTATACACTGTCCGGCCAAAAAAAAAAAAGTCGCTGTTTGGATTTAAATTGGCAAAAGAGTCCATGATTGTAGCGATTATTATGTTTCTAGCATGTTTTATGTTTGGCAATTGGTGGAGTGTGTAGTTTTTAATTTCTTAAACAGTCATGTAGGAAGACACATCATGGCCATATTCATATACTCAATGAAAGAATGGTTGTGAGGGAGCATGAAGGATCATTTTCCCACATGACCTTAAACTCATTGGAAGTGTTTGGGATGTGCTGGAGGAGACTTTACAGAGTGCTAGACTCAAACAAAACAAGATCTGGACCAAAAATTGATGTACCTCTTGATGGAAATAACATCATAACATTTATTTTCATCAAGAGGTGCATCAATTTTTGGTAACATATAAAACATGCTAGAAACATAAAAATCACTGCAATGATCCAATCAAGCATTTGCCTACTTAAATCCAAACAGCGACTTATTTTTTGGCCGGGCAGTGTATTACTGTAATTGTCTAAATTGGCATTATGTGGGTAAAATATGTTTTAAAAACTATTTTTTTAAACTATATTTTCGCATTTAACTTTAAAGAAGATCTACAGTTATCATTTTCATTCATGGAGATGACTTGAAAAATGTGCCATGGTTTAGTGGAGGATTTCTGTCACCTGGTGGAAAACACACACTTTTAACATGAAAATGACATGACATTTCCACTATAACCAGTAGATGGCAGCAGAGGAGCACTCATTTGCCATTTCCACTCCCTTTTATATTTCTTTTAGCATGTTTTGCTTTTGATTTATTATAAAATGAATATTATAACAAATTTTAGCAATTTTATGGCACTGAAGTAGTATATTAAGAGTAGGAAAAGTCTCAAAGTCTCATGCCATTTAGATTTTAGACAATTTTAATTAGAGCTGTCACGATTCCTCGATTAAATTCGAGTACTCAATAAAAAAAAATCCTTGATTGCAATTTACCCGTGTTGAGTAACCGGCAAAATACTGAAAGTATGAACCGCATTATTAGACCGTTTTCTAAGGCTGCACAATGTATTAAAATCATTTATAAACATACTACAGCATAGATAATGCTATTGAGTGCTTTAATTATTGTCATGCGTGTCGGTGCACGATCCCAGCCGAGGAATAGAGTCTTATCTAGCCAAACCATCGGCCATTTTCAACAAAAATTTACATTTATATACTTTTTAACCACGAATGAGCATGAGATGGAGTTTTTTGGCACTGGGTCGGTACTTCCATCTACGTCACGCATGACCTTTCCGACGTGATGATGTCATACGCCGTAAAGAAGAACAACACCGAAGTCGATAGTTTGTCTAGATCAGACTCTATTCCTCTGGGATCATCAGAGCCTCTGAAGCCCTTCCTCTGAAACTGCATTGATTTGGACCTTCAACCGTTGGTCCCCATTGAAGTCCATTACGTGGAGAAAAATCCTGGAATGTTTTCCTCAAAAAACTGAATTTCTTTTCGACTGAAGAAAGAAAGACATGAACATCTTGGATGAGAGGGGGGTGGGTAAATGATCAGGACATTTTCATTTTGAAGTGAACTAATCCTTTAATTCAACCAGATTGCTGGAGTAAAAAAATGCAATTATTCCCTAAAAGGTACTATCAAAGCTTCACAGTGTTTCCATCTGATTCTATTATCATACCATCACAGCACTTTTTGTTTCTGAGCAAGATGGAAACCAATGTTGAAATCAATTCAAATGACACATTTTAACGTATTGGAATACTGGAAGCTAATTAATTATAATTATAGTATTATATTATCATGTAATACTATCAATGTACCATTAGCTTTATTGTAAAGGACAATAACCACACTAATGGTCTTTCTATTGAACACAGCAGAGTTATGCTCTTAAAGGGACAGTTCACCCACAAATGAAAATTCTTAGTTTCTTTCCACTGCTGAACACAAAAGATGAAACTTTGAAGAATATGGGGAACCAAACAGATGATGGACCCCAAGTCAATGGGGTTAGGTTACTGACATTCTTCAAAATATCATCTTTTGTGTTCAGCAGAGGAAAGAAACCCAGAATTTTCATTTTTGGGTGAACTACTCCTTTAATGAGCACTGTAAATGTGAATATAATTGACTAAAATGAGTTGTTGCTCAGTACTGTACCAAGCACATGACGTGACATCTGTAACGCACGTTTTTTGGACATGTGCCATGTAAATACTGTGCCATTATCTGATACAATCACAGTACTTCTTATAAAAGGAAGATAATTAATATGACGCATCTTCATCATATTGGCCTCCTCAGATAAAGCAAATGGCTGATGACGTGATTCATTCTGGTACTAAGAGGACAAGCCAGAATGACATTGTTTAGATGCTCTTTTCAAAAAGAAATACACAGTACACAATAGTGCTATCTGAATGAGCAGATGTGTATTATGATAAACGCGTCATTATCGTGTTCAGACAGGTGTGCTGTTATTGCACATCTACCACCTGCAATCCCTGGCATTACCATCAGATCGAGTGTATCGATCATCCAGACCAGGGGTTTTTAAAGTGGGGTCCGGGGGCCACAAGGGAGTGCTAGGGGCCCATAGAAAACATTTAAAAATAAATAAATAATACTACCTTACTAAATAAATGTGATTAATATACAGAATTAATTAAATGTATTAAAATGGATTTATTTAATTATAATTAATTATGTATTTATATTAATACAATTGTATTTAATACATTAGATTAAAATTAATTGATATAAATAAATAACATTTTGTATAAATAAATATTTGATTAAAATAAATAAATAGAAATTATTAAAATAAATAAATTACAACTTGAAAAATAAGACAAGCAGAGTAAAAATTTAAAAATAAATAAATAAAATAAGATTATACTAACTAACTAAATAAATATTAAAATAAATAAAATGATTTTAAATAAAAGATCAATTAATTAAACATTTGATTAAAATAAATAAATACAAATTATTATATTAAATAAATTAAAACTTGATTTAGATAAATGAAAATAAGTGTAAAAATAAATAAAATAATAAATAAAACATTTGATTAAAATAAATAAATAAAATTCTAATGAAATAAAAACATAAATGAATTAAACACTTGATTAAAATAAAAAAAACAATTAAAATAAATAAATTAAAAGTTGATTTAGATCAATAAAAATAAGAAAAGCAGTGTAAAACCGCTAAAATAAATACAAAAAAATAAATCAAATAAATTCTATTTAAATAAAAAACAAAACACTTGATTAAAATAGATAAATAAAACTTTATAAGATTAAACCAAGTAACTAAACAAATAAATAAATGGATTAAATTTGAATAAATTTAAATAAATAAATAATGTATTTTATTCAAATCTAATTTAAAGAATGAACTTGCGTCTAACAGTACAGTACTACAGTTCTCATAGGCTAATGTAATAGAAATGTGTATATTTGACCCATTTATAATATGAATGTTTCACAGTATTAATCGGGTCTTTTTATGTCCGTGGCATCTCACAGATCTCGCGCATATCTGATAAACAGAAAGCCTCCCACCTCCTTCTTGACGTTGCGCAGGAGCCTCTGACGCGTCTCTGATTCTGCGAACAAACACAGATTCTCATCAAACATCCTCCGTTATAACGGCTGTATGTGCACAGATGAAGATGATCGCCTCACCTCCCATGGCTGTGGTGCTGATGCTGAGTGAATGTGCGCAGGATGACCGTGTGTCCTCGTGAGTCAGAGCTGCGCGCGCAGGGTGTGGCGAGCCGCAATAATAACCGATATCGCGCCGATCATAAGACTAATATCATCACCTGTCTGTCTCGATCCGATCTCCGCAGGGATGCTGTAGTTCAGACGGGCTCGGATCTCTAGGACATTATGATGATGTTTATGAGGGGTGACGGTACGACCTGCTGCGATTGGTCACATGAGCGCCAATCAGCGAGCGGGGGAACGGCGTGGCCACGCCTCCTTTAATCACGCATGTGTGAGAACATATGACACGCACGAGAGTGTAATGGTGGCTTTTCTGCATGTTCTGATCAGATCTCATTTGATGAAGGGGAGGCACAACAGGTGATATAAGTGTGCACAAAGGTTTTATTTATAATATCATGATTATATTATTCTAAAGGTTTTATTTATATACTTATACAACGTTTATTTTAGTTTAAATTATATAGTATTATTACAATACATTATAATTATTAATTAGTTACAGTTAATTATTAAAGTTACCTTTATGCACTATAATGACTTATAATTATTATATATTATCTTACATAATATTTATTATATTACCATTTATTAATTAATTATGCTTTATTTTGTATGGTATATTATATGCTATATTATAAGATATTATGTTATGCTATATTATGTTATATTATTATTCATCATGGTTTTAGTTTTATGAGCTATATTATGTTATTTTATATTATATTTTATTATTAATTAATTATGGTTTTATTTTGTATGGTATCATGGTTTTAATTTTATATTACACTATATTATATTATACTCATCATTAATTAATTATGGTATATTATATGCTACATTATTGTTTTGTTACATTATATTATATTATGCTATATTATATTATTAATTAATTAATTAATTAATAATGGTTTAATTTTCAATGGGATCTCATTGTTTTAGTTTTATATGCTATATTATTATTATATTATTATTAATTAATTAATTGTGGTTTTATTTTGTATTGTATCAATGTTTTAATATTATATTATCATTAATTAATTAATCATGGTTTTATTTTGTATGGTATCATGGTTTTAATTTTATATTACACTATATTATATTATACTCATCATTAATGAATTATGGTTTTATTTTATATGGTATATTATATGCTATATTATTGTTTTGTTACATTATATTATATTATGCTATATTATATTATTAATTAATTAATTAATCATGGTTTAATTTTCAATGGGATCTCATTGTTTTAGTTTTATATGCTATATTATTATTATATTATTATTAATTTATTAATTGTGGTTTTATTTTGTATTGTATCAATGTTTTAATATTATATTATCATTAATTAATTAATCATGGTTTTATTTTGTATGGTATCATGGTTTTAATTTTATATTACACTATATTATATTATACTCATCATTAATTAATTATGGTTTTATTTTATATGGTATATTATATGCTATATTATTGTTTTGTTACATTATATTATATTATGCTATATTATATTATTAATTAATTAATTAATTAATCATGGTTTAATTTTCAATGGGATCTCATTGTTTTAGTTTTATATGCTATATTATTATTATATTATTATTAATTAATTAATTGTGGTTTATTTTGTATTGTATCAATGTTTTAATATTATATTATCATTAATTAATTAATCATGGTTTTATTTTGTATGGTATCATGGTTTTAATTTTATATTACACTATATTATATTATACTCATCATTAATTAATTATGGTTTTATTTTGTATGGTATATTATATGCTATATTATTGTTTTGTTACATTATATTATATTATGCTATATTATATTATTAATTAATTAATCATGGTTTAATTTTCAATGGGATCTCATTGTTTTAGTTTTATATGCTATATTATTATTATATTATTATTAATTTATTAATTGTGGTTTTATTTTGTATTGTATCAATGTTTTAATATTATATTATCATTAATTAATTAATCATGGTTTTATTTTGTATGGTATCATGGTTTTAATTTTATATTACACTATATTATATTATACTCATCATTAATTAATTATGGTTTTATTTTGTATGGTATATTATATGCTACATTATTGTTTTGTTGCATTATATTATATTATGCTATATTATATTATTAATTAATTAATTAATTAATCATGGTTTAATTTTCAATGGGATCTCATTGTTTTAGTTTTATATGCTATATTATTATTATTATATTATTAATTAATTAATTGTGGTTTATTTTGTATTGTATCAATGTTTTAATATTATATTATCATTAATTAATTAATCATGGTTTTATTTTGTATGGTATCATGGTTTTAATTTTATATTACACTATATTATATTATACTCATCATTAATTAATTATGGTTTTATTTTGTATGGTATCATGGTTTTAATTTTATATTACACTATATTATATTATACTCATCATTAATTAATTAATCATGGTTTTATTTTGTATGGTATCATGGTTTTAATTTTATATTACACTATATTATATTATACTCATCATTAATTAATTATGGTTTTATTTTATATGGTATATTATATGCTACATTATTGTTTTGTTGCATTATATTATATTATGCTATATTATATTATTAATTAATTAATTAATTAATCATGATTTTATTTTGTATGGTATCTCAAAGTTTTATTTTTATATGCTATATTATTATTTATTATATTATATTACAATAAATTATATTATATGTCACAATGAAATTGTGACATCATTTATTATTATTTTAATGTAATCACCTGCTTCTTTTGTTGAACGGTTATTTATCTTCAAAAATATTTAATAGCACGCTTTATATGTGTATGTAAATGAACATGCTTTATGCTCTTTTTAATATAAACACGATCCACAACTTAAATAATTGCACAATAATTAACATCTTGTGAGTGCAATAATATCCCAATTCATAATTAATTTTTCAGTGACTTTTATTTTGACACGTGACCGTGTGTGCGCGCGCTTCACACTCTCTGCCGCAGCCGCACGCGCTTGGCGGGAGTCACTGAAGTTCACAAACTCACTGTCTTCTTTCACTTTCAGCTGATATTTCATGAATATAATTTTCAGTCAGAGGTGAGTTTATGTTGATTTGTGTTTAATCAGAGCTCTAGTATAGCTGATTAGAGAATGTCTTCTATCTTTCGGGCGCTCTGTGTTTTGAATTAGCTATACGGCTAAAGCTACTCCACAGATTGTGCTGTTAAACTGAATTTAATCAAACGTTCATTTTCAAATCAGGTCATTAAAAGCACATTATCTGTGTATTATGTTTGGATATGGCGGTTATTACAGTCACTGGTGATTTAACGGCCTATATAAAGAAATGATTTTAAAGAAGCGACTCCTTTTGGTTATTTACATTATTATGCTTTCTACATTATATAACAGAAGCAACTTCACAGATGAACATATTCTTTATTATGGGTTAAATCCTTTTGAATCAATACAGACATTGTTTGACAGAACATCTATCCCCATATATATATATATATAAACTTGTGAGTATATATTTGTATGTATGTGTGAGTAAACCTGTATATATTTTAGTATATGGTAATATATATGTACATGTATTATTATGGTAATGTAAATGCTCTTGTGTGTCCAGGTGGTTTGTGTAGTGTCCAGTGGTCATGCCGTCCAGTCTGGGCTCCAGCAGTCCCGCTGCAGTTCTTCAGGAGGCTTTGGAAAACTCCGGCCGCTTGATTGACAGGCATCTGCAGGAGGATCGTTGTTTCCCAGACCTGTCGGAGCTCCTCAATGTCCCGTCACACAGTAAGAGTTACTGTTCTTCCTAGGGCTGGGTATTGACACAAATATCACGATCCGATATTGAAGCTTTCGATTCAGTATCGATTACTGTGGATATATCAGAGACCGTAAGCTACATGGCAAATTTTCTTAAAACATTCACTAATGCTGTACACTATACATGGGTGTCAGTTGGTAGGCTTCTACATTACTGTAATATTGAAGGTTAAAATTAACTGATTTAAATATAGACTGAAACAGAATATACAGCTGAAAACAGGATGACTAATCGATTCTTGGGATTTAAGAATCGATATCGGTTCAAAAAAATGAGAAATCGCTATTTTTTTTTTTTACCCAGCCCTAGTTCTTCCTGTTAAACTGCCTCTTGTTAAAGTCTCCCTGTAGTCAGTCATTTGATCCCTTAACTCATCTTTGATCACCAAAATGACGTATTTAAATGTTTTTTCCTGTGAAACAATTTTATTCATGCCTTTAAAGCTGCAGTCCATAACTTATTTTAGTTAAAAATGATCCAAAATCAAATTTTGAGCAAGTACATAACCAACCAGTGTTCAAATCGAACACTCCTTACCTTTGCCCCTAAGCTTGTAATAATGTGTTATAATTTGAGTGGTACTGGTGGATTTCCGCAGGAAATTCGAGCATGTCTTTGCGTCATTACGTCACATAAAGGAGGAGTCCCAGGTAGGGTTGGGTACCGTTCACATTTTAACCGGTACTGGTACCTGAAATTCGGTACCGGTACCCAACGGTACCTTTTTTCAGTACTTTAGAGATACATCAATAACTGTAAAGAAGTTTATAGAAGTGTTATTGACATTATGCCAGAGCTGCCTTGGTCTGCCATTGTCTGTGATGTTTGTTCACTGTAATATTTACCAGTAAATAGTAGGCTACTGGCTACTTAATTAATTGAATTCATCAAAACAACAGTATTATTATTTTTTCTTCAATTTCTATGAAAAGATTTCCCACAAATTCTGTGTTGTGTTTTTTCTGGTAATCAAATGAAGACATAAAACATTAATTTATCTTTTAATTTAATTAAACTTTTTTGTCAAACAAAGCTGCACAGCTGAGCTTTATACCGTTAAAGATTAGACTGCGCGGAAATTAAAATCTACAGGTAACTCTAATACACACTAAATACACGTAGTCACACAATGTTGATGTTGTTAACATGAACAATTTGAGAACAAAGTATAACAATAATAATAATTTGCATGGTTTGCTGTGAAATGAGCTAAGCGATCGTTAGATTTAATCACCGTTGGTAGCGCGACTTATTGTAATGCTTTTTTTTCTCAGTTGTTCAGAGCAAAAGTGGCAGACATGTTACTCACTTGTTCAGATGACGTTTTCTGGTGAAACTTCTTATTTTGGTCATACTTCCAAGACTGATTCTGAAGTACAGTATCCACACCGGTGCGGTGACTGACAGTCACACACACTCCTCAAAACATCAGATTCATCCGGAGCTGATGCACAACCCACGTAAAGATGATAATTCCACAAATAACTGCAATTCCAGGTTTCAAACAGAGATGGCGACAAAGAGGACTGCAAAACTTATGGACTGCAGCTTTAAATAGCTTGAATGTAACTCTACATCCTATTTAGTATACACGTCTATAAATATGCAAATGAGCCCCGCCTTCATACATTTAGAATGGTAAGGTGTTTTATGTATCGCTCTCTACAACGTCAGACACATAATGGTAATTAATATGATTAGCCTTTGGCTTGACATTATCAAACCGCTAATAATGTATTGCTAATGTCACACAAACCACGTTCTCGTTTACCATCTCAGTCTGCCTTCTAAAAATCAGCATCCTTAGAAACGCTTTGAACAACTTAGCCAGTGGAGTCCGTGGAAAACAGACAGAATCGCGGAATCCATTCATAAAAAAGAAATGTACTGTGTAACGCGGAAATTCACAGAATTTGTCCAATTTTTTATGAATAAATAAAAAGCATGTCCATGAATGCTTGAACTTTATCTCCAGAGGCGCTCTGAGAGTCACTTCATAAGCATTTTACTGTTTCATTTGAGAAACTATCATAATATTATAAACGCACAGAAACTCAAAGCTCTTCACAGCAACCTGTCAAAATAAAAGCTTGGTTTAACTTGACAAATATATTACTGTTGTACAGTAGAATTTAGCTACATCTCAATGCAATAATAATACTAACACATAATAATAATAATGAATTATTATTTCAACTTTATATTTTAAGGAATAATTCAATTTTTTCTTCCATGTTTTAATTTTAACAGTAAAGCTCTGTTGTGCAGCACTTTGTTTAACAAATAAGTTTAATTTCATATGATTAAATGATATTAAATTAATGTTTTATGGCTTCATTTGATTGACAGAAATTTTTTAATAAAACAGAATTTCTGGGGGGGGAATCATATATATATATATATATATATTAATTTTTATGAATTAAATTAATTATACATACTTTTTGATTATTAAAATGTAATTAAACCATTTAAATGGAATCCAGAAAAAAGAATTTGAAAAGAAAACGTATTTCATAGGGCCCTAACGTAATGTTTTGTTAAACTTTTATGATTTCAATTAATAAACATGCTTTTTGATTAAAACTATTTAATTCAACTATTAAAATGGCCAAAAAAATTAAAACAAATGAAAAAAATTTAATTTGAAAAAAAAAATATAAAACAAAATTTGAAAAATAAAACGGATTTCATAGTGGCGTACTAATTGAATTTCATGTCAACAGAAAACCCTAGCTTCTTCTGAGACTCCTCTGCTTCAGAGCTGTTATAGTTAATGATATGCTAAAGCCCCGCCCACACGTTGACGTAATTGGTTACAAGGTATTTTGTGACGTTTTTGAGACTGTCTCTGGTTCACTGCAGTTTTAAGGACAAAATACTCCGCAATGGTGATGATTATGAATTTGCACATACTAGGGCTGGGCGGTATATCGAGTTTGTACGATATATCGATATATATTGAGACGATATGGATTGAGGCAATACCGTTTATATTGATATACAGTAGATTGATATGAGCGCATTTGAAAAATAGCAGAGGACGCAGAGTGAGCTGATGCAGGGAAAGTGCATAATCCAAATTGTCCTAAACATGAAGCATGCTTTATATTAAGGGCTTCAAAATAACTGGTAAGATATAGTTAACACGTATAGTTTAAAGCAGCAGACACTCTGACAGACACATGTGCTGACTGACAGACTCGCGCTGTTTGAGATGTGGTGAACGAGCGCCGCCACGCGCAATAGAATAAGAGTGCAATAATTCTGACTAAAATATGCATATTTCTAAAATATTTGTTGTTGGACAATAAATGTGCCATATGTGGAATTTTAAACCTACAAGTAAGTGTAATTTTATGAAAGTGACCATTATAATGGGGTGATAAAATGTAGGCTATTATGATTAGTAGGGTTGGGTATCGTTTGGGTTTTTTATGATACCGGTGCCAAACCGATACTTAAAAAAAAAAAAGAGCCACAAAACGACGGTGGATGACATTTAAAGAGTGGCTTTTTATTGAGAACTTTTTTTTTTTAATTTAAATTGAACTATTTATTAAAAGTTTAAAGTATACTTAAATACAAAACACAATTTACTAAACAAATTCACAGTAAAACCTAAGCCACCTAAGCCAACTACAATAGGCCTAATTTAACACTAAATAACAGTTACAGGACTAATAACAGCAAAGTAGTCGGTATTCTTGGTATGCTACAAACCAGCTTCAAGGTTCGGCATTATTTTGCAGAAATATGACCATATTCTCTGGCTAAATATTTTAGAACGCATCACCTTATTGTTTCCATGGCGACGCGTCATGCTTCTCACATGACACACATGTGCTGTATGACAGCTCAGCTGTATCGGTTTTATTTCGTTTTTTTCTTTTACTTGTTAACTATGTCATGAACTATCTGATATTCAGATTTTCAAATGTGTGTAAGTGAATGTGTTTTGTCATTTAAAACCCTTTATAATGATCATGTTAGTTGATCTATAATGCGCCACAATTCAGAGAATCGGATCTGTCGGATTAACAACACGTGAATTCATCCACGTCTCACGAAATGCATGAAAGTGACCGGTGAACTGAGAATATATAACTATATAATGTGTATCTGATATAAATAAGACACATAGTCAAATTATAACTGGAAGGATTGTTATTGCCGCTTCCATAGACATCAGTGTGTGTTTTTGCTAGTACTCATGTGCATTTAAACGTCTGAAACCTAAAATAAACATTTATGTGGTTGAAAACACTGAATAGTTGTGATATGTGACGAGCGCTGAGTGCGTCCGTCTCTGGCTTGGCGCCAATTCAAAACGTTTGAATTTAAGTGGCACCGAAATCTGCGCTCTGATTCGGTCCGGTTACATAACGGTTATATAGGTACCCAACCCTAATAATTAGTCTGTGCTTTTGTTTTCATTTTTTTTAAAAAAAAATTTAGTTAAGTGAATTTAAAAAATAACATTTTTGTTTTTAGATTGATAGAATGGAATACAATAGAATGTAATGGGATGTTTAACCCCCTTTTTGCACATAATATATTGCATAGCCTACATTTATTACATTCACTATATTTGTTTTCATAGTCTTCAATATCAGCATTGTTTGTAGAACAACATTGGATATAGAATGTGGATGTGAAATATTTAAAAAAAATAAATACTTATTTTTTTTATCCAAATAGAAAAACGTAGAAAATAACCAAATAACTGCCATTTAACCAAAAAATACCAAGATATGATTTTTGGGCCATATCGGCCAGCCCTAGCACATAGTTTGCCTTAAAGCATATTAAAAACACCACATAGACACACAAACAACATCAAACACTTGATTTTCACCAAGTGTTTAACGCATTGCCTGTTGAGACTCATGTTCAAAACACATTTGTTTGCTTGTGTCTGGTGTTTGGCAGATATGCCGTCTCTCTCGGGCATGTCGGACATGGATTACCCTCTGCAGGGCCCGGGGCTGATCAGCGTGCCGAGTCTTCCGGAGCTCAGCACCATCCGCAGGGTTCCTCTGCCCCCAGAGCTCGTGGAGCAGTTCGGTCGTATCCTACCATCCAAACGCTTGTTTTTATGATAATCTCTGCAAAGAAAGTGTCTTGTATAATTAATCGGTTATAAAATTATTTAGCTGTGCACATCATTGTTTAAACTCCTGTTCCTCGTAATCTTGAATCAGAATAACTTCCCCTCCCTCTTGCAGCATCTCTTCTCTGATGACGAGGACGGGGCAACCTGTCATGACCTCACATGAGATCGACCAATAGCAAACCACAAACATCCAGCAGACAAAATCAAGCCCCGCCCTACATTTGTTCTTGTTTGAGAAGCAGTTTCACTTGAATGTATGGGACTAGGAAAGAAAAGACTAGCACAACTTCTGTTTCATGCCGACGTTTGAGTTGTTTGCAATGCCTTAATTGACTCTGAACAGATATGCAGTGCAACTGCATGATGGGAGTTTTCCCAGAAATCTCCAGGGCGTGGCTCACTATTGATAATGACATTTTTATGTGGAATTATGAGGATGGGTGAGTATCGACAGATCGGATATCAGTTAGATATTTCAGACTCATGATGTTCATTGAGATTTATATGTCTTGTTCAGGTCTGATGTGGCGTATTTTGACGGCCTCAGTGAAACTATACTGTCAGTTGGACTGGTCAAACCAAAGCCAGGTTAGTTGGTTTTTCCAAGTATTATGGATTGATTATTAGAACGTTTTATTAGTTATTACCAAAAAAACATGCTTGTAGAGATTCCTTTCTGGAGATTTCATAATTTGATATTTTACCACTGATTATGAGTTTATATTATAAATATTGAACTGACGTGGGTAACCTTTGTTGTTACAGGTATTTTTCAGCCTCACATCCACTTCCTGTTAGTGTTGGCCACACCGGTGGATATTGTGATTCTGGGCTTGAGCTTCCCAAAAGTCCAGACAGGTGAGTGTCATGTTTGGAGTTGATCAACATTTGCATGTTTTCATTAGGGGTGGATCAATTTGACAAAAATCTTATCTTAATGATATATATCGAACAAAGAAGCAAATTACAAACAATAGGACGCATACATTTTTTGGCTTTATTTAACATGTAGCAGGGCTCCAGACTGTGACCAAATGGTGGCATTTTGTGACCTTTTTTCCTGCTGTAGTGACACCACATGATTTACTGTAGTGACGCCACATGATTGACTGTAGTGACTCCACATGATTGACTGTAGTGACGCCACATGATTTACTATGATTTACTGTAGTGACTCCACATGATTGACTGTAGTGACTCCACATGATTGACTGTAGTGACGCCACATGATTGACTGTAGTGACGCCACGTGATTGACTGTAGTGACGCCACATGATTGACTAGTGATGCCACATGATTTACTATGATTTACTGTAGTGACTCCACATGATTGACTGTAGTGACTCCACATGATTTATTGTAGTGACTCCACATGATTGACTGTAGTGATGCCACATGATTGACTAGTGATGCCACATGATTTACTATGATTTACTGTATTGACTCCACATGATTGACTGTAGTGACTCCACATGATTTATTGTAGTGACTCCACATGATTGACTGTAGTGACTCCACATGATTGACTGTAGTGACGCCACATGATTGACTGTAGTGACGCCACATGATTGACTGTAGTGACGCCACATGATTGACTGTAGTGACTCCACATGATTGACTGTAGTGACTCCACATGATTTATTGTAGTGACGCCACATGATTGACTGTAGTGACGCCACATGATTGACTGTAGTGACTCCACATGATTGACTGTAGTGACGCCACATGATTGACTGTAGTGACGCCACTTGATTGACTGTAGTGACGCCACATGATTGACTGTAGTGACACCACATGATCTACTGTAGTGACGCCACTTGATTGACTGTAGTGACTCCACATGATCGACTGTAGTGACTCCACATGATCGACTGTAGTGACTCCACATGATCGACTGTAGTGACGCCACATGATTGACTGTAGTGACGCCACATGATTGACTGTAGTGACGCCACATGATTGACTGTAGTGACGCCACATGATTGACTGTAGTGACTCCACATGATTTATTGTAGTGACGCCACATGATTGACTGTAGTGACTCCACATGATTGACTGTAGTGACGCCACATGATTGACTGTAGTGACGCCACATGATCGACTGTAGTGACGCCACATGATTGACTGTAGTGACGCCACATGATTGACTGTAGTGACTCCACATGATTGACTGTAGTGACTCCACATGATTGACTGTAGTGACGCCACATGATTGACTGTAGTGACGCCACATGATTGACTGTAGTGACACCACATGATCGACTGTAGTGACTCCACATGATCGACTGTAGTGACTCCACATGATCGACTGTAGTGACGCCACATGATCGACTGTAGTGACTCCACATGATTGACTGTAGTGACTCCACATGATTTATTGTAGTGACGCCACATGATTGACTGTAGTGACTCCACATGATTTATTGTAGTGACGCCACATGATTTATTGTAGTGACGCCACTTGATTGACTGTAGTGACGCCACATGATTGACTGTAGTGACTCCACATGATTGACTGTAGTGACGCCACATGATTGACTGTAGTGACGCCACTTGATTGACTGTAGTGACTCCACATGATCGACTGTAGTGACGCCACATGATCGACTGTAGTGACTCCACATGATCGACTGTAGTGACTCCACATGATCGACTGTAGTGACGCCACATGATCGACTGTAGTGACGCCACATGATCGACTGTAGTGACTCCACATGATTGACTGTAGTGACTCCACATGATTTATTGTAGTGACGCCACATGATTGACTGTAGTGACTCCACATGATTGACTGTAGTGACTCCACATGATTGACTGTAGTGACTCCACATGATTGACTGTAGTGACGCCACATGATTTATTGTAGTGACGCCACATGATTGACTGTAGTGACTCCACATGATTGACTGTAGTGACGCCACATGATTGACTGTAGTGACGCCACTTGATTGACTGTAGTGACGCCACATGATTGACTGTAGTGACTCCACATGATTGACTGTAGTGACTCCACATGATTGACTGTAGTGACGCCACATGATCGACTGTAGTGACGCCACATGATCGACTGTAGTGACGCCACATGATCGACTGTAGTGACGCCACTTGATTGACTGTAGTGACGCCACTTGATTGACTGTAGTGACGCCACATGATTGACTGTAGTGACGGCACATGATTTACTGTAGTGACGGCACATGATTGACTGTAGTGACTCCACATGATTGACTGTAGTGACACCGCATGGTATTGTGGAAGAAATAGTCAAATGTTTGTTTTTTTACATTATTCATCTTAGGGTTCGTGCAACCTTTTGAGAGTGAAATTCAAGCACTTTTCAAGGGCTCCACACTTTTTACAGCACTTAAAGGGACACGCCGATTTTTTGTGACTTTAGCTTATTCACCGTATCCCCCAGAGTTAGATAAGTCCATACATACCATTCTCATCTCCGTGCGTGCCATAACTCTGTCTGACACACCCACCGCTAGCCTAGCTTAGCACAAAGACTGGAGGTAAACGGCTCCAGCTAGCCTACTGCTCAATAAATGACAAAATAACGGCAACATTTGAGGAACTTTGCTGCCGTACTATGGGTGCAGCGGCGCAATGATATTACGCAGCACCTGAAAATAGTCCCCAGCACGCTGTCTGTGCAAGCAGGTTGTCACGTTAGTTATGTTGACGGAAGTTAACCTATTTTCAGGCGCTGTGTAATATTGCGCCGCTGCACCCATGGTACGGCAGCAAAGTTCCTGGATTATTACGCAGGAATGAGAGTATAGCACCTAGCCAGAGAATTTATCTGCATATCAATTCAACCTCAGTGCTTCATTGTTAAATTTCCAATAAACAAACATGTAATATTTATTAGTAACTGCACTTATTAACAAAACAATGCAAAACAATAGTCATTTTATGATTAAATTACCTTAATGATACATTTTCCTCCAGCGCCACCAAATCAGGTGCTGGCGCCACGACTCTCAAATGTTAGTCTGGAGCTCTGATGTAGTAAGAAATACTACAGAAATTGAATAATCAAATGTAAAAATAAAACACTGCATAGTCTTTACTGTATACCTGTCCCTCGGGTCATTTTGACCCGAAATGAATGTTTGACTTTTTTTTTTTAATTGAGTGCTCATTGGTGTGACCAATGGGTCCTTGGGACTTTAGTCGCACTTGGACCACAAATACACACAAAAAATGACTAGATCCGAGGAGTTTATGTGGTTTAAATAAAAAAAAAAAGTAACATCAGTCCCTCGCGGGTCAATTTGACCCCCTTAGGAATGAATGGAATGTGAGGAATGCTTCAGTACACATAAAAAAAACTTTCAAAAATGTTCAAAATTAAAACTAAACTTTACCAAAAAAAGATTTTATAATGTCTACATGTGTATCTGAATGCATACAGAAGAGAACTGACATTAGGACCCAGCGGAGCAGCTCATTTGCTCTATATAGAGCTATAAGGCCACCTAGAGTCATGAAATATCATATTATTTTTATATTATATGTTATATTACTATTTTTCCACAAGAGGACCGCAGAGACACCCAATGTGAGATATTTTGAGCTGAATTAACAGGGTTATGCATGAAATGTTGAGTTATTTTGAATTTGTTGAAAGAATGTGCTTAAATTATTATTTATTGATAAAATATAGCAATCTAAAGGTAAATGAAATAAAAATAAAAAATGCATAAAAAATTAAATTATATAAGCTTTCTGGACCAAAAAAAGGTATAATTTCAGGTAGGGGTGGGCGATTATAGCCTCAAAATTATATCACGATATTTCAAGAATATTTGCGATAATGATATTTATGACGATATAGAAAAAAATATATGGAACAACATTTTATTGGTGATTGCAATCAAATGTAAACAAAGTAAAAAGGTAGCCTTGGTACAAGTTGGTAGTGTTTTCCCTGGAAATCTTAAGTAAAAATATAACATAACTCCTTAACATTTTAATGTAACAATAACGAAGTAATTTATGCCATGGTCTGTCTGAATACTCGAGCCTGATTGGTTGGAAGGTGCGCAATAAAATCGTTTAATGGACAGACAGTTCCAAGTCAGTTGAATCACCGTTCTATATTAATGCGCTGTTTTCATTTATGCGCACAGACACACACACATAGGCCTACGTCACTCGCATACAGAGCGCGGAGATCGCGCTGCATACACACGCAAACATTCATGAGCACAGACACTTATTAACGCCGCTCCGCGACTTTTAGTCATAAAATAGTTTCGCTTCTGGATCACTACATTATATTTCTCAGCAACGATGGGGTTACATTGCTATTTTTAAATAATAAACGCACATCTTCGTTGTTAAGAGAGACGCTGGACAGAAGCGGGTACGAATATCTCTCTCTAGCTCTTGATAATTAATTCAAATAAACGCTATAATTCATTCATTCAAATAAATGTAATCATACGCACTACTTCATCTCTGTGTCTGATTCAGAGTGGGCAGAATGCTAAAACTCACGAGCCGTAATAACCGCCACTTTTACCCTTCCGGTCAAATATTGCGCTATAACAATAACAAAATTAATACCGGTGTTACCTTGGATGGTATGATATGGCACACCCCTAATTTCAGGGCTTCTGGTCATGTTATGGAGTGATTTTCTCTGTGTTTGATTAACATTAATGACACAGACGGCAGCAGGGATATTAGGCTGCTGTCACTTTAAGAGCTCTCATTCATGCATGCTTCTTTATCACTTGAATGTATCGATAATTTTAGTACTGTGCTACATGGATATATTTAATACTGCAATATAATTAAAGCTTCAGCCCTAGTGTTCACACAGGACTTATTCTCGACCCTATCTGTTTTCATATTCCAGTAGGTTTGAATGACAGCATGTCGGGAGCGATGCAGCTTTTGCCGGATCCTCTCTACTCCATCCCCACGGATAACACCTACCTGCTGGCCATCACCTCCACGGATGTGGGCCGCATCTTCATGGCGGGTAAAGATGGCTGCCTGTACGAGATCGCCTATCAGGCTGAAGCGGGCTGGTTCAGTCAGCGCTGCAGGAAGATCAACCACTCCAAGAGCAGCCTGTCCTTCCTCATTCCTTCACTACTGCAGTTCTCCTTCTCTGAGGACGGTGAGAGCGGCTTTCAGCAGACCACAACGCGCTGTTTTGTGCTTTTATGTCATGTTTCTCAGTTGAATCTTGTTTGTTTTTAGATCCCGTTGTCCAAATTGCTGTTGACAATTCACGGAACATTTTATACACGCGCTCGGAGAAGGGTGTTCTGCAGGTGTGTGCTTTGATAATGAGTGGCATACGGTGGTGTTTATGGTTTTGAGTGACGTTCTGATGTGCTCTCGTCTCTGTCAGGTGTATGATCTCGGCGCTGATGGGCAGGGAATGAGTCGAGTCGCTGCCATGTCTCAAAGCTCCATCGTCTCAGCAGCTGGAAACATCGCCAGGTAGAGCTTCACCTCTTATTGAAACATTTTGGCTGATAAATGGATAACCAATATGAGTTTACAATTTAAATGAATACATTTTAAATAACTTTACATAAATATATTAAATATATATCATAAATAACTGTTTGGTCGTAGGGAATAAATTACATTTTACAGTATATTTGCGTAGAAAACAGCTGTTTTAAATTGTAATAATAATATATAAATATATATAAATCTATAGTAATTAATATATTATCTTTAATGTAATTTTTTCTAAAATGTTTAATTTATTTTGTATTTTAATACAAATATTTTGTAATTAATAATAGCATTATAATATATTATTATATAAGTTAATCATCTTTAATACATGTAAAAAATCATTTTAAAATGCTAATATTGGTCAATACTGATACAGTATATTGTGCCTTATTTTTTCTTAATATTTATATTTAATTATATTAATAATAATTACTTATAACATTATTTTATTATTAATAATAAAATTAATAACAAAAATGTACACTTTTCATTTATCATAATAATAATAATAATTAAATTAGATTAATAACATTGTTTTATGAAAATACAATTTTATTAAAAATAGATTCATAATATCATTATCTTTTAATCTTTAAATCAGTTTAAATGCATTACAAAATACTAATATTGGTCACCAATATGTTGTGCACTTAATTAATAATAATTAGTGTATTAGTAATTATCATTAATAACATTATTTTATTTTAAAATGAAACCATTTAATTATTAATACATTTATCATTATCCTTAATAAGTTTAAAATTAATTAAATTGATAATATTGGTTAATATTGATATGATCACTAATAAATAGTGTTTTCTTGTTAGATTTTAATTCCCCTGTATAATGCATTTATCAGCTCAAATTCATGTCTGCATCTTTTTTTCAGGACGATTGATCGCTCCGTGTTCAAACCCATCGTTCAGATCGCAGTAATCGATCGCTCGGAGTCGTCAGACTGTCAGCTGTTGGCCGTCACTCATGCTGGTATGAACACTTCAGTTATAAATCTAGACTAATGAAGCACTGATCTGTATATATAGTTGTGTTTCTGTGTGTTGTGCAGGTGTGCGTCTCTACTTTAGCAGCATCCCTTTTGCTCCGCCCACCGCCAAACACGTCCTGGCCCGGCCCAGCATCCTGTCGCTGGTGCATGTGCGTCTGCCGCCCGGATTCTCTGCGTCCTCCACACTCCAGAAACCAGCTAAAGTTCACAAGGCTCTGTACAGTAAAGGTGTTTTGCTGATGGCCTCGTCTGAGACAGAAGACAGCGATGTCCTGTGGTGCATCAACCACGATTCGTTTCCCTTTAAAAAGCCCCTCATGGAAGCTCAGGTCAGAGATGAAGCCACTTGCTGTCTATCCGTTTCTTTTCCTTTTTTTAACCAAAGTCCCTGTGGGTCTTTATAAAGTCTTAAATTCAGTTCAGTATCAAATTTAAGGCCATCAAAAGTCGTAAACTATGGATGCACCGATATGAACGATACGATAATTATTTTATATTTGAAAGCCGATAAATATAAAGCCACATTTTTCTAATTTGAGAGCCTGATTACAAAAACAAAGGCCATGTCCCAAACACACACTTATGATGTTCTCATTATAATTTTCTGTAGCCGATATGACAGACTTGCGCTGCACATGTTGCTCTGAACTGTATTTTCCTCTTTTGAAGTGATTCCAAATATATTTTAAGCAATTCAAGCCCATCATGGTGAACAGTGCACATCTGAAGTGTCTCAGCTGAAGGAAATAATACATTATTTATCGGACACATTTTTTTACCAGGCCGATAACGATTACTATTAACAATGAAAATATATCGATGCCGATATATTGTGCATCCCTATCTTAAATATCTTAAATGGTATAAGAAATTTCTTTAATTACCATTTCAAGAGGTCTTAATTTTGAAGACAGAAAAACAGCGAATGTGAATATTAAACCATATTAAATAATATTTTAAATGAATATAAATATAATCCTTTATAATTTTGACATCCTTTTTTTTATCGTTTGAAAACTGAAATGTTAGGTTCATCATTTTATGAAACTTTTTGTTCTGGTCAAAATCTGTATGATTTAAACTGTAACAATGACACCTTAAAATAAAGTGTAACCCCAACTTTACAGTGTAATTATATATGCAAGTACTGAGTGATATTGATTAACTACATGTCCTTACAGTAGGGTTAGGGTTTGGTTGAGGGTTAGTTGCATAATTTACTGTTATTACTATGTTAAGTACATGTAACAAGGACACTGCAAAATAAAGTGTTACCTAAGGTTGTTTAAAGGGATAGTTCACCCAAAAATGAAAATGTGATGTTCATCTGCTTACCCCCAGGGCATCCAAGATGTAGGTGTCTTTGTTTCTTCAGTAGAACACAAATGAAGATGTTTAACTCCAACCGTTGCAGTCTGTCAGTCGTATAATGCATGTGAATGGTAACAACATCTATGAGAGTAAAAAAAACATGCACAAACAAATCCAAATTAAACCCTGCGGCTCGTGACGACACATTGATGTCTTGAGACACGAAACGATCGGTTTGTGCGAGGAACTGAACAGTATTTATATCATTTTTTACGTCAAATACACCACTATGTCCAACAGCCTTGAACGTGCATCACTTCCGGTAAGGGAGGTACCGGAAGTCATTACAATTCACATGCATTATACGACTGACAGACCGCAATGGTTGGAGTTAAACATCTTCATTTGTGTTCTACTGAAGAAACAAAGACACCTACATCTTGGATGCCCTGGGGGTAAGCAGATGAACGTCAAATTTTCATTTTTGGGTGAACTATTCCTTTTAAATTGTCATTTTATGGTTTGAATGTTTACACTGACCTTGCTCTACCCTGCATATGGTATTAATTTTATTTGTGCAGGTCTTGAAAAGCCTTAAATGTGATTCATATACCCTGTTTTACCGTGTCTACAGCATTAATTGTGGAATTTCATATGAACCATAAATGGGAAAAAATATTAAAATAAAAACAGCAACACAAACAAACAAAAACGATGTAAATAGAAATATATATGTGCAATATGTTATAACACTATGGAGGAAAAAGTACAATCAAATGTCTAATATGTATATCTACATGGTTTCTTCATTTGTTTGTCTGTTTTTTTTTTTTAAGATGCCGCTCAGATGCTCATATTTTTTGTCTTTTTCTTCAGATGACGGTGAATGTGGACGGTCACTCATGGGCTCTGTGTTCAATCGAGGAATCGAAATCTCCCAGAATCCTCACTCCTCTGAATAAAGATCTCATTCCAGTCACTGATTCTCCTTTAGTCGTTCAGCAGCACAACATCCCACCACAGAAATTTGTTCTCTTGTCCGCTCAGGTGTGATTTATCTTCCCGTTGATGACACTGTGTGATATTCTTCACATTCTTCTTCTCTTACTGTTTGCTGTGCCGTCTGCAGGGGAGTCACATCTTCCACAAGTATAGGCCGGTGGATCAGTTGCGCCACCTCCTGGTGAGCAGCGCTGGAGGCGATAGCGAGGAGATCGAGAGGTTCTTTAAGCTGCACAGGGTATGTGCCCTCATGCTTATTCTTTTAATATCGTCACCTTAATGTATTTCTCTGTAAATATTAATCTCCGTTCACAGGAAGAGCAGGCGTGTGCCACGGCTCTCATCTTGGCCTGTTCCACTGCGGCGTGTGATAGAGAGGTGTCTGTATGGGCCACTCGAGCCTTCTTCAGGTCAGATATGATTTAGGTGTTTTTAAATCATTTCATGTCACCAGTCATTGCAGCCAAATATAAGAAAATAGTTCAAATAATCAATATTTGTCAAGTGAACACATGAGAGAATATCTAATAGTGTAACAATAAACAGCAATATAATTACACACACACACACACTGCATATATATATTTTTGAGATACAACGATCAACCGACCAGGGATCGGCTTATTTTCCGCATGATCGGCCAGGATCACGTCTTACCGATTCCGAGCCGTTTTTTGTTGCCAGCGACACAGGAAATAACGTCAGCTGCACGTTCTCGCTCTCTTCTCTCTGTCGGTGAAGTGACACACACACCTCCTCTCACTCACTCGTCTCATTCGCTCCGGTTAAATAGTGCTTGTATTGCACATAATTTTACTAATTCTCGCAGGTTTTGAGCTTACACCAAAAGTGACGGACGGAATCCAGTCATAAAAACTGACTTTACTGTATAACGCGGAATTTGTCAAATTTTGGATGAACAAATTAAAAGTAGGTCAGTCACTTAAATCACATCACGATATGGACGAGCGTCTGTGAATATTAATCCACAAGAAGAAAAAAACGGAATTTGGAAAGAAATAAAACGGATTTCATAGGGCCCTAAATTCTCAAACAGCTATTAATGGCTTTAATGGAAATCGGAATCGGCCAAGAAAGTTGCAATCGGTGCATCTCTAACATTACATACACATACACGTACACATTACCGGTCAAAAGTTTGGGGTCAATGATTTTGAAAGAGTCTCTTCTGCTCAGCAAGGCTGCATTTATTTGGTCAAAAATACAGTAAAAACAGTGAAATATTATTACAATTTAAAACAGCTGTTTTGAATATAGTGTAAAATGTAATTTATTCCCTATGATCAAAGCAGAATTTTCAGCATTGTTACCATTATCATATAATGGCTAAATAAATTGCACTTTAAAACCATTGCAATATTCACAAATTGTTTCTTAATTTTAAATGGCCAGCAAAATCATCATGGAAATATTGTGAGTGTTTTTATACATTGCTCAGCCTGATTTGACATGATGTGTTTAACACAGAAGGTGTTTGTATGCAGGTACGGTGGAGAGGCTCAGATGCGTTTCCCATCTGCCATTTCTGCACCCAGTAATGTCGGCCCGCTCTTCAGCTCCCCTGTACCGGGTGAGAAACGTTTCCATCTGCCACAGATCTTGTTGTAACCATTAACCGTGTCGAATCACACTTAGAAGCTGTCAGTGTTGACTAATGTCTAATCTGTAGTCTGCTGTGATTGTAGGATCCCCAATGCTTGTCGGCAGCCCCCTACCAAACCCCAGTTTCCTTGCCACACCTGCCCCAGGTATAAACCTACCCCTCAGACCAGTGACCGCTTCACTAATCTGTGTGGACTAGTACAGCTGATGTTAAAGAGGACCTATTATTTAGTTTTTCAGCTCTACTAGAGCAGGTTTTCCTGCTTGAATGTTGATTATTTTCCCATATTCTCCATTGTTGTGGCTCCTCTCTTCCCAGTCTGTCAGTAACGCTCTGTTTAGTTCCTGTCTCTATGAAGCCCCTCCTTCTGAAAAGCACACTGTGCTCTGATTGGTCGGCTGGAGCAGTGTGTTGTGATTGGTCAAGCGCTTTCAACATGTTTGGGAAATGTCCCGCCCCTTACCATAACTGCCAGTTTCATCACACTACTAACTAACTCAACCAGGCCCCGCCCCTTTATTCTGCGTATTAATTATTTAAATGAGGAATATTTTACACACTAAAGAAAGATGAACATGTATAAAAGCATAATAGGTCCGCTTTAATGCAATCATTCTACACAAGTAAAGAAGTCAATGGTGTGTCTGTCTGTCTCTATTCCAGACCCAAAATGCATCTTTTTCTTATTACTTTGCATGTTATTCTAAGTAAAGAATTTAATGCAATAATATCACAGTGCAATAGATCCTGATGGATGCATCCCGTCTTGTTTTTTAAATGTGTTTGACTCATCAGGCATGTTCCCACCTACCGTGTCGACCCCTTATTTCCCGGCTACACCCATGAGCCCCGGCGGTGCCGCTCTCACAGCTATGTCCTCTGGACCTGAGGTCATCTTCTCTGGAAAACACAACGGCATCTGCATTTACTTCACACGTATACTGGGGTCAGTCAGCGTTACGCTGAATACATGCTTGCCTTGACATCATGAAAGCTCATAACGCTCTGTTTTGACTGATTCTTTAATGAAGACTGCACTGATTTGCTTTATCCTCATGCTTTGAAACAGGAACATCTGGGACGGGAGTCTTTCGATGGAGACCTTCATAAACAACGGGAGTCAGACAATGTCTTTTGTGAGTAATGACACATTTTTGTAAAATGTGTTATTTGTGTTGTTTTTATCCATTTTTTTTTTTAATTAATTAATTTTATTTATTGTGGGTAATGACCGATTTTTCCAATGCTTTGCTTTTATTTATTTATTTTCTTTATTATTGGTAATGACAGATTTTAGAACAATTTTACAAAAATACTTTATTGCTGTTTAGTTTTTTTTTAATTAATTTTACAAATTTACAAAAAATGCTTTTTGTTTTTATTTTTGTGTATTGGAAGTAATGACAGATTTTGGAGCATTTTTACTTTTTTTGCTCTGCTTGCGTTCCAGATTTTTGTCATCACTTCCAGCAACTTTTTAGCCAATCAGAAAAGTTCTCTGCCTGTCAATCATTTAGTGTGTTTGGGTTCAGGTTAGTCTCGCGTAGCCAGACCTTTAGACTGACGGCAGAAGGTCTGGACTCCATCTCAGCTTTCATTGGCCAAGGACCGGCCAGAAGCCGTCTGATTGATTATATAAAGCAACCAATCACAGTTCAGCGTCATGTTTAGGGGCATGAAAATGCAACGTTGATGTGCCTACAATAACAGACCGTCGTGTAAAACACTTTTACATGACACACACGTCTCCCGGGAATTCATCATTCGTGTATGAATCCGATGTTCAGTGGGTGTGACATCTGAGGCTGAGACTAGGTTCAGGTTGACATGTCTGTGGTGTGAAATCACAGCAGCTTTTTGTGTGGTTCATTGATGTTGTTTGCTCCTTAGTTGGAGAGCACAGCCAGTTCGTCTGATCTGGAGCTCATCCTAATGGAGCTTCAGGGTTTGAAGGAATTCCTGGACAAAAACTCCCAGTTCAGTCCGACTTCTCTGGGTGTGGCCAAGTAGGTCTCCGTCACTTCCTCTTCTGCTCATGTTGTTTCATGTAGAAATGCGGTTTTCTAACTGACTTGACCTCCTCAGTTTCAGCTCACCGGCAAACCTTCAGCAAAGACTTCTGGGATTCATGCGTCCCGATGGTTCCAGCTCTCAACAAGTACAGCAGGAGCTTCAGAGGAAGTACCACAGTGAGTTTTAGTGAGTTAGTGTATGTTTGTGTGACTCTGTATGCTCAGATATTCACCATCTCTCATGTTTGTTCCTCAGCAGAGGCTCAGGCGCACGAGAAAGCGTCTCTTCAGGCCATGCAGCAGTTGATCCATCGCTCCTGTCAGACGCTTGCTCTCTGGAAACTTCTGTGTGACCATCAGTTCAGCCTCATCATCTCTGAGATGCCCAAGGTACGACCCATCGCTCTTGCGCTCTCTTGCTTTCTTGAATATAAACAGCCTGTGTCAAATTCATATTGATATAGGGCTGCATGATAATGTAAAAAAATGATATTTAGTTTTTCTGCGATATGAAAAGGTCTTTGGAAAGTTTTTAATAGGCCACGTTCACACTGTTTTTGACCAATTCAATATGACTATAAAATAATGAATTTTATTGTGATAATTAGTAAATAAAAATATTAAATAATAATATTATTGTACTGTAACAGGGTTTCCGCAGGTCTTAAAAAGTCTTAAAGAGTCTTAATTTGACCTTCCACAATTGAAGGCCTTAAAGTCTTAAATTCAATATTATGGCATTAAATTATGGCCCTGCGATGCAGAAAACATGGAAGAATCGCAGAATCCATTCATAAAAATGTAATAAAACACGGAATTTGAGAAAAAAAAAAACGTATTTCGTAAGGCCCTAAAAATGCATTTTTTGTTCATCTTTTAATAAATTGTCTGTTTCATGATTTCAGTTAATTAGACATGCTTTTTGATTAATATAATTTAATTTAACCATTAAAACTGAGAACATTAAATTGAATAAACTATAAAAAAAACGGATTTGTAATTTCATGAACTGCAAAAAATGAATATCTACCTCAGGATTTTTGATCTCCAGTTCAAATATCTAAACATCTTTAAATCAAGATACATTTACTTGAGATGAAAAATGAAGAAATTACAGGGGGTTTTGTTGAGAAATTAAGTGAGTTCGTGCTTAAAACAAGAACAAATATCTGTCAAAGTCACTTTCACATGGTTTCTTATCTCAAACTTTAAGCTATTTTTTTTTGTAAAATGATTTATAAGGTTATGGAGATCTGTTGGAAATTGTATTTTCAGTGTTTTTTCAAAGAGTTGCTAATTCAACTCATCGTGTGCTTCCTAGACATTTTCATTTCACATATTGACGTGTTATGTTCCCTTCAATTTATTCCTTAATTTTATTAGTTTTCTTAAAAAGGTCTTAGTTATTAAACGTGCAGAAACCCTGTGTAAAAAAATTAAACATATTTAGATTTACTGTGAAATGACTCTGAAATGTCTTAATCTCTTAATTTTCAAACAGTAAACTGAGCTTTTATTTTGAAAAAATATGCACTGCCCGTTTCAGAATGAAGCGCGGCACTGTGTTCATTTAAATAGCGCATATATTTATTTATATTATATTATATTAATCCCAGCCTGCGTGATTTGACAATCGCACTAAGCCATATTGTAATATAAATTTTTTGATATATCATTCCTATAATTTCCCTCGCTGGTTTTCTTCTGCTCTCAGGAGTTTCAGGATCAGATGAAGGCCGTGAGTTTTAAGGACGTGGTGGTTTCTGGACGCGAGCTGTCCGGCGCTCTCATCACCGCCCTCATTAACGTGTACATCAAAGACAGCGCGTCTGTAGACACGGTCAGCGCTCACCTGAGAGACATCTGCCCTCTGCTGTACAGCAGTGATGACAGCACCTGCTCCAAGGTACACACAACACACACAGTACGGCGATGGAAAAATAACTCCAGGCAGCTGTGGGAAAGATTTATTGATTTATTTAGTTAATTAATAAATTTTATTTTTTAGTGTATGTATTTATTATTTAGCCTATTTTTTATTTTAAACAAAATATATTTATATTATAATTAATTAAATATTTCACTTTTTTGTTTAAAATTTGTATTTTTTATTTTAGTTAAGTTCTTAATTTAGAGTTTTAATTCGTTTTTTAGTTTATTTGGTTTTATTTACTTTAGTTGTTTTGGGGTTTTTTGTTTGTCTATGTATTTTATTTGGTTTTATTTCCAGTTTTTCATTTTATTTTAGTTGATTTTTGTATGCACATTTGTGGGAAAAGAATCACGCAAACAGTTTTATTTAGTTAATTTATTAATTTTGGTGTTTTTTTTTTTGTTGTTTTTTTTTAGTGTGTATTTTTTTTATTTAGCATATTTTTATGCATTTATTATTTTTATTTTATTAATTTAGTTTAGTTTTTGTGTTTTAATTTATTTTATTTTTATTTTAGTTAAAACTAAAAAAAAAATCTATTAATCTACTTTAGTTATTTTAGGTTTTATTCTTTTGTTATTTTATTCTTTTAGTTTTTACTTTGATCATTTTTTTCTTTTTATTTATTTTATTTATTTTGCTTATTTATTATTAAAATTTATTTAGTGAAATAGTTAATTTATTTAAATAAAAATGTTAATAATTCAATATTTAATTATCACTGATCTTGATCATTTTTTTGTTACTTTTTAAGTTAATAAATACTTTTTTTTTTTTAAGCATTACTTATTTTAATGTTTCTTTTTTTTGTTGTTTATGCATCTACATGTTATCATATGAGCAACCAGTCAGTACAGAACTGAAGGCCTTTGTGTTTGATAAACTGGAACCGGTTGAGAATAAGGGCGACATCATCAAATCTCTCTCTCCTCACAGGCCAATGAGCTCCTTCAGAGCTCCAGACAGATCCAGAACAAGCTTGAGAAGGAGCGAACGCTGAAGGAATCTCTCCGTCTCTATCAGCAGATCAGCCACCACACAGACCTGCCGCTCGTCTGCTCGCAGTACCGGCAAGGTGAGCAAGGTCTTTCAATGAAGAGCGACTGAACGATCTTTATATAAGAAACTGACCCCTTTCTGCTCCCGTTCAGTGCGTTTCTATGAGGGAGTAGTGGAGCTGTGTCTCACAGCCGCTGATAAAAAAGACCCTCAGAAACTGGGGCCGCACTTCTACAGGAACGGAGAACCAGAGGAGGACTCCACCGGCCAGCAGGCCTTCCAGGAGAGGTCGGTACACACGCATACTCATCATTTAGGATCCTAAGGTGCTCATGTGGGAGTTGCAGGTTTGAATCCGGTCATAAATAAATAAATAAAATGATTTATTACTTTTTGTCCAGGCTGTCCTGTTATAAATGCATCACGGACACCATGCAGGAGTTGGTGAACCAGAGTAAAGCGGCCCCTCAGTCTCCCAGCGTCCCTAAACAACCCGGACCTCCCGTCATGACCTCTGACCCCAACATGCTGAGCAATGAGGACGCTGCCGCCCATGTGAGTTACATGACACCTGCTTGAACTTCATGTGCCCGTTTGATGCAGTGTTACTTTAATGTTTCTATTAAAGTACTTATTAATATTTTGAATAGGCTTTTATTTTATATTTTTAGTTTTCATTTCGGTTTTAGTAATTTTGCTATGTGCTTTTGTCATTTTTATTGTTTTTATTATTTCTATTTAGCCTTCATTTATTTAGTTTTTAGAAACGTTAATATTTTTTATTGCAGTTTATTTTGCATTTCTAATTTTAGTTTTAGTAATTTAGTACCAGGGTTATTATAGTGTTAAATGCCTTTTATTTATAAATTATGAAATTTTTGATGTAAAAAGCATTCTAACGTTATAAGTGCACCCTAGGAAACATCATAAAACAATTTTAAAAAATGCAGTTCATGACCCCTTTAAGTTTTTAATATTCATATTTATTTTAATTAGCTTATTTTTTATTTTATTTTAGGTTTTCAGTGTATTTTTGTTTTTATTTTTCATTTAATGTTAATTTTTTTGTTTTTATTTGCTTTTATTTATTTTTAATTAAATTTATTTATTACTTTAAGGCTCGAAATTGCGACCATTTTGGTTGCATATGCGTCCGAAATTGAATACATTTTTTGAGTGATCTCAAAAAATATTTGGGAGCATTTGTGTGAGTGCAAATCATTTTTGAGGTGCGACCTGTTTTTATTTCTCTACAAAACGATCACTTATGAACGACTCAATGACTCGCTCATAAACAGCTGCCTCATTCTTGAATGAATCAATCGTTTGAACGAACGACTCAATGACTCACTCATAAACAGCTGCCTCATTTTTGAATGAATCAATCGTTTGAACGAACGACTCAATGACTCACTCATAAACAGCTGCCTCATTCTTGAATGAATCAATCGTTTGAACGAACGACTCAATGACTCACTCATAAACAGCTGCCTCATTCTTGAATGAATCAGCCGTTTGAACGAACGACTCAATGACTCACTCATAAACAGCTGCCTCATTCTTGAATGAATCAATCGTTTGAACGAACGACTCAATGACTCACTCATAAACAGCTGCCTCATTCTTGAATGAATCAATCGTTTGAACGAACGACTCAATGACTCACTCATAAACAGCTGCCTCATTCTTGAATGAATCAGCCGTTTGAACGAACGACTCAATGACTCACTCATAAACAGCTGCCTCATTCTTGAATGAATCAGCCGTTTGAACGAACGACTCAATGACTCACTCATAAACAGCTGCCTCATTCTTGAATGAATCAATCGTTTGAACGAACGACTCAATGACTCACTCATAAACAGCTGCCTCATTCTTGAATGAATCAATCGTTTGAACGAATGACTCAATGACTCACTCATAAACAGCTGCCTCATTCTTGAATGAATCAGCCGTTTGAACGAACGACTCAATGACTCACTCATAAACAGCTGCCTCATTCTTGAATGAATCAGCCGTTTGAACGAACGACTCAATGACTCACTCATAAACAGCTGCCTCATTCTTGAATGAATCAATCGTTTGAACGAACGACTCAATGACTCACTCATAAACAGCTGCCTCATTCTTGAATGAATCAATCGTTTGAACGAACGACTCAATGACTCACTCATAAACAGCTGCCTCATTCTTGAATGAATCAATCGTTTGAACGAACGACTCAATGACTCACTCATAAACAGCTGCCTCATTCTTGAATGAATCAGCCGTTTGAACGAACGACTCAATGACTCACTCATAAACAGCTGCCTCATTCTTGAATGAATCAGCCGTTTGAACGAACGACTCAATGACTCACTCATAAACAGCTGCCTCATTCTTGAATGAATCAATCATTTGAACGAACGACTCAATGACTCACTCATAAACAGCTGCCTCATTCTTGAATGAATCAGCCGTTTGAACGAACGACTCAATGACTCACTCATAAACAGCTGCCTCATTCTTGAATGAATCAGCCCTTTGAACGAACGACTCAACAACTCGCTCATAAACAGCTGCCTCATTCTTGAATGAATCAGCCGTTTGAACGAACGACTCAATGACTCACTCATAAACAGCTGCCTCATTCTTGAATGAATCAATCGTTTGAACGAACGACTCAATGACTCACTCATAAACAGCTGCCTCATTCTTGAATGAATCAATCGTTTGAACGAACGACTCAATGACTCACTCATAAACAGCTGCCTCATTCTTGAATGAATCAATCGTTTGAACGAACGACTCAATGACTCACTCATAAACAGCTGCCTCATTCTTGAATGAATCAGCCGTTTGAACGAACGACTCAATGACTCACTCATAAACAGCTGCCTCATTCTTGAATGAATCAGCCGTTTGAACGAACGACTCAATGACTCACTCATAAACAGCTGCCTCATTCTTGAATGAATCAGCCGTTTGAACGAACGACTCAATGAATCACTCATAAACAGCTGCCTCATTCTTGAATGAATCAATCGTTTGAACGAACGACTCAATGACTCACTCATAAACAGCTGCCTCATTCTTGAATGAATCAATCGTTTGAACGAACGACTCAATGACTCACTCATAAACAGCTGCCTCATTCTTGAATGAATCAATCGTTTGAACGAACGACTCAATGACTCACTCATAAACAGCTGCCTCATTCTTGAATGAATCAATCGTTTGAACGAACGACTCAATGACTCACTCATAAACAGCTGCCTCATTCTTGAATGAATCAATCGTTTGAACGAACGACTCAATGACTCACTCATAAACAGCTGCCTCATTCTTGAATGAATCAATCGTTTGAACGAACGACTCAATGACTCACTCATAAACAGCTGCCTCATTCTTGAATGAATCAATCGTTTGAACGAACGACTCAATGACTCACTCATAAACAGCTGCCTCATTCTTGAATGAATCAATCGTTTGAACGAACGACTCAATGACTCACTCATAAACAGCTGCCTCATTCTTGAATGAATCAATCGTTTGAACGAACGACTCAATGACTCACTCATAAACAGCTGCCTCATTCTTGAATGAATCAATCGTTTGAACGAACGACTCAATGACTCACTCATAAACAGCTGCCTCATTCTTGAATGAATCAATCGTTTGAATGAACGACTCAATGACTCACTCATAAACAGCTGCCTCATTCTTGAATGAATCAATCGTTTGAACGAACGACTCAATGACTCACTCATAAACAGCTGCCTCATTCTTGAATGAATCAGCCGTTTGAACGAACGACTCAATGACTCACTCATAAACAGCTGCCTCATTCTTGAATGAATCAATCGTTTGAACGAACGACTCAATGACTCACTCATAAACAGCTGCCTCATTCTTGAATGAATCAGCCGTTTGAACGAACGACTCAATGACTCACTCATAAACAGCTGCCTCATTCTTGAATGAATCAATCGTTTGAACGAAAGATTCAATGACTCACTCATAAACAGCTGCCTCATTCTTGAATGAATCAATCGTTTGAACGAACGACTCAATGACTCACTCATAAACAGCTGCCTCATTCTTGAATGAATCAATCGTTTGAACGAACGACTCAATGACTCACTCATAAACAGCTGCCTCATTCTTGAATGAATCAATCGTTTGAACGAACGACTCAATGACTCACTCATAAACAGCTGCCTCATTCTTGAATGAATCAGCCGTTTGAACGAACGACTCAATGACTCACTCATAAACAGCTGCCTCATTCTTGAATGAATCAATCGTTTGAACGAACGACTCAATGACTCACTCATAAACAGCTGCCTCATTCTTGAATGAATCAGCCGTTTGAACGAACGACTCAATGACTCACTCATAAACAGCTGCCTCATTCTTGAATGAATCAATCGTTTGAACGAAAGATTCAATGACTCACTCATAAACAGCTGCCTCATTCTTGAATTAATCAATCGTTTGAACGAACGACTCAATGACTCACTCATAAACAGCTGCCTCATTCTTGAATGAATCAATCGTTTGAACGAACGACTCAATGACTCACTCATAAACAGCTGCCTCATTCTTGAATGAATCAGCCGTTTGAACGAACGACTCAATGACTCACTCATAAACAGCTGCCTCATTCTTGAATGAATCAATCGTTTGAACGAACGACTCAATGACTCACTCATAAACAGCTGCCTCATTCTTGAATGAATCAGCCGTTTGAACGAACGACTCAATGACTCACTCATTAAGACGGTCACTGGTGGCAGTTTAGTTTCATGTTTAAAGTATCATTCTTTCCAACATTTCTTATTTGTATATTCAAAATATATTTAAAACAACCTCATAACATTATTTAATGCAGTTGTAATTTTTCAGTGTAAATGATTTAATTTGATTGGTAACAGCCCTATAGTGTCTTATTATTCTAGTTTAATGTATTGATCAAATTTAAGAATATAAAATGAAAGCTGAAGCATAGCCTATATTTAAAAAGATTAGGGGAAAATGCCCTTTATAAAAAGTTAAAAAAGCGGGTAAATTCACAAATGCAGGTTTAATAGAACACTGGTGAGAATATTGAGAATAAATTATATTTATAACACAATTTTTTTTTTGCGTTATTTATTTATTTTTTACCAGACAAGCAACTTTTTTATTCTGACAATTGAATGACCGATTTATTTGCACGACACACACACACACACACATACACACATTTAAACATCATATAATAATATAGCAATATTTTAGTTGTGGTGCTCCTAACTTTTTGAAGTTTCGAGCACCAGTGCTACCAGTAAAAAAGTTAATTTCGAGCCCTGTACTTTTAGTTTTTAGTTGCTTTAGTGTTTTTATTTGTATATCCATTTATTTTTTATTTAAATTAAATAAAATAAAAAAAACTTAACTAAAACAATAAATTAAACTAAATAATAATTTGAATTTGAAAATAAAATCAAAATCAAAACTAAATTAACCAAAACTTGCCACGGCAACATTTCAAATTTTAGTGTTTACGTTTTTCACCTACTATTTGTTTTATTTAATTTTCAGCTTTATTTCAATGAAAGAAAAGGATGTTTTAGATGAATGAACAGTAACTGATCCTGAGTGATTCTTCTCACAGTTTGAGCAGATGCTGGGTCTCGCTCAGAGATCTCAAGACGAGCTCTTCCACATCGCTCTCTATAACTGGCTCATTCAGGCCGATCTGACCGACAAACTTCTGGAGGTATGACAAATATGATGCACAGTTTTGTAACACAGATTAAGGTGTCTTTGCTCTGAGTGTTAAGGACTCTTTCTCCTCCGGTCCAGGTGAATTCTCCATACCTTGAGGATCATTTGATGCACATGATCAAACAGGACCAGAGTAAAGTGCGTAACATGGATCTTCTGTGGCGATACTACGAGAAGAACAGAAGCTTTGGCAAAGCGGCACATGTGCTGGCGCGACTGGCAGACATGCACAGGTATCATGCTGGTTAGCCCCACCCACTGAAATCTAATTGGTTCAAAATCCCTTCATTTAAATATTGATATTTCTGTTTTTTTATGTTTATATGAATCCTCAAAGGTTCAGTTTGCCTCAACGTGGTGCTGTCAAATGAACTTCAGTGGTTAATGTTGGTTTTGTGTGCGTGTGTGTGTAGCACCGAGATCTCTCTGAAGCAACGTTTGGAGTACATCTCAAGGGCCATACTCTCGGCAAAGAGCTCGTCCTGTGTGTCTTCACTGGGAGCCGACGGAGAGTTTCTGCATGAACTGGAGGAGAAGATGGAGGTAATGACACACAAGCAGCTGATGACCTGAATGAGTTCTGTGAATGAACCATTTGTGTAAAAATTCAAAATGTTATTGTTTTGTTTTAAAGCGACAGTGTTTGTAGGGCAGCACAATATCAATTTGATGATGATAATTATTATTATTATTATTATTATTATTAAATCAATTTGAAATAAATAAATATTGAATATTTAAGAAATATAATATTTAAAAAAAATATTAACATAAAAATTTGTATTGTTTAATTTAGGGATACCGGTAGTGCTGGGCGGTATACTGGTTCATACCGAATACTGGTGTTTATTTTTGTTATGATATTAATTATTATACCGCAATACCAGTATATGTCGCTTAAACAACGTTCGTAATGCGGCGCAGCGACACTGTTTGAGAGGGGTCCAGTTTCACTGTTGCACTGTAGTGAGAGCAGCTGAGGGGTGCGTCTCAATCAGCTCCCTAGTTCAGTAGTCAGGGCACTGATCAAGGAATCAGTCAATGAATCAGTCAGACTCCCTGATCAGTGCCCTGACTACTGAACTAGGGAGCTGATTGAGACGCACCCGAGATCACATTACAGGACAGCGGAGAATTCAAACGACACGCAATGAGTTTAAAAACACTCACCACATGGATCATAGATCAGATACTGACTGGAGTGAGCACGTTTCGTTTTTATGGACATATTTCATATGCTCTAGTGCTCTAAACATGAACCAGCAGCGTGTATGCGCACGTATTTCATCACGTCTTCTTCAAATGAAATGTGTGCAAATAAGGACACTGATACTACAGCCGTGCGTCTGATCATGACCGCGATGACACGATGGATTATTCTGACACACAGAAGATAATGATAATGTAGACTAGTGCTGGGCGGTATGACCAAAAATTTATATCACAGTATTTTTCTTGGTATATGACGGTGTTTTTTTTCTTCCCTATGCATGACTGGCCGTTAACCACATTTTCTACTGATTGAGAGAGGAAACACTGCAGTAGACTGACTAGAATGCCATATTAATTAATACAGAATTAATAGAATAGAGTTAATACAGGTTTGCAAAGCCCCACAAAATGATGCTGAGGGGAGACAACAACCAATAAAACACACTCATTACAGACACATGAATATTAAAATATGACCACAGAGAGAGAAAAAACACACGCAAGTTTAACACAAAGAATAAAGCAGTTACTTTTTTGCCCATTCTTTGAATTGTCAGTCTGTTAACTTGCATTGTCTTCTGTGTAGCAGAATAATAATAAAAAAGTAACTGCTTTATTCTTTCTGTGTTAAACTGACGTGTGTCGCTTGTTCAGAGACTGTAGTGCTCTTAAAGGTATTGACATTGTTATTAGAAACGTTTCTCCCTCGTTTTAAGTTTGTTGTTATATAGGGTTAGTTTTTTAAAATGCATAAGGTGCCCTCAACTCTGTTTTTTTTTTTTTTTATTCATGTTTCTGTAATTTGAGACCTTTTTTTTTTACAGGTCTTGTGTTTTATTGGTGGTTGTCTCCCCTCAGCATCATTTTGTGGGGCTTTGCAAACCTGTATTAACTCTAGTGTGGAATTATTCTACAATATTCCCTCATCATGACAGTAAAATAGGGCGTTCTAGTCAATCTACTGCAGTGTTTCCTCTCTCAATCACTAGAAAATGTGGTTAACGGCCAGTCATGCATAGGGAAAAAAAACACACCGTCATATACCGCGAAACCGGTATAATTTAGAAAAATACCGTGATATAAATTTTTGGTCATACATATCAGCTACATAAAATTATGAGAACATCATAATTGTGTGTTTGGGACATGGCTTTAATGCTGAGACTTTTGTTTTTGTAATCAGACTCTCAAAAATGATATAAAAATTTGGATTTAGATTTATCGGTCAATATATCGGTTATCGGCTTTCAAATATAAAGAATTATCGGTTATCAGTATCGGCCAAAATGTTCATATCGGTGCATCCCTAGTTTAATTTCTTAATTTTCACATTTTGTATATAAATCTGATACTACATATAGACACAATAGATTGCTTTTAGTAGGAGCTCAGCACACAAGTCAGACACACGTGTTGACTTGTAAGTGTACCTCTTGTTTAATAATTTTTGATACAAAATTGATTCTCAGGCCCCAGCGAGGATCGAACTCGCGACCCCTGGTTTACAAGACCAGTGCTCTAACCACTGAGCTATGGAGCCAGACCTGTTCTAGTGCTGTCCTCATTAGCATTTCAACAGTACAACAGCACTTCAGAGGGTGTGTCCAGCATTTCCCTGTAGCTTTGATTGTTTAAAGTTTAGGAGGAATGACGGATGACTCGTTTGTCACACGTCATCTTTCTATCTGCATAACTTTGTTTGGCCAATCCTAGCACATAAATAGTCATGTGAAAAAGTATTGAACTCTATGGTTTTATGAATCAGGACATTTATAAAAGATCATCTGGTCCTTGGCAGGTCTTAAAATGATGTAAATACAACCTCAGATGAACAACAACACATGACATTACACCGTGTCATTTTTTTATTTAACAAAAACTAAGCCAAAATGGAAAAGCCATGGGTGACAAACTAAGGACTAGAGCCCGACCGATATGGGTTTTTGGGGGCTGATACCGATATTAGGGTGTTAAAAAAAAGTCTGATATCGATATATCGGCCGATATTCTTTGTGTATATTATAGTACAGTACCAGTCAAAAGTCGGGACACTCTTTTCCATTGGTGTGTCCAAACTTTTGACTGGTACTGTATATATAATAGAGTATACATACATTGTACATAAATACAACAGAACAAACATATAAATGAAATAAAGGGTTTTTCATGTAGGTCTAAACTGGATTTTCAGGTACAGAAATAGTAATCAAATGTCAAATATCACTTCATAATCTTCACTGTGTAAATGTAGATTAACCCTTAAGTTATCTCGTCTTTTATGAGAAAACGCTTCCCTGCCATTGACAAGATTTTTCCGTGTTATACGGTAGGGGGTAGGGGTTGCACTGACTAGTCGACTTTAATGCTCTGCCATGACGCTTTAAGCTTGATGTCGACTAGTTGCTGGCCTATAGAGGGCCAAGCTCTGTTTCCAACAGTTAAAAATAACAAGAAAAAACTCAGAGCTCTCCACAAGACATGTTTGATTATACCATCTGGATGCTCAAAATTGATCGGGAGAATGCACGCTTATCGTACACGTAATCGCCGTTATAAACTAATGCGTGCTGCATTGTAACACACACACAGATCGTACATCACGCGTCAAAACTGATTTCATCATCAATAAAATAGCTTAGAAACTGAAAAGTTATAGCGTATATTTCTTAGTAACTAAAACTCACAGCTTCACTATTAGTAGAGGTAGAATAATTCACACAATCGCTCTCTCACTAATGCATTCATGTACATGTAATCTTTACTGTGCTACTTTATCTGTATCTGATTCAGAACGAACAGAAATCTGTGAGCAATATAACGACCCAAAGACAAAAGAACTGATACAAAAGCTGTTATGTATGAGCTATACCTTATGGGCAGCGCTGTGTCATGTGCCATAGCTGTCCTGTGCACAAGAAAACCCGTGTTCACGTCTCAGCTCAAGGTTCAGGGTTATTTGTTCATTAATGACGTCATCAGCGACTAGTCGACGCCGACTCGACTTTCATCACATAAATGTCGACTTTAAAAAATCGACCCCTAGTAGGGGGCACTATTACACATCTCCTGCACGAGTACAGAATCTGATCAAAACAGAGGCGAAGAAGAACGATCAATCTCTTATAAGTAGATTCATATGTAAAATAACGCGATCATCCACGTTAAACATCATATCAATCAAAACTGCCTAATGTTACTGAATGAGATGTCGCCCCAGGACGAGCTCTAGGACTGTGAAGCTTCGGGGTGAGGATGGACTCCATCTGTGTTTGATCATCACTCTCAATCACATCCGGATGCAATTTAGTCGTGATTTTTCTCAATGTTGCTTTTTTCATGAAACTTACCCACATTCAAGTGTTGATCAAATAAATAATGCATGGCGCTAGAATAAAGCAGAGGGTCTGTTCTTTCTTTTGATATATTTGAAGATATTCTGTGGGACATGAAACTTGTGAAAATGACCAAAAACACTAGTGGTGACTTGCAAATTTCATGTTTACGTTCACTTAAGACATAACCGACTATGTTTACGATGTGAATATTCGCGCGTATCGGCGGCATATATGCCGATTATATCTGCGACAGGCTCATATCGGCAGACCAATAAATCGGTCGGGCTCTACTAAGGACACCCCATGATTCAATTGCTCGTAGAGCCACTTTTAGCAGCAAATCGTTTTCTGTATGACCGTATCGGTCTCTCACATCGTTCTGGAGGAATTTTGGCCCACTTTTTTTACACTCTCTGAGTAAAACCTTCAAGATGCTCAAAGTTATTTTAATCTGTCAGACGGGCTTTGTCAAGCCAACCTCAAAGTTTGTCGTCAAACTTCACTCATCTAGTTTATTTCTTTAATTCTTTACTTGGTCTTAGGGCTGGGCGATATGGCAAAAAAATGTCATCTCAGTTTTTTTCAAAACGATTGACCGATTCACGATTTCAATTTCGAATTTTTTTTTTTTTTAAATGCTTAACTAGTCAACTTAACGTAACTACAATATGATTCCGGTAACATTCTCTTGTAACATTTGCTAACATTTTTATTCAAAACTGCAAATTCTCGATTTAAAAATAATGAAATTGTGGCAAAACATTAAATTCGAGTTAATCGAAAAAATCGCCCAGCCCTACTTGGTCTTTAAAAGGTCTTAGAACGGTCTTAAATGCAGCTTCATGAATCCTGCAGAGAGCTGTAATGCTGCTGTGATCCTCCAGGTGGTGCGGATTCAGGTGCAGATCCAGGAAACGCTCCGCAGACAGTATTCCCAGCATCCCTCTGTGCAGGGAGCCATTACACAGCTGGACTCTGAGCTCATGGACATCACCAAGGTAAGTGAAGACGCTTCAGTTCAGCATGCTGGGTTATGAATGTGAGCTTCCTAATCTGTGTTGGATCATCATTTCTCCTCTGTAGCTGTACGGCGAGTTTGCGGATCATTTCCGGTTGTCAGAGTGTAAGCTGGCTATAATTCACTGCGCGGGACATTCGGATCCGATCCTGGTGCACTCGCTGTGGCAAGAGATCATCGAGAAGGGTAAAGCCTCTCCGGTACGGGCATCTTCCTGTGTCGTGGGTCCGTGTGTCTGATGGCATGTTGTGTGTTTCAGAGTTGAGCGACAGTGTGGCCATGAGCCCGGCGGACCGTATGAGAGCACTAAGCCTAAAGCTCGTGTCGCTGGGGAAGTTGTACGCCGGGACACCACGATACTTTCCTTTAGGTACCGCTTGCCTTCCCAGATCAGTTTTACACTGTGAAGCTCAAGTGATTTGTCTTTAACCGTATGCTGTTTTATGTGATCTTCAGATTTCCTGGTGAAGTTTCTGGAACAGGAAGTGTGCCGGTTAAACTGGGACGTGGGCTTTGTCACCTTCACCATGCAGGAAATTGGAGTTCAGCTCCCGCGGCTGCTGGAGGTCTATGACCAGCTCTTCAAGACGCGGGTACAAGAACTGAGTGATAGGAGCTTTTATGAGACGGCGTCTCAAACCACGAGACCATTCCAGTTTGTGCATTTTGTTTTCCCATAAGTCCCTGTGAACCGGAAGTTGCAACTGACTTCACTTCAGTGTTGTGACGTATTTCCAAGTGACTTCCAATTGTGAGACTGACGGTTGGAGGGGAGTGGATAAGGATAGAGAAGGAACGCCGTTTCAGATTTTGATCAAAGATTAACACAAGTTTTTTTTTTAATTAACTTGCACGGAGTAATTGTTCACCATAAGACTAGTAATGTGCGCTAACGAAGTAAATGGGGTCAGTTTTGATTTCATGGCAACTTTAAGTGTACGAAATTATTTAAAAGTATAACTAATATATATTTTTAAAATTTTGGTATTTTTTATTATTGATTTATTAATCCATAATCCTTTTAAGGATTGCTTAAAGTATATTTATTTATGGTACTTTAAAAAAAAGTATTTATTTATTTAAATTTCAGTTTTTTTTTTTTAAACCATAATCCTCTTAAAAATTACTTAATGTAATTATATATTTATATTTTTTTATTTTTTTCTGGTTACTCCATAATCCTTTTAAAAATTGCTTAACGTATATTTATTCATGGTACTTAAAAAAAAAAAAAGTATTTATTTATTTAAATTTGTATTATTTATTAATCTGTAATCCTTTTAAGAATGGCTTAACGGTAATTATTTACTTTTTTCTTTTTTTATAACTTTTTTACTCCAAAATCCTTTTAAAAATTGCTTAACATATTTATGTACTTTAAAAAATATTTATTTATTTATTTATGTATTTTTATTATTTATTAATCCCTAATCCTTTTATGGGTTGCTTAATGGTACTTATTTATTTATTTCTGACTTTTTTTCTTATTTATTCATTTATTTTTGATTTCAGTATGTTTTATTTGTTTATCATTCTATAATCCTTTTAAAAATTGCTTAATGTATACTTATTTCCTTTTTTATATTTATATATTTATATATATATACCGTTAAGCAATCGGATTATTGATCAATTAATAAAATAAATATTAAATATAAATATATATATATATATATATATATATATATATATATATATATATATATATATATATATATATATATATATATATATATATATATATATATATATATATATTTATTTATATATTTATTTTATTAATTGATCAATAATCCGATTGCTTAACGGTAGTTATATATTTATTATTTATTTATTAATCCATAATCCTTTTTAAGAACTGCTTAAAGGTAGTTTTTATTCATTTATAGTTATATATCATTATATATACACTTTTTTGCAGCAGTGTATGATTTGTGTGTTTCTCTGCAGGACCCGTGTTGGCAGCGCCTGAAGAAACCCCTTCACCTGGTGCAGTGCATCCATGTGCTCCTGTCGGGATACGTGGACGACCCCAGCCGTGTGCCCACCTATGACCGGTACACATCATGTGCGCCACATCTTTCATACACTTCATAGTGTACCGTCACTCACTCTTTCTCTCTGGTTCACTGCAGACGGAGGTTCACTAACGCGTGTCTGGATAACATCTGCGGTTATCTGGTGGAGCTGCAGTCCTTGAGTCCGAACGCTGCCCTGCAGGACATTATACGCAACTTCAAATCCCTTCAGGCCAAACTGGAGAAGCTCCATTGAGGACAGTGAAGGTTACTGACCTAAGACAAGTGTTTACCGTGGTCTTTGACTTCCTGAAACTACAGTAGCCTGACGCATCTCATGCTCTTCAGTCTTTATATTTACTGCTCCATTTGTGCCAGAAATTGAATAATGTTCACTCATCCAGCCATGGAAATGCACAACACACGGCCAAAATAAACACTTGAGATGTGTGTTCTTTGGTTTGCAGAAGTTTTTGTGATCCTCAGTGCTCAGAATTACAGATATGAGGGTAAATCTCTAAATCTTGCTTTAGTTAATCATTGGTATCTGTACAGTATTTGTTCATAAACTGCCCCATGATATTTTCTACTGCTTCTACCACTTTCTGGGAGTTCAGTAATATTTTTTTAATGTGTGCAGACTTTGGATAAACGCTGAGGATAAAGCAGGCATATTCACCAAATCTAAGGCACATTTCCCATCAATGCTGTTTTTAAGTTTCTTCACTGAAAGGAAACCTCAAGCTCTCGAGCGGTTTGTTCTAGCAGGGACACTGTTTTATGAAAGTCTGAATCGTTTTGTGTAATATGTATTGCAGATGATTTGAAAATAATAAAAGGTTTTGTTTTAAATTTACAATTGTGTAAAATTTATAATTTGAAGAATTGTTTTAGCATATTTCTGAAGGGTAAGCATTTAAGATTTTTTTATAACTTAAACTGTATATACATTATATATATATAGTGAGAGAGAGACATTAAGTTATAAATTAATAAACATTTTAACGTACAAATTATTTAAAATGTGTATATATATACTGATCAGGCATAACATTATGACCACCTTCCCAATATTGTGTTGGTCCCCCTTTTGCTGATCCGTCTCTGATGGACTCCTCTAGACCCCTGAAGGTGTGCTGTGGTATCTGGCACCAAGATGTTAGCAGCAGATCCTTTAAGTCCTGTAAGTTGGGAGGTGGGGCCTCCATGGATCGGACTTGTTTGTTCAGCACATCCCACAGATGCTCGATTGGATTGAGATCCACTACAGCCCCATACGCAACAAACTGAGATGCACTGTGTATTCTGACACCTTTCTATCAGAACCAGCATTAACTTCTTGAGCAGTTTGAGCTCTAGTAGCTCGTCTGTTTGATCGGACCACACGGGCCAGCCTTCGCTCCCCACGTGCATCAATGAGCCTTGGCCGCTCATGACCCTGTCGCCGGTTCTCCACTGTTCCTTCCTTGGAGCACTTTTGATAGATCCTGACCACTGCAGACCGGGAACACCCCACAAGAGCTGCAGTTTTGGAGATGCTCTGACCCAGTCGTCTAGCCATCACAATTTGGCCCTTGTCAAACTCGCTCAAATCCTTACGCTTGCCCATTTTTCCTGCTTCTAACACATCAACTTTGAGGACAAAATGTTCACTTGCTGCCTAATATATCCCACCCACTAACAGGTGCCGTGATGAAGAGATAATCAGTGTTATTCACTTCGCCGGTCATAATGTTATGCCTGATCGGTGTATATATATTATACAGAATTGAATATAGTAAATTATAAACTTTATACACTATATATTAACTGTTATTAGTAATTAGCAAATGTGATATATGCATGTATACTGTAAATATATTTACCTTGTCTTTTATCATCCTTTGTCTTTGTTAACAGATTTTTATGCTGATATCACAGCAAACGTAACATGACGAGAATTGCATTCATATGCAGGTTTATAATTTGTTAAGTCGCATAACGAACATAATTACAGTGATTGCCAGCAGCAATTAGTAAAGCACTGGAGGGACAAATCTCAGTTTTTGCTTTGGTGGTGGAAAACTGATACAGCATCTTTTGCTACAATTCACACATGCATCTCATACAAAACAAATGTCAAATAACAGATGTATTTACATGCACAGCTAATTACTCAAACTTCATTATTTACATGTTTTTGACATTACTACATGCAAAGACTTTTTTTTCAATGCACTGGTCAGTTTTGAAGGCAGTTTATTCATAAATCCAAAATATTTAATTGCACTTTTATTTATTTGCATCTGTACACTGTGAGTTTTTTCTCCACTTCAGCAGCTTTACATACACCAAACTGTACAGTTTTATCTGTATTCTGAAGGTTTACACCAAGGGCTGTGTTCATATAAATTTTATTCCATTTGCATTCTTCAAACTGGGGGTCCGTGGAAAAGTCTAGAGAAAAAACATGCAAAATGTAAATAAATAAATTAATAAGATTAAAATAAATAAGTCATTAAATATTAAATTAACATGATAAAACATATTAAAATAAATAATAAAATTAAAATAAATAAATTTGCTTAATTTATTGTAAATTTGATTAATTTATTATTTCTAAATTTGCTTAAAAGTCTAGAGAAAAAATAAAATTAAATATGATTGAATGTTAAATTAACATATGATACAAATGTTAAAGAAAATTAAATAAGTGAGATTAAAATAAATATCTGTGAAACTGTAAAATATGAATATAATAATAATCATAAAAATATTAAAATAAGTAAAGCTTAAAAATAAGCTTAAATGTGCAAAAGTTTGAGAAATACCATTTTATATATATATTAAAGTATAAATAAATTTGATTAAAATAAATGAATAAAAAAATTTGATTAAATATTTTTATTACTTAAATTAATAAAAATGTGTATTAATCACATTTGTATTATTTATTTTAAATCTAATTTATGTACTTTAATATATATATATATGATATTTTATTATGTTAATTTGACATTTAATCACTTGTTTATCTCTCACACTCAAATTAGATTGAAATAAACAAATAAATTGTACATTTAACAGTACATATAATAAAGTAACTTAATAGAAACTAATGTTAGATAATATTAATATTTTGGTGTATTAATTGGGTGTTTATAAAAGACAGATGTCTTTTAGATCCCTCACACGAGGATGTTCATGTTTGGGAGTCCGTGGCATCTGAAGGTTTGAAAAGCCCTGGCTTATAATACAAAAAAATATATATGATGATATCTGTTAGCCTAATGTTTACCCCTTTTTTCCACTCCAGTCCTCAGCAGCACGAGCAGTTGAGTTTCTTCACCCCGTGCAGGTAGACGTACGGGACGAAACAGGTGTAAGTCGCTCCCATAATATTGGTCAACTTCACAGCCAGGATGGAGTTTCTGAAGCTGCTGTAGATGCGGAGCACGAGGTGCGAGGACCAGCAGATGATGAAGATCGTGGCCACGGCCACCACGCTTTTGGCCGCGCGCACCTGGTTGCTGGAGGACAGGTTGGATCGGACCTGCGTCCTCTGTTGCATGTTGGTGGTGTTGCTCACGACTCTTGACTTCGTGGCTCCTTTGGAGTGATCCCTGACTCGTTTCTGGCTCTGGAGCAGCACTAAGACGATCTGCACACTGGCGTAAGTGATCCCAACAATTGGAACGGCGTTAGCCAGAATGAGATACAGCCCATCAAACGTCCTTTTTTCCGCATATGTCGGGAAACGTTCCTCACAGACTTCCAAACTCTCGTTCCCACCATGTTCTGTGATAAAAAAGTGTGGGACGCTGAACATCAGCGCCACGCTCCAGCTCCCCGCCAGCAACACGCCGACCAGCCGCAGGTTGTCCATTCGCACCGGCGCTCCTCCACGCCTGAGGGATCCCACCAGCTTCTGGTGCCAGTACATGCTGATGAACATGGTGGAGAAGATGCTGCAGGTCTCAGAGATTTCAGACGAAAACTGCAGCACGCCACAGTAGTTTTTACCCATGAACCAGCTGTTCACGAACTGTGTCAAAGTGTCCGGCAGATCCACCATACAGTTTGTGATCAGATTGGATATGGCCAAGTTAACGAAGAGGATGTCGCTGGTCCGCAGCTGAGATCTGGATTTGGGCAGAGAGCGCAAACCCAGCCAGAAGTTGCCCGTGATGCCAGTCAAGCAGAAGAACGCTCGTAAGGATGATTCAATCCAGTCTTGAACCTCCATCTCTGAGTCAGACTCTTGCTTTGCATTGACGCTTTATAAGGTGTGAAGCTCTGGTCACATGTCTAACATCTCCTCCCACTGTGCTGAGCACTAACTGCACATCATGGAATGAACCTAGAACGGGGTGTATTTTATGTGCACAATGCAAGCATTAGATATGCAATGTAACATTGATTATGTTTGGCAGTCAATCATTTGCATAAGCTGTAATTGTTATTCTGCACTGTGTGTAGCAGTGATGTTTTTATTACAAATACTCTCGTTTTCTGCTTTGAAATGTGTATTGCAAATAGTTTAGTAAACAATTATTCGTTTTGAAGTACCAAGTGAAATTTTCAGCAGAATGGTTCATTAGCATATTAGATGCAATTGCAAGCGTTTTTTTTAAAAGTTGCCAGCCACCGGCAGCATTTTTTATCATTTTCACAAAACTTTGCACACCAATCCACGAATGCACGCGACAGATAGATCCACACACACACACACACACACTGTGTGCATGCGTGCGATTGGTGCATGTGTGCGTGCGCATGCATGCGATAGATAGACACTCACACACTGTGTGCATGTGTGGATTGCTGTGTGTGTGGATCTTGTTGCTTGATGATCATAAAATCACAGAGCGGGGTCAGCGCATGCTGAGGGTCACAGTGCGCAGAAGCCGCCAACTTTCTGCAGAGTCAACAGCTACAGACCTCCAAACTTCTGTGGCCTTCAGATGAGCTCAAGAACAGTGTGTAGAGGCCAAGTTTGCTGACATCGTAAGATAAGAATTATTATCACGCAATATATTTACTAATGGATCGGCAGAGAATCGTCTTTCTATGAGTCATTAAGAAATGATGGTATTCTATCGAAAGAAATATGAGGTAAACAGGTGAATACACATTTCTCCAAATGTGGACTAAAAGTGTGTAGCCTTGTGTACTGAAGCACTGATCAAAAATAAATGGGAGCAAACGCGTCTGAATATGCACAGGTGTGTGTGTCGTTATTCAATTCAAAATATTAAGATTTTGCATTCCTATCAGAAATTACGAATTATTAGTGTCATTGTAAATAGTGGTCAAATGTCGAAGCTATCGAATTTATTTAATACTTAAAAGCTCAAAGTTAAATCAGAATATTTATTGTAAAAAAGAAAAAAATTTAATAATAAAAATAATAATAAAGGAATTTAATAATTAAAGCATTAAAAGGGTTCACTCTTATTTGTATGTCTAATATGTAGAAAATGCAAACGTTTAATGCCTCGTCGTCACATTAATTTATGAATTACATGAATCAATTCAAAACGTGAAATTTCACAAAAAGTCGAGTAGTTTGCCATCTATTACTGTCAGTAGCTGAACATTTCTTTCATAAAACAGTTGTCTAAGACTTGCATCTACTTACATCTTTCCACAAGCTCTCTTTGCCTTGTGACATCATGACAGTAAGCCCCGCCTTCTTTGATTTGATTGGCCATTTCCATCATTTTGACATTGACGAGCGCTGTTAGACCTCTGAGGTAGAACATCTTAAAAACAATCAGTGTTACTCATTCTACACTAAAAGGATAAGATAAGACAAATAAAATGAGAAAATATTAATTATATTATTTTTTTAAATAGCTCAGACAAAATCATTGGCTCTGATCATTGGCCCCCTCGCCCAAACTCCGCCTATGATCCAAGCCTTACATCACCAAGAGCAATGCAAAGCGTGGGATGCAGTGGGGTAAAGCACGCCGCCACTGGACTCTAGAGCAGTGAGACGTGTTCTCAGGAGTGACCAATCACGCTTCTCTGTCTGCAATCCCATGGTCGAGTCTGGGTTTGGCGGTTGCCAGGGGAACGGGACTTGCCTGACTGCATTGTGCCAAGTGTAAAGTTTGGTGGAGGGGGGATTATGGGGTGGGGTTGTTTTTCAGGGGTTGGGCTTGGCCCCTTAGTTCCAGTGAAAGGAACTCTTGATGCTTCATCATACCAAGACATTTTGGACAATTTCATGCTCCCAGCTTTGTGGGAACAGTTTGGGGATGGCCCCTTCCTGTCCCAACATGACTGCGCTCCAGTGCACAAAGCGTCGGTCCATAAAGACATGGATGAGCGAGTTTGGTGTGGAGGAACCTGACTGGCCTGCACAGAGTCCTGACCTCATCCCGATAGAACACCTTTGGGATGAATTAGAGCGGAGACTGCGAGCCAGGCCTTCTCGTCCAACATCAGTGCCTGACCTCACAAAAGCACTTCTAGAAGAATGGTCAAAAATTCCCATAAACACACTCCTAAACCTTGTGGAAAGCCTTCCCAGAAGAGCTGAAGCTGTTATAGCTGCAAAGGGTGGGCCAACTCCAGATTAAACCCTACGGATTAAGAATGGGATGTCATTAAAGTTCATGAGCATGTAAAGGCAGGCGTCCCAAAACTTTTGGCAATAGTGTATTTTTCCATCAGCATGTCCCTTTACGGGCTCCGTACGTGGTAAACATAACATGGCGATACTTTGAAGTTTTGTTCTACAAAGTGAATTACACACACCCACACCGAAAACACTAATTTTGAAGCGGTTGTGTTTGTTTTTGAAAACGTTTGTTTGGTGTGTGAGTTTAGAACAAAACGTCAAAGTATCGTCAAGTTATATTTACCACAGACCTTATTTTACTCATAAATTGAGAACCCCCATTATAAAGCCCCATAGGAAAATCTCGAAGGAGCCAGAGGTGAATGTCTTCCGGGTTCTGACATCATACGAAATGACCGGATTTCTCCCGCCGAACAAGCGGACCGCACATTAATGCTGGTTGGTGTTAAGATCCAGTGCACTTCCTCATCTTGGCTGACACAAGGATTTCTGTGCTTATTTGACTGTAAAAAATAAACGGAAATAATTGTGCTTATAAGCAGGTTTTTAATTTGTTAAGTGGCGTACACATAATTGCAGTGACGCCTGGTCGCAATTATCAAAACACAAGAGAACAATCATTTTCAATTTGTTTCCTTTGGTGCTTCAAAGCTACACTCAAGATATATTTCACAGTCACATTCATTCATAACAAAATCTTTCATATCTATATGTTTAAAGCATTTGTACAGGCCTAACAATGCCTCTGAGTTTTTGCTTTCCTTTTTATTTAAGATAAAGCACTGGTCAATTTTGAGATGTTTGGCTATTTTGCTTCCATAACTTGTCTTCTTTCAGAATAATGGAAAGAAAACATCCATAATACACATTAAGTGTTCGTTTTATTGCACCTTATCTATTTGCATCTGTAGTTTTCAATACACATCTTTAAAGTTTCTTCACGTTAGTAGCACTTACAAACTTTACAGTTTTATTTCCACCATATAACGATTTGTTAGTCATTTTCTGATTTATGCATTTATTAAAAACCCATTTTATAAAAAACTTTAACTCTAATATGTCAACAAAATGAAAAGAGTTTTCAGATTTCTGTTCTGGAAATGTATGCATATTTAATTAATTAGCATATTTGAACATTTCAGAAAACGTGTTGTCTTAACGTACTGTGATTAATCAACTATTAGTCAAAATTTAGTGTTGCTTTAAGCCCGAATGTTCTTTTGGTGATTGCGCTCGCAACTGTGTTATTGTGTTTCCCACAATATACACGGCTTGAAATAACCGCACTCAGTGATTCATTTAGTTGGTACTAAATTCGTAAGGTGTGATTGGCTGAAATCATCCAGAACACGATGACATCATCAAGAACATATTATCAGTGTTGTGGCTACAGGTCACACTGTGCTAGTCTAATTGTGTAAATCAGTCATGCAACAAACCAATATTCCATACTGAATATCAACATCATCAAGAACAAGCTTACACTCATTTACTGCAATAAACAACAGGTTACGAGCTTTACATGGTTTAAATAATGCAAACATAACATACCAACATTGTGCATGTAATATGAGTAACAGAAGGGCAAATAATAAAATTAAGTTTTTTGCTTTTACATTAAAGGCACAATATGTACGATTTTGGAATTAAAATATCCAAAAACCACTAGAATAGTGTTATATATTTTGTTGACTTGTGTACTTACATTATCCCAAATGTTTCCAAGAATGTTTAAATCCAGAGAAATAAGCGATTTTAACCAGGACACGGACTGTGCGTCAATAACATCATACCCCACGAATGACATCAAAACTAATCATTGTTATACAGCTCAGATTTATTGTTTAAATCTGGTTCCCTTTCAGTCGGTCACGTTCGACGTACGTCGGAACTGACCGACGAATTGGGATCTATTTTCAGAGACCAATCTACTTCGAGTGTTTAAAAACGAGCCAATGAGAATTGGCATGCGGTAGACGCGTCCCACGCTCCGCCCCGCAGCGCGGGTATAAATACGGAAGTGGAAGTACCGCATATCGCTTTCAACTTCGGAGCCGAACATTCATGCGTTTGTTCCTACGAAGAGTGTTTCCTGACGAACAGAGAGAGTTGGAGTTCTGCCAGTGTCGGTGTGACGGTGCCTGCAGCGGTGGTCGCGAAAAAACAAACAGCTGTTTTTACAGCTTTGGGCATTTTGAGTGCTCTCAGCGGGCTTGCACCTTTGAACCGCTGCGAGCCGCGGCCATTTCCCCTGCGTGCCTCGGCACTGATCAGAGCATTTCCTCTAAAAGAGCAACACGGTTTGACCCTGCGTCTTTTTCAAGATGTCATTCAAACCGTGTGTTTCTGGATGCCGTCGTTACCTGTCCCCAGCTGACGGACACGATCGCTGTCTCACGTGTTTGGGCGTTCAGCACGCTGAGGCGGCTTTCGTGGATGACTCATGTTCCCATTGCGGGAATATGACCATCGCAGTACTACGGTCCAGGCTCGACTACCTTGAAAGAGGTGGAGTCCCATTGCGCATCCCCCGATCTAGTGGCCCTCCTGCTCCGAAGCAGAGGGCTGCTACTTTGGCTGATACCTTTGGTGGGGACCTGAGGGTTACTGTGAGGGCACTCCCGCCGGGCCAACAGGCTCCTCGGGCCCCTCCCCCCTCCACTGCGCCGGTTAAGCTTCCGGAAGAGCATGCTGGTCCTTCCCGCGGGGGGCCAGCTGTTACTTTTGGGGCTCCGGTTGAGGATATGGTTTCGATCGCCGCATCGGGGGACGAGCTAATGGACTCTGGAGATGAAGATTCGGCTGCGCTGCCCCCTTCGGGTGTGGTAGCGTTGCCCGAGTCTGATCCAGAGCTCACGGCTATGCTTTCCAGGGCCGCCGCGAGTGTCGGGCTCGAGTGGAACCCTCCACCGCGTCCCGAACCCTCGCGGCTGGACGATTGGTATCTCGGGACGGCCCGTGCTGGTTCTCAGCGCCCCGCCCCAGTGCCCTTCTTCCCGGAAGTGCATCAGGAGCTCACGAAGTCGTGGACAGCGCCCTATAGCGCTAGAAACCGATCGACTGACTCCTCCGTCCTCACTACCCTCGACGGTGGCGCGGCGAAGGGTTACGTGGAGATCCCCCCAGTGGAGCGGTCGGTTGCGATGCAACTGTGTCCTAAGACCGCTACCGACTGGCGGGGAAATCCGCGTCTCCCCTCCCGGGCATGTAAGTTCTCGTCCGGGCTAACCGGCAAGGCTTACACGGCCTGTGGAGAAGCCGCGTCATCTCTGCATGCCATGGCGCTCCTGCAGGTCTACCAGGCCAAAGCGCTCATGGAATTGCACGAGGGTAGTTCCGACCCAGGGGTTATGCAGGAACTGCGTACCGCGACGGACCTCGCCCTCAGGGCGACGAAAGTCACCGCACGCTCCCTGGGTCGGGCGATGTCCACACTTGTGGTCCAGGAACGCCACCTGTGGCTGAACCTGGCAGATATGCGTGAGACCGACAAAGTGCGGTTCCTCAACGCCCCTGTCTGTCAGGCCGGCCTCTTCGGCGACGCGATCGAGAACTTCGCCCAACAGTTCTCGGTTGCCCAGAAGCAGACGGAGGCGATTAAAAATATCCTGCCCCGGCGACCTGCTGCTGCTTCCACCCAGTCGCCGGCTGCAGCGCCCCCGCCTGCTCGTCGCCGAGGGCGTCCCCCGGCGTCTGCCTCCGCCCCTGCCAAGCCAAAGCAGCAGCCTCCACCGGCAAAGCAGGGCGCCAGGCGCAAGGGGGCCGCCCAACCCGTCCAGGGCCCCGCTGTCTCTGCAGGCAAGCGCAAGGGTAAGCGGCCCTGAGACGGGCAGCCCAGGGAGGAGAGGAGCTGTTCTCGGGGAGGTGGTGTCCGCACCCCTCCTCCCCCCGGAGGAGGACCGGGGGGAGAATGTCCACACTGGTATCAACATCCTGCCGCTGGCTCTCCGGAGTCCAGCGGTACCCACATTCTCAATAAAAGAGCAGTTTCCTCCCTCCCTGGGCCCCAAGAGGGTCAGGTTGGCAGTGTGCGACGCCCCCGGGCCTTGCCACTCCTTTCCTCCCCTCTCCCCCTCGCCAGGGGGCAGCAGTGTGGGCACCGAGAACGCCCCCGGGCCTTCTCACCCTCACTCTGCCCCACCCTGGAGTACTCAAGCAACACTCCGGGCCGCCTCCGGGCCTCCCGAGTCGGGCCTGGGTACTCCATCTCGCTGCCTCACCCCGGGCACGTCTGTGGTGCCGTTGGTCCCGCTTGTTCGGTCTCTGGGGGCCTGGCTAGGTCTTCCCAGGCCGTCTCGCTGGCTCATCCGTACCATCAGACTCGGCTATGCGATTCAATTCGCCCGCCGGCCTCCCAAGTTCACGGGCATCCTCTTCACCTCAGTGCGGAGTTGCGATGCCCATGTCTTGCGGTCCGAGATCGATGTCCTGCTGGCGAAGGACGCGGTCGAGCCGGTTCCTCCGGCCGATATGAGGGCGGGGTTTTACAGCCCCTACTTCATTGTGCCCAAGAAAGGGGGTGGGTTAAGACCAATCCTGGACCTGCGTGTCCTGAATCGGGCCCTGCACAAGCTCCCGTTCAGAATGCTAACGCAGAAACGCATTTTCGAATGCATCCGTCCCCGGGATTGGTTCGCAGCGATCGACCTGAAGGACGCGTACTTTCATGTCTCCATTCTCCCTCGACACAGACCGTTCCTTCGCTTTGCGTTCGAGGGGAGGGCATTTCAGTACAAAGTCCTGCCCTTCGGGCTGTCCCTGTCGCCTCGCGTCTTCACGAAAGTCGCAGAGGCAGCCATTGTTCCGCTCAGAGAACGCGGCGTTCGTATTCTCAACTATCTCGACGACTGGCTCATACTGGCCCAGTCCCGGGAGCAGTTGTGCGAACACAGGGACCTGGTGCTACGTCACCTCAGCCTGTTGGGCCTTCGGGTCAACCGAGAGAAGAGCAAACTCTGTCCCACGCAGAGGATCTCTTATCTCGGTATGGAGCTGGACTCGGTCAACCGGACTGCGCGCCTCACAGAGGAGCGAGTCCGGTCAGTGTTGAACTGCTTGAATACGTTCAAAGGCAGGACAGCGGTCCCACTGAAATTCTTTCAGAGGCTCCTGGGGCATATGGCATCTGCAGCCGCGGTAACGCCGCTCGGATTGCTTCATATGAGACCGCTTCAACGCTGGCTTCACGACCGAGTCCCGAGATGGGCGTGGCAGCGCGGCCAGTACCGGGTCTCAGTTACTCCTTACTGTCGCCAAACCTTCAATCCGTGGGCGGACCCTGCCTTTCTACGGGCCGGAGTGTCCCTAGAACAGGTGTCCAGGCATGCTGTGGTCTTCACGGATGCCTCTTCCACGGGTTGGGGGGCCACGTACAACGGGCACTCAGTTGCGGGTCTGTGGACGGGGCCCCAACTGCGTTGGCATATCAATTGCCTAGAGCTTCTGGCAGTACGTCTCGCCCTGGGCCGCTTCAAAAAGCCGCTACAGGGAAAACACGTTCTGGTCCGTACGGACAGCACTGCGGCCGTTGCGTACATCAACCGTCAGGGTGGTCTACGCTCCCGTTGCATGCTCCGGCTCGCCCGCCATCTCCTCCTGTGGAGTCAGAAGCGTCTGAGGTCGCTTCGGGCCATTCACATCCCAGGTGCGCTGAACCAGACAGCCGACGAGCTCTCTCGTCAGCCGACACCTCCGGGAGAGTGGCGACTCCACCCCCGGAGCGTCCAGCTGATATGGGACCTCTTCGGAGCCGCGCAGGTAGACCTGTTCGCCTCTCCGGACTCGACCCATTGCCAGTTGTATTACTCCCTGTCCGGGGGCACCCTCGGTACAGATGCACTGGCGCACAGCTGGCCCCGGGACCTACGCAAGTATGCGTTTCCCCCAGTGAGCCTTCTCGCACAGACACTGTGCAAGGTCAGGGAGGACGAGGAGCAGGTCTTGTTAGTTGCGCCTTACTGGCCCAACCGGACCTGGTTCTCCGAACTCTCACTCCTCACGACAGCCCCTCCCTGGCCGATCCCCCTGAGGAAGGACCTGCTTTCTCAGGGGCGGGGCACTCTATGGCACCCGCGTCCAGACCTCTGGAGACTCCATGTCTGGTCCCTGGACGGGACGCGGAGGTTCTAGGTGGCCTGCCACAGGCAGTGGCAGACACCATCGCTTCAGCTAGAGCCCCCTCTACAAGGCACCTCTATGCTCTGAAGTGGAACCTGTTCGTTGAATGGTGTTCTTCCCGCCGGGAAGACCCCCGAAGGTGTTCGGTTAATGTCGTGCTTTCTTTCCTACAAGATGGGTTGGAGAGAAGGCTGTCTCCCTCCACCCTCAAAGTGTACGTCGCCGCAATAGCGGCGTATCACGATGTAGTCGAAGGTAAGTCCTTAGGTAAGCACGACTTAATCGTCAGGTTCCTCAGAGGTGCGAGGAGACTAAATCCTCCTCGGCCAACCTCGGTACCCTCTTGGGACCTAGCCCTGGTGCTCAGAGCGCTCCAGGGCCCTCCCTTCGAGCCTTTACAGTCAGTCGAGCTAAACATCCTGTCTATGAAGACAGTGCTCCTGATTGCATTGGCCTCAATCAAGAGGGTAGGGGACCTGCATGCACTTTCGGTCAACGAATCGTGCCTAGAATTCGGGCCGGCCAACTCTCACGTTGTCCTGAGACCCCGGCCTGGATATGTGCCCAAGGTTCCCACCACTCCCTTCCGGGACCAGGTGGTGAACCTGCAAGCGCTGCCTTCGGAGGAGGCAGACCCAGCCCTAGCTTTGCTCTGTCCCGTCCGCGCTCTTCGCGCCTACGTGGACCGAACTCAAAGCTTTAGAACCTCAGAACAGCTCTTCGTCTGTTACGGAGGCCAGCAGAAGGGAAAGGCTGTCTCCAAGCAGAGGTTAGCCCACTGGATAGTGGATGCTATCGTCTTGGCTTACCAGTCCCAAGACGTGCCTTGCCCGCTCGGGGTGCGAGCTCACTCCACTAGGAGTGTAGCTTCCTCCTGGGCGCTGGCTCAAGGCGCCTCGCTGACAGACATATGTAGAGCTGCGGGCTGGGCGACACCTAACACGTTCGCTAGATTTTATAGCCTCCGTGTAGAGCCGGTATCTTCCCGCGTCCTCGCCCCCAGTGGCCAGTAGCGCTAAGTACCCGTTCTAGTGTCGGCTTGCATACGCCACTCCCGCCTCCGGGCCGGATACGTGCGTCTATTGTCTCCAGTTGTGTTCCCCGGAAACGGCTAACCCTGTCGAGCTCCTCCGTCACCCCTTCGGTGTCAGACGTTGCGGCCGTCTGACATCAGGCCTACACCCGTATGCTTGTGGAACGTGTGTGTTAGGCTGGGTTCCATATGTAGCGGTTCCCTAACGGCAACCCCATATGTGTATTCTCCACGGTACCAGCTACCCTACTCGGCTAGCCCCGTGTCTTTCCCTTGACAGAGCCCGCTCTGTCGTCTCTGGTGGTGTTCTTTCCCCCCTGGGACCAGGTTGGATCCACCCCAGAGACTGCCATAGGTAGCACTACCCTGCTAGGTTAGTCCTTATGAGTAATTCCACCTCTCCTTCCTCTGAAGGACGTGGCTCCGCAGCGTACCATCTCCTGAGACGGGCACGCTTTCCCAGCGTTATCCAATAGTCACGCTGAGTGGGTCTTGCAGGAACAGCAGTGACTGGCCTCCCTGACTGGAGCCCTGACTTCCGCACCAACCTAGGTGTGGTCCAGCGAGCTCGGTCAGGGCGCTGGAAGGGCCAGCATCTCTGGCGTGTTAGTAGGGATCCCAATTCGTCGGTCAGTTCCGACGTACGTCGAACGTGACCGACTGAAAGGGAACGTCTCGGTTACGTATGTAACCCTCGTTCCCTGAAGGAGGGAACGGAGACGTACGTCCCGTCGCCAGGTGCTGTGCTTCAGCTGTAGGCCGAGCCACTTAGCCGGCTCCTCAGTTGTAAAGCGATATGCGGTACTTCCACTTCCGTATTTATACCCGCGCTGCGGGGCGGAGCGTGGGACGCGTCTACCGCATGCCAATTCTCATTGGCTCGTTTTTAAACACTCGAAGTAGATTGGTCTCTGAAAATAGATCCCAATTCGTCGGTCAGTTCCGACGTACGTCTCCGTTCCCTCCTTCAGGGAACGAGGGTTACATACGTAACCGAGACGTTTTCTTGATTTACCGCAAGTACCATGTTTTTGCATTCCTAATATGGATCTACTGCAGTGTGAACAAGTGTCTCATAGTAGCGCCGAGTGAACGCACAGAGTACCATTATAACATAACTTTAACACACTCAAATGTGTGTAATTTGATAAAACAGCATTGCGTTCCCCCACATACACGAGTGGAAGAAGTGAAAGTGCTCGTCTGCGGCAGAATAAAAGCCCAATCAAATCATCAAGACACGCCTTTGTTTTAAAAAAGTGAGCTCTAGCGGCAAAAAATTACATATTGTGCCTTTAACAAAAGCATAACAAAAAGTACAAAAATATAAGTAAGGAATAATTGACGACGGGCATTTATCAGGTTTTTTGTTCTTAAAATGCTGATTTCTTACGCATCTCATCCCACACCTGAAAACGTCATTTTAGAGCTAGTAATGGAAGCGTGAGCCATTAACAGCAGACTAATGCAGTTATTAGAGAGAGAGAGAGAGAGAGATATGAAACGTGTGTGAATTACCTGCGTCTGTGTGTCTCTCAACAGTGTTTCGGCAGCAGCTTCTCTACTAATAGCGAAACTGTACGTTTATCTGCTTCAAGAACAGCGCCATTGTGGTGACAAATTGGGTCCTCCCTCAAATCGGGTTAGGACCCCAAGCGTAGCTACTATCTTTAGCGCCTGATTACAATTCCTACAAAATCATGTTACGATAAATGCTGTTTGAACTACGTTATGATGAGCATTAAAGGATTAGTTCACTTTTAAATAAACTTTTGCAGATAATTTACTCACCCCCATCTCATCCAAGATGTCCATGTCTTTCTTTCTTCAAAATTAAGGTTTTTGATGAAAACATTCCAGGATTTTTCTCCATATAATGGACTTCAATGGGCGCCAAACGGTTCAAATGACAGTTTCAGTGCAGCTTCAAAGGACTTTAAGCCCTTTTCTTTAGCTTGTGTACTAGCATAGCAATGATAGCATACAGATGATTAGCTTGATATCTTAGTTTAGTTACACTACATGTATTCACAATCATCTATAATGTAATTACGTGTTAAATTAAGTGTTAAATGTCTAAATATTTCAGTTATAAAAAAAAACAATGTAATTATGTTCAATTATTCACTTAGCCTAATAGCCTATGTTAATAGTATTATTATTAATTTATTAATGAACAGTTTATCAAGTGAAAGAAATTACATTCAATTTGTTTTATTATGCACTATAGTAAGCTTTACATATTTTAAATTATTATCGTTATTGTTATTATTATCATTAACTGATAGTTAGAGACCCGATTTGTCATGACACCGTTATTACATTACATATTAAACGTGATTTTGTGGCAAAAACATGGAAATAAGTTATCATATTGTTTACTATGTTTATTTGTTTGATCAGTGTTGTTGTGGGTTTTGGTTATTTTGCTGTTAAATAACTGAAATCGTTTGGCGGAGTGATATGGAACTGTAATGCGGTCAAAACCTGCCTGGAACTACTTTAGCCGTGCGTATAATTGCACACCCTTGCCTTGATTGAATCAGATTCAAGCATTCAACAGCCCCGTAGTGTAAATAATTTGGTTTAGAGATAGCTGATTTCATGTAACGCATGCATAATTTCTATTTTCCAGTATTTTGTCTTTTTCTGAGTGGTCGCTAATATGTCAGGATCTGTTTCGCGATCCTCTCAATTATAATATAATTGAATTAAGTTTGTAATAAAATAAATAAAACAATGAGCCTATATTTAATTATATTATCGCGATTTTAATGTGTCTAGACTGAATTATGCACTTACTAGCATAAATGCATGCCCGCAGTTCTGCGCATGCTCGAGAACTCTTATCGCGCATGCGTACTGGCTGCGCTCGAATGCGTCTGCTTCTATGGAAACGTAGCGGGACGCATAGGCTGTTCGCTGTTTGGAAAACCGGAAGTGGAGGGAGATTCGAAAGACAGCGGAATAAACAGACGCGGAATGTTTTTATTAAAGTCATGGGATGATGGTAGAGTATAACGACATTTTAATGTCCGTTTAGGACTGTACAGAACTTCAGTATGTGTGTGTGTGTGTCGTGTTTACAAACTGCAGCTAACGGTATTCCTGCTCATGCTAATGACAGTTGTTTATCATATCGGTTTCTTGGCATTTACAAATGTTTCTTTAATCTGGAATTAAGGATGTGTTTATACGAATAATGTAGCTGCTGTTAAACCCTGTTTGATATGCTGCAGTTCAATTATGTAAAATAATACTAATACTATTTTTTTTTTACTTAACATCCAAAGACCCAGGAAAAACAAGGATTTTTTTTCATTCACCAAGCAATTTACAGGTTTCAGGATTTTTTTTAACCAAACTTTGTTTACAGATGATTCTCAACTATGAAAGATATAACGGAATTAATTGATATAAGTTACCATTTTACTTTATGCAATATGTGGGTAAAATGGCCATACATGGGGTTTCCTATGAGCAATGTTTAATGAAAAAATAAGTGTAATAATGGGAGTAATAGTTGGCAACATTTTCATAATAATATCTAATCTTTAATAGGAACATTGATATGTAATTTCTTTCCCTATTCACATGTTGTGTCTCCCAGAATGCCTGATAAACATGATTTAAGTCCCGGTGTCCTCCATTGAGTATGAAATCAATGCCCTGTTTTGTAACAGAAAGTCATATTTTGATTAGAAACCCCATAATATTTTCCTGAGATGTTGATTTATAGCAAACAATTAGTTTCAAATCAGTCACATTTAAATGATAATTACAGATTTAAAAGATAGTATCATGCTAAATTTGATCATTCAGTCATTTTTAAAGACCAAGGAGAAGTTGTTGTCCTAATCAAACCTATCTCTTTACAGGACGTCCCGACTTAAAACTGTGACATGTATGGTGTCAGAGAAATTCCCTAAAATATAATGTCCTTGTACGTGGACAGTGGCACCCAGGAGGTTAAATGCCTTATGTTTGATTTATCTTACTAGCTGAAGTGCTGTTGTTGAATTTTGTAGTAAATTGTAGTCATATTATAAGCACTTTTCAATCAAAATACACTCACCTAAAGGATTATTAGGAACACCATACTAATACTGTGTTTGACCCCCTTTCGCCTTCAGAACTGCCTTAATTCTACGTGGCATTGATTCAACAAGGTGCTGAAAGCATTCTTTAGAAATGTTGGCCCATATTGATAGGATAGCATCTTGCAGTTGATGGAGATTTGTGGGATGCACATCCAGGGCACGAAGCTCCCGTTCCACCACATCCCAAAGATGCTCTATTGGGTTGAGATCTGGTGACTGTGGGGGCCATTTTAGTACAGTGAACTCATTGTCATGTTCAAGAAACCAATTTGAAATGATTGGAGCTTTGTGACATGGTGCATTATCCTGCTGGAAGTAGCCATCAGAGGATGGGTACATGGTGGTCATAAAGGGATGGACATGGTCAGAAACAATGCTCAGGTAGGCCGTGGCATTTAAACGATGCCCAATTGGCACTAAGGGGCCTAAAGTGTGCCAAGAAAACATCCCCCACACCCTTACACCACCACCACCAGCCTGCACAGTGGTAACAAGGCATGATGGATCCATGTTCTCATTCTGTTTACGCCAAACCATCTGAATGTCTCAACAGAAATCGAGACTCATCAGACCAGGCAACATTTTTCCAGTCTTCAACTGTCCAATTTTGGTGAGCTCGTGCAAATTGTAGCCTCTTTTTCCTATTTGTAGTGGAGATGAGTGGTACCCGGTGGGGTCTTCTGCTGTTGTAGCCCATCCGCCTCAAGGTTGTGCGTGTTGTGGCTTCACAAATGCTTTGCTGCATACCTCGGTTGTAACGAGTGGTTATTTCAGTCAAAGTTGCTCTTCTATCAGCTTGAATCGGTCGGCCCATTCTCCTCTGACCTCTAGCATCAACAAGGCATTTTCGCCCACAGGACTGCCGCATACTGGATGTTTTTCCCTTTTCACACCATTCTTTGTAAACTCTAGAAATGGTTGTGCGTGAAAATCCCAGTAACTGAGCAGATTGTGAAATACTCAGACCGGCCCGTCTGGCACCAACAACCATGCCACGCTCAAAATTGCTTAAATCACCTTTCTTTCCCATTCTGACATTCAGTTTGGAGTTCAGGAGATTGTCTTGACCAGGACCACACCCCTAAATGCATTGAAGCAACTGCCATGTGATTGGTTGATTAGATAATTGCATTAATGAGAAATTGAACAGGTGTTCCTAATAATCCTTTAGGTGAGTGTATGTATGTTTATTTGTGGTTGTACTGATCATTTAGCTGTAAAACACAGATAAACACTGCATATGAGTCAAAGGCTGTATTATACTCTGATTCAGTGTCTTGTTTAATATGATATGTGTGCTGTAAATATGAGTAGATTTCACTGATTGTTTCTCTATGCTCTTTTTAATGTCCACGAACCACATGAAGCCGAATGTTGTGGGATACAGAGCGTCTGGACGTCCTCTGAAACTCACCGTCAGTGCCGAGAATGGAAGTGAAGTTGGAGGTTTTGTTGTCGTCCAGCATCAAGCGCAGGAAGCCATGGCCCAGATTCTGCTGGCTGGGCCGGGTAAGATCATATTTTATACATTTTTACTTTTTGAATGCTTTGAAGCTTGTGTAATTTCAATACACGACCGTTCAAAAGATTGGGTTCGATTTTTTTATTTTTTTTTAAATGTTTTTGAAAGAGTCTCTTCTGCTCACTAAGGCTGCATTTATTTAATCAAAAATACAGTAAAAATAGTGAAATATTATTATAATATAAATCATCTGTTCTCTATGTGAATATATAGTAAAGTGTAATTTATTCCTGTGATCAAAGCTGAATTTATCATCATTACTCCAGTCTTCAGTGTCACATGATCCTTCAGTAATCATTCTATTTTAATTTCTGATTAATAACACTATCCACTAACCCTCTCATTTGGCACACAATAATATTGGTTGCAATTAACAACAAAGTATTATATTAAACTGCTATTTATTTCCAGATATAATCGGCTAATTACACCCAAATAAAGAACTGAAATGTTTGTATACGACTCAATTGCACATATAAGGTATTTTTCATAAGCACTTGTCTTCATGACAAACGTATTCAAGCATACATATATATAATTAGCAGTAAATAATCTCCTCTCTCGTGTTTCTTTATTGCTAACTAACAAACTGTGAACATCGGATGACTTTCTGAGGTAACGTGAAGCTGTTTTATTGACGTCTTTCGGCGGTTGAAACACTGAATGAGTGATTACATGAGACATGATTTCGGGAATTTGTTACTGTATCTTTCAACAAATCTTTTGATATTCATGCATGTTTTTCGAGATATAAATTGTATTAAAGTGGAAGAGATGACTCGCTTGAACTGAGGCGCTAGCGATCCTTCAAAATGCCATTTATTGTTTGAATTTGGTAAAAAAAAAAGACATAATTTGAAAGATGACACTGTTTCTTTCTAGAAGTAACAAAGCACAGTGATATTTGCCATTATTGGATGAGAGGCGCACTATAAATAATGTTTAGTGTAGGGAAAAACACAGACCTGGCAACCCTGGCTTGAACTACGGGTGGTCCTGCTTTTATGCAGCTATTTTTAAACTGCTAATACGTTATTGTCGTGTTAACTTGCCCTAAATTCAACATGAAACATTGTCTCACACACACAGACCTGTCGGACGCGTTTTTCCACACACTTTTGATTGACAGGAAACCATCAGTCCTGATCATCGGCTGTTTTTAAACAATTGGCCGATGGCTGAAAGTGGAAATAATAGCTTTTATTGGCCGATACGTCGGTGCATCTCTAATTCTAATATGCTGATTTGATGCTCAAGAAACATTTATGATCATCAATGTTGAAAACAGGATTCTTTGATGAATAGAGAGTTCAAAAGAACAGCATTTATCTGAAATAGAAAGCTTTCAGCTGTTCATCGTTCAACAGTTTAGGGTCAGTAGGATTTTATTTTTGAAAGAAATTAATACTTTTATTCATCAAGGACTTTAAATGGATCAAAATTGACAGTAAAGACATTTACAATGTTACAAAATAAATGCTGTTCTTTTGAACTTTCTATTCATCAAAGAATCCTGAAAAAAATTGTATGCAACCGTTTTCAAAACTGATAATAATCATAAATGTTTCTCAAGCATCAAATCCTCATATCAGAATGATTTGTGAAGGATCATGTGACACTGAAGACTGGAGTAATGATGATAAATTCAGCTTTGATCACAGGAATAAATTACACTTTACTATATATTCACATAGAGAACAGCTGATTTATATTATAATAATATTTCATGATTTTACTGTATTTTTTTATCAAATAAATGCAGCCTTGGTGAGCAGAATCTTATCGATCTGGTATATCAACACTGTCTCTTTCAGGAAAAAGAGAGTGTTTTTCTGTTAGATGACAATCGGATTAGTGAAGTGCATTTGCTTTCGGGACGGACCAAAAAGAAGATCCCCAAACTTCAGCCGCTGTTGCAGAGGGTGGTGACCATGTCAGCGTCTCAGAATGGTAAATGAGTGTCTCTCATCTGTGTGTGTTGTGATGGGATCACACGTGTGTTCATTAATGTTATCCGCAGGCGTGTGGCTTGTGGGTCTGCTGGTCTCTGGAGAACTCTTCCTTTGGAACAAAGACAAGGATGTGTTAAAGACAGTCTCAGCCGTTCCTGCGGTTCATCAGCTGGTCTCTTCCATCAAAGGTCTGTGTAAGTTCTACTTTTCTCGATGCACATTCAGTAATCATCGTCAACTAACACAGCTTGTCTTACGAAGGTTTTGCGACTACACCAGGACTTTCTCTGCTGGTTTCGGAGAATGCACAGAGGGTTTTCCTGGCCACTCTTACAGGACAGGTGTTCCTCTGGGAGTGTACGGCACCTCAGGATCTGAGCGGCCCACGGGACGCCACCATCACGGGACGATGGAGTCACATATCATGCAATGAAAACACTCAACTGCCCTCCACAAAGGACAAAGAGGCTTCCGTTCATAGTGTGTTTGTGAAGAACCAGGTAAAAACAGTGGAAAGTGTCTTAATGTTGCTTAGGTTTCTTGCACATGTGTTATATTTGACTGTGGTGTTTTTAGGCAGTCGGTGACGCATGTCTGAGTGCGTTTGTTTTCACTGCTGAAGCGAAGCTGACCGTCACCTTGCTAAAAATCCAGTGGGACTCGACATGGGAAAACAAACTCAGGTCAGATGATGTTAAATGTGTTTTTATTTATTATAATTTCAGCATTGTTTGTTTGTTTAACATTGGTTTATTATTTATTATATTGCTTTCGGCACTATTTTACGAAAATAAAAAGCCACTTGAGGCTTTATAGAGATGTTTTTTAAAATATATGCAAAAAAAGCAAGAAAATACAATTCAAATACAGAGGTGGAAAACCCATAAAGGCTTATTTAAGGTCTCCAGCTACATCAAATTAATAAAAACTGAATATTATCATAACGACAACAAATATAAAACACCACAGATAGGCAAATAGCGTGTAAATGTGTAGCTAATATGTACAGTTGTGGTCAGAATTATTGGTAAATATGATCAAATATGGCTGTAAAAATAAATCTGCATTGTTTATCCTTTTGATCTTTTATTCCAAAAATTCACTAAAAGCTAACCTTTCATTGAAGTAAATAAAAAATGAAAATGTGGGGAAAATCTCTTTATGAAATAAATGTTTTTCTCCAAAACATGTTGGCCATAACTATTAGCACCCTTTTATTCAATACTTTTTGTAACCTCCTTTTTCCAAGAGAACAGCTCTGAGTCTTCTTCTGTAATGCCTGATGAGTCTGGAGATCAGAGATCATTCCTCCATACAGAATCTCTCCAGATCCTTCAGATTCCCAGCTCTTCTCTTCAGTTCCTCACTCATTCTCTATAGGGTTCAGGTTAGGGACTGGGACGGTCATGGTCATCCAACCACGGCCCATTATCAGGTTTCTACAGGAGGCAGTCTGGTTTAGATTTTTTATCTGTTGGTATTTGCTAGAATCCATGATACCATGAATCTGAAGAAGATGTCCAGGACCTCCAGCAAAAAAAATAGGCCACAACATTAAAGATCCAGCGGGATATTTAACCGTGGGCATGGGGTACTTTTTATTTCCATCTTGTTTTAGTGTCATCTGACCACAGAACCAGGTCCGTCTGAAGCTCCAGTCGTGTCTGATCACTGAATATGCTGGAGTTTGTTTCTGGATGAGCGAGGAGGATTTTCCTTCAAACCCTTCCAAACAACATGTGGTAATGTAGGGGTTTTGTCTTTCTGACCCCAAAACTCTCCAGCTCCAGCTGTGATCTTGGAGAGTCTTTGTCCACTCAAACTCTCCTCCTCGCCGTGCGATATACACACACGTCCTCTTCCAGATTCAGAACATCTTTAGTTGATTCGAACTTCTTAATTATTGCCCTGATGGTGGAAATGGGGATTGTCAATGCTTTAGCTCTTTTCTTACATTTTGTAAAGCTCAACAATCTTAGAACTATATTCTGTGGCTTTACTCATTGTGATGATGATTAAGGGAATTTGGCCTTTGTGTTTCCTCATATTTATACTCCTGTGGAACAATACTTGGGGATATACTTTAGAGATATTTTACTCATAAAAATTCTAGGGGTGCCAATAATTGTGTCCAATGTGTTTTGGAGAAAAGCATTTATTTCATAATGTGATTTACCCCCACTTTCAATTCTTTTACTTCAATGAAAGGTTCGATTTTTGCGAATTTTTTTAGTAAAAGGGGTGCCAATAATTCTGACCACAACTGTAAGTGTGCATATGTACGTGCTTGTGTGAATGTGCATATGTCTCTCTATGAAAAACACGTGAGCATATATATATGTAAGTGCATGCAGAGATGATATTAATTTATGTATCAGAAATAATCACTAACAATATATGCATTTATATATAATAATAATAAGCTGCTTTTATCCAAAGAACTTGCATTGCATTCAATGAATATATTTGATCAGTTCATGCATTTCCTGGAATCATTCCCTGGCCTCTTGTTCTTGATGACTTTATTGTGTTTTGTTTGACAGTTCAGTAGGTTTCAGTGTTCACTGGGCCTCGAAGTGTTTCCCGTTCACCCAGCTCCTGCCTCCGTGTAAACCGGTGAAGTCCAGAGGTGCTCTAGTACCAGCATTCTCTCCAGATGCCCAGCTTCTATCAATAGTCCTGAACCAGAAAGACCCGAGGGTAAACTGACCGCTAGATTCATTACCAGTAAATCAGACATACAGGCACAGGAATTAGATTTGAGCAGTGTTTAAAAGCCTTTTCTCTGTGATCTGGAAGGCGACACAGGTGTTGTTCATCAGCACTCAGAACTTTGTGACGGTGTCCAGCCTGTTAGGAGGATGTGGCATTAAGACGCTCAATATTCCAGCAAAATATGTGAGGTGAGTGTTTAAAACGTCTCATTTAGATGGCATCTGATTGGCTGGCTGTATGCACAGGTTTATATTAGCTCGTAGGGAAAAATGTTCCCAGATTGCTTCAGTGACGCATCGGATATTGATGAAGTCTGTGAGGTTGTTTCCCTCCCCATCTGTAAGATTTAAGATTCAAGTTTTTATTTTATCACATGCACAGTTAAATAAACCTATGAACCTGGTCAGCTGCTTAGGTTGTGCATAAATAAATAGTTGGTAAAATAAGATATAAAAATAAACTAAATATGAATAAATAGCAGGTAAAAACTATAAAATATGATGTGAATTAAATATAAATAAATACTAGGTAAAAATAGTCAAAAAAATGTGCATTAAATATAAATAGTAGGTAAAAATAAAAAAATAAGATGTGCATTACATATGAATAAATAGTAAGTGAAAATTATAATTTAAATGTGCATTAAATATAAATAGTAGGTAAAAAATGGCAAAATATGTGCATTAAAAAGGTAAAAAAAAATAAGATGTGCATTAAATATGAATAAATAGTCGGTAAAAATTATAAAATAAGATGTGCATTAAATATGAAAAAATAGCAGGTACATTTTTTAAAAATAATATATGCGTTAAATATGTAAAAATTATAAAATGGGATGTGCATTAAATATGAATAAATAGTAAGTAAAAATGGTAAAATAAAATGTGCATTAAATATAAATAGTAGGTAAAAATTATAAAATAAGATGTGGGTTAAATATGAATAAATAGTTGGTAAAAAACGATTTGCAGTGCATTAAATATAAATAAATCATAGTAAAAAATGGTGAAATATATATATATATATATATATATATATATATATATATATATATATATATATATATATATATATATTATAATATAAATAAGAAATAATAATGAAAAAAGTTGTAGTAGTAATATAATAAACAAAATGGCAATAAGGCAACAGTAGTCAAATGTACAGAGAATGTGCAAGAATAGGAAGTACAGAAATGCTTATGTTGCGAGGGAGTAACAAAACAAAGTATAGTGAAGTGTAAGTGAGAAACTTGAGAAATGTTGTGGTGTCCTGCAGGTCATACTGGGTGGGTTCTGTCAGCTGGACCCCGGGAGGGCTTTATCTGGCCTGTGTGCTCAAGAGAGGCTCTCTGCTCATGCTGGCACGTCTGGGTGGACTCGTCTCTCTGTCCACAACAGGATGCAGCATTGAGTTCAGTGCCGCCCACTTCCTGCCTCTTCACCCACTGGTCACCTACAGGTGATTTGATCGGTTCCTCTGGCTGACGTTACTTACTGCCTCTTCTAAATGTCACTGAAGGAAGTTCTCTATCAGATATTGGGTTGTTTTTCTCATGTGGTTTTAGAAACACGAATGCAATCAAAAACCATTAAACATTTGTTTTTATTTTCAACCATTACATGTTCTTCTTTTAAATCAACATTCTTACATCTGTATTCATTTTCATCCTACAACATATACCTTTTAGGTTTTATGACATTTTTATAAATAACATTTAAATTTTTTCAACGTTTAATTATAGTGTTTTTATTTTATTTTCATAATGTTATTAATTATACAAATATTTACACACGTAATAAAATTCTTTAAAAAACATAAATAATTTTCTAAATAATTTCACATGATTTTTTTATAAAATAGATTTTACAAAAAAAATGTTTTAATTATAATGTTGTACTATTTCATCTTCCAACGTATCTTTTTAACTGTTTATACATTTTAATTTTAATAAGTTTTCATTCATTTAAATTTGATAAATTATACAAAATGTGTAAAAGATATTAATTGTACTTTTTATATGAATATTTACACATTTAATCAAATTAAAAAAATTAAATAATGAAAACTTTTCCAAATAATTATACTTAAAAAAACAACAAAAAAATTATATGTTGTAGTTGTTAAAATATATATATATATATTTACTACTATATATTACTTGTACAAATAATGACCTTTCTTATTAAATAGATATTTCATCTTTTAATCAACATCCTTACATCTGTATTAATTTTTTTCTTCCTCCACGGGCATTTAATGCTCTGTTCAATGTAAGTACAAGAATAGTAAAACGTCTTTATCTAATAATCACGTCATCGCATAAGGCATCATTTCCTCTCATATTTGCAATGTGCAACTCTATAAAAATATGAATGCAAGCTTTAGATCAGATGCGTGCTGTCATGCATGAATAATTGATTTTAATTTCATCCGTAGACCTCCAGTGTCTTTGCAGGCCCAAGACTCCAGCTCTAGCGTGTCGCTCCGTGACCCCATGAGACAGCGGTACTCCGTCACCTGGCATCCTCGCCAGCCGTTTCTCATCGTGTCCGACGGCTACATGGCGACTGTGCTCAGGATGACCAAACGTCCGTCTGCTGCCGCGATCATGAGCGCCCTCCTACTGGACGCTGCTCAAGGACTGGAGAACATACGGGAGGTCCTGGCTTCATCTCAGGTCAGCGGCGGGGATGCTAAATAATGCTTTGTCATGTTTGATTGCTGTTGTGATAGTTCACTAGTGTCTTCTGGGTGTTTCAGCCTCAGCTCAGGTCCAGGCTGGAATCCATGTCCACTCTGACGTTCACAGGAAGTCTTCTGGCTCTTAAAGAGAAAGAAACCCCTCTGTCTACTCTACCTCTGTACCTGCAAGGTACAGGAGACCTCACACAATGCACAGAGAGAGCTCAGGTACGCTAATGTCAAACACTTTCTGCATATAAATGGTCATTAAACATGAGAAATCATGAGAAATCAAATTTGCCTTGAACTTTTGACATATAAGAGGTCTTTGTAACATTAAAACATACTGCAAGATTCAGAGTTTAAAACATAGCATTTATTTAATCAAGCTCGAAAAACGGCTCGTTTTGGATATTAGGTGACCTGTGACGTCACATGGGTAAATACATTTGCATATGCTTGCATCAGAGCAAGACATCAACGAATAGTTATACATCATCGCACCATAGGCCCCGCCCACTGGTGTTCAGTCGCTTAGCGGCTGACACTGGAAGTGAGCATTGCGTCAAAAGCAAATAGAGGCCATTATAATAACTGACGCTGTCTACACTGATACAGTATACAGATCTGCGTTCAGTTTACTCTACGTGCTCGAGTCTGCCGACAACACGACAAATGGAAGAGTGGAAGAACGTTCGCTTTGATGCATCTAGTTTAAACAGCTGGTTTGCGTCTCTGTAGAGACTTCAGAAGGATCCTAGCATCAGAAACAAGTGGATGGTTTATTTTATTGGCGTCCCGGATTGTGTCGGAGGATTATATGTTTGTTCGGAGCATATTGTTTCGTAAACGTGGCACAGTGTAATGAAGAGTTCGCAAAGAAACTTTTGTTGACAGATGAAGCAGCGACTGGATTGGATCTGACAGCAGCTGCATCACAAACCGTCAGTAAATGATTTCATAATGTTTTGACTGTAAATGACGGTTTTATATGGATAATGTTTTCAGAACGCTTACTCACGTGCACTAGCGAGTGGGCATCGATATGGTTTCCTATGCAGTGACGTTAGCCAATCATAACAGTGGCCGTTTACTGACAAGCCTTAAAGGAGTCGTGCTTAAAAACTGATCATTTCAGACAGAGGATCAGAATAAGGGTTAAAAAATAATAATAATTCCACAGTTTTTTCCAAAAAAAGCAGATTTTTTTTTTTTTACAAATACAAATACGCTTTTTACAATAGCACAATATTATGAATCATTTTTTTATTTAATTTTTATAGTTGTATTATACAAAGTTTATAATTTATTTTAAGGTTTAACTGTTATAACTTTTATAATAAAAAAAATATTTAAAAAAATGAAAGTTTTTATTGTATATATGTGTGTGTGTGTGTGTGTGTGTGTGTTCATATATTTATTATGTTTTACAAATGTTCTAAAATATATAAAAAATAAAAGGTAAATGACGTGTAGAACAGTACTATAATGGCGCTTTTCCACTGTGTGGTACGGTTTGGTACGGCTCGGCTCGGCATGGCATGGCATGGCTCGGCTCGGTTTGGTTTGCTTTTCCACTGCGTGGTACGACTCGGCTCAGCTTGCTTTTCCACTGCAGTAGTACCGCTTCAAGTGGGTGGGATAACATTGAGGTTTCGCCGCCTCTACTGCCGTGACATCAGTCGCTTTTAAGTTTTTTTTAACTTGTCCCTACACTGTTTGTAAGTCCGGTGGTAGCCGTGTGGGGCTAACAGCTGAGCGACTTCATGAAAAACTTTATCATTCCGTGTCGCCCCATCCAGCTCTCGCTGGATCCGCTCCTCGGCTACCAACGAGAGGAACGTCTGCACCTCATCTACCGACCAAGATTCAGCCATTTTTTTGTTTTTTAACTATTTTCCTTTCAAGCAAACCGTGCGAATGATACTGCCGTGGTTGTTACTTCTAGAAAATTCAATGACGCTAGTAGTGACGATTCTCTCTGACCAATCAGTGATCTGTAGTGTTTACACGTCACATTTTAGTATCGGTACGGCACGCTTGGAACCCCAACCGAAGTGGTACTGTTTAAGCGAGCCGTACCATGCAGTGGAAAAGCGGCATCATTAACATCCGTTCATCTATATAAAAGCATGTTTTAACACCCGATTTCCTTGGTTAGAGTTCACAGTTCCTCATACAAAAAAAAGCAAACCAAGAAAAAAATATATAGTCTAATGCTACCGTTTTATGACAGACAAATATTACCTGTTTATAAATAGCAGTTCAATTTGTTTTAAACAAATACATGTTTTTGCTTTTATAATAACACAATATCATAAATATTGCTTTATAATTGGATAAATGATTCAAAGTTTATGATTCATTTTAAGGTTTTACTTTTATTTTACTTATATTAATACATTTAACTTTTACAAATAATTATATATGTTTTTTTAAATAAAATAAATTGTGCAATTTTTTTTTTTTAATGTTGTAGTGATTAAATATATATACATTTCTTGTCCAAATAATGAACAATATTATCTCTTTAGGATGAGGAAGATCATGACTCTGATGAAGATCCGTACACCTGCTCACACATGGAAGATGGAGGCAAGCTTGAGTTTGCGTCTATGTTTGACACTCTTCATGCTCAGGCACAAACAGATCCAGAGCCCACGTCCGCAGGTCTGCAGGAGGATCTGAACAGGGTTCACAGGAGCCTGCTGAGGGCTTGGGCTTTGGCCGTTTCTCTGGGCGGGTCCATGGAGCAGAGAGAGCATCTCCTCAGATACACAATCCTGTGCATCGTTCGACTCATAAAGCTTCTCAGGGTCAGCAACTCCACCGGTAGAAAGAACAAGAGCACATGGCTCACACACACTCTTCACACACTCAGGACTCTCCTGTCCTTTCTTCCGTGGGACGCCGCACACTCCGCAGGCAGCGGCTGTCTGGGTGTCACAGTGGAGCTCACCAGATGTTTCGTAGACATGTTCGTCCCACTTTCGTCATCAGATGTAGCACTTTCCTCTCAGAACTTCAATGCAGCACTCTTCGTCCTTCAGCAAGCGTCTCAGAGTGTGGATCGGACCTACAGCCTGCCGTCAAGAGCATTGCATCATGGGGAGGATGGCCAGCGAACATATACCTCTGACATGTTTTCTGTTCCAATATTACAAGATGACATTGAGACAGTAGCACAAACAGCAATACAACAACCTTCTAATAGGTACTTGTTGGTGTTCTTGAGTTGTAGGGTTTTTCCTAACTATTTTTTTTCAGTTATTGTCTATTACAGTTCATAGTTACCACCCAGAACACCCTAGTAACTTCATAGCCACATATAAAAACACTCAGAAAATCTTAGCAACCACATAGCAACCACCCAGAACACCCTAGTAACTTCATAGCCACATATAAAAACACTCAGAACATCTTAGCAACCTCCCAGAACACCCCAGTAACTTCATTGCAACATATACAAAATCACTCGGATAGTTTTAGCAACCACCCAAAACACCCTAGTAACTTCATAGCAACATATAAAAGACACTCAAATAGTCTTAGCAACATATTAGCAACCACATAGCAACACCCTAGTGACCACCCAGAACAACCCAGTAACTTCATTGCAACATATACAAAATCACTCAGATAGTTTTAGCAACCACCCAAAACAATAGGCTACTGTCGTAATCCCGGTTCTCTGAAACATCGAGTGGAGAGATCCACCTATGGGAAGGGCATCCGTACCATATGTGGATTTTGAACACGAGATGATGAAAGAGAACAATAGGTTACTGTCGTAACCCCGGTTCTCTGAAACATCGAGTGGAGAGATCCAACTATGGTACGGATGCCCTTCCCATAGGTGGATTTCGAACAGAGATGATGAAAGAGAACACCCTAGTAACTTCATAGCAACATATAAAAGACACTCAAATAGTCTTAGCAACATATTAGCAACCACATAGCAACACCCTAGTGACCACCCAGAACAACCCAGTAACTTTATTGCAACATATAAAAACACTCAGAACATATTAGAAACTACATAGCAACCACCCAGAACACCCCAGTAATTGCATTGCAACATATACAAAAACACTCAGAACATCTTAGCAACCACATAACAACACCTTAGCAACCACCCAGAACAACCAAGTAAATCCATAGCAACATATAAAACACTCAGAACATCTTAGCATTAGTAACCACATAGCAACACCCTAGCAACCACCCAGAACAACCTAGTAACTTCTTAGCAACATATAAAAACACTCAGAATGTCATAGCATTAGCAACAACCCAAAACAACCTAGTAGCTTCATAGCAACATATTAAAACCAATAAGCACGGCTTAAAACCACATAGCAACACCCTAGCAACCACCAAGAACATCCTAGTAACTTCATAGCAACATATTAAAACCACTCAGCACGTCTTAAAACCACATAGCAACACCCTAGCAACCACCAAGAACATCCTGGTAACTTCATAGCAACATATTAAAACCACTTAGCACATTTTAAAGCCACATAGCAGCACGCTTGCAACCATCATACTACTACTTACTATTCATTTATTCATTTTTAATAACAGATGTGAGAAGATGTAGACAGCATAGGCCTGAGGTCTATGTTGTGTTTTTCAGATTGGTGGTTATTTGGCGTGAGATGTACAGATTGGCTTTGCGGTACCAGGAGCAGTTATGTCACCAAAGAGGTCAAGGGGTCGTAAAAAATGAGTTCGAGAAGATGTCAGTTATTATAGCTCAAGTCCAGCAAGCTTTACAGTCTGCTGGAGATCGTCTTGAGGAGAGCCACACATTGCGTAGTTTCACCGGTGAGCACCAGTAACCATAACAGAAGAGTTTTATGCTACCATCATATTATACTAATGCTTTGCTGCTGTCCATCCTCAGGTGAACAGCACTTTATTTTAGGGGAATACGCGGAGAGTGTTCAGGTTTGGAGGGCTGAATTGTATGCAGAGAGAGAGCGAGGTCAGTCACTGTTTTCAATCCAGCTCACTAAATCATGTTAAATGTCGCCTGTCACTCACTACATCCATCCTGCATCCCACAGCAGGGCCAATGACGTGTTACCTGGAGACACGCTACTGTCTGGCTCTTCTCTACGCGCAGCTGTTTCAGTATCGACTGCGAGAGGCTCAAGGTCTCTGTGACCGTCTGGCACATCAACTACTGCCGCATGCAGGACGACAGGAAGAGGACATGCCAGGAGGGGCTGGTAAGGTTATTACTTCTGCAGACACAATTTCAAAACGCAAAAGTATTTTTCAGATTATCCGTCTTGGCCAAACTATCAGTTCATAACCAAAATAAAGTTTGCTCTTGACATCTTCACTTAAAGGTGATCTATTATGCTCCTTTTCAGATGTAACCGGTGTCCCCAGAATGTGTCTGTGAAGTGTCAGCTCAAAATACCCCACAGATCATTTATTGTAGCTTGTGTGTGTTCCTTTAAATGCAAATGAACTGCTGATCCCCGCCTTTACAGGGCATGCTTCGGATACTCCGGCAAAAAGTAGTTTTAATTTTTTTGCACCTTAGTGCCACCACCTTTAATCATTCTTCTTTGAACATTGGGTTGGCATTAAGGCTACAGCAGTACACTGGTTTAATTATTACCTTAAATATGTCCAATGGCTTTTGGCCAGTTTTTCTCATCCTCTGCTTCTGTGCCCTCAGGGGTCAGTTTTGGAGCCGATTCTTTTCATGCTTCCATTAGACAATATTATTAGGAAATTCAACATCTCTTTTCATTTCTATGCTGATGATTCTCGGCTGTAAATCTGGGTGTTATTCTTGAGCTCCGTCTGGATAAACAAATCAGTTCAGTTGTTAAAAGTATTTACTACCACTTGAGAATTATCACCAAACTGAAATACATTTTCTCTTTCCATGATCTGGAAAAATTATCCATTATCATTCTAATTAGGGATGCACAATATATCGGCCACCATATCGGTATCAGCCGATATATGTTCATTTTTGTTATTTTTGTCATTTGTTCATTTTTGTTATGTTCATCGTTATTCACCTGACATGAACATTTTTCTGATATATTAAAGCCGATAATGTATTATTTCCTTCAGCTGAGACACTTCAGATGCGCTCTGTTCACCATGATGGGCTTGAAATATGATTGAAATCACTTCAGAAAAGAAAAATACAGCGCAAGTCTGTCATATCAGCTACATAAAATTATAATGAGAACATCATAATTGTGTGTTTGGGACATGGCTTTAATGCTGAGACTTTTGTTTTTGTAATCAGGATCTCAAAAATTATATAAAAATTTGGATTTAGATTAATCGGCTAATATATTGGTTATCGGCTTTCAAATATGAAGAATTATCAGTTATTGGTATTGGCTAGAATTTTCATATCGGTGCATCCCTATTTCTAATATGCTGATTTGCTGCTCAAGAAAATTTGAATTCCTATATTGCTACTGTGAGGGCAGTACCAGATTTATGCCCTCACTTGTACCCTGCAGATGAGGCCGTGTTTGAGTGCTGGCTCTCGGGACCGGTGGGGCGGGAAGCGGCCTGCGCAGTGGTTCAGTCTCTGGGCAGGTTTATGGCTGCGTACTTCACCAACCGCCCGCTCTGCATCCTCCCGCCACACAATGTGGACGTGCTGCCACCTCTTCACTTACCACACAGTAAGTTCAGGGAACACCAAAATGTGAATGTGTGCTATTTATGCGCACAGAATGTTAATTTTTTTGATTGCATGGAATGTGTAGTATACAACCAGAGCACACTGCATGACATTGTATCCCACAATGCAATGCGTTGCACTTGACCTTCAATGTCTAATGTGACGGTTGAACCTGAAGGCTATCAAAAGTTCAGACATTTTTACACAAAATTTGGTTCAAATGCAAAAAGAATTTGCACATTTTTTTAGATGATAATTGGACATGCAGTGACGTAATGAGGTCATGTGACAGCCAGTGTTTTTATTGATAACTTAAAAAATAAAACAATTAAAAAACATATTTGTTAATTGAAATAATGCTAAAATAAAATATGAATGTTAGATGAAAAAAATTAGGCAAGTTACTGAAATAAGTTTAAGTACTAATATTATTAAAACAAAAACTGAAATAAAAAGTGTCATATGGCTAATAAATCAGTGTATGATTTGACGAGTTGAACTGTGTCAGACGCAGGTGGGCGTGTGGTGGAGCTGTCCCAGGCCCGCGCAGCAGTGGCGGTCCGCCTCGAGCAGCTGTCGGAGGTGTGGACGGTGGATTACGCTCTAGAGCTCCTCCTGCTGGGCGGGCTGCTCCCCGAGGCCGTGTGGATGGCACAGCGTCTGGGCGACTGGAAGATGGCGGCCACCCTCTGCCTGGCGTACACCAACTACTGCAGTGGCCATTTAGACTTGAGCAGGTTTGTTGTCAGCATGAAGGGCTTGTATCCTCTCGCTTCAGATGCCACAGTGATATTTCTCATTTTTTGGTCCTCAAGCCTGCAGTGGAGAGAGCTGCACCTTCCCACCGAGCTGAAGCCTGCAGTGATATTCCAGGATCAGCTGGAGAAGTTACTCGGCCGAGTGGTTGGGTCTGAAGGAGATGGTAGCAAAGGTAAAAATATAATAAACGGTTGAATTTTAAGATCTATACTCCACAGTTAAGCAAGGTCTGGGATGGTTTTAATTCTGCATATTACATAAGGAACATTTCGCAAACATCTAAAGATATTTAAAGGGCCTATTTTCACCTTCACCAGGTTCAGGGCTTTTCCGTCAGCATCAGATTAAGACGATTCATAAACAAAACTTGAGTACTGTCTTTGTTTATCACATTATTATAGTTTTACACATCACAACTTTAGTGTTTTGTTTTAAAGATCTGTAATATATTTTAAGTTTGGTGGTGTTAGACTGTGTCCTTAACTGACTGACTGAAATATCTGTACAAACGCTTAACTTCCTGAAAATCATTGTATAATTCACACACTGTATATAATATAATATAAGTTTGTCTCTCCTTTAGACACAGTGGTTGTTGAGGACGTGGATCTGCTTCAAGTCTCTGTGCAGGAGATCCTGAAGGCGTCTGTCATGGCGGAGGTGGATGTCGTCTCTCAGCCTCTAACACGACTGCTGAACGCAGCCAAAGAGCGAGCGACATCACTTCCTGCTCTGGTTCCTCCTGTGTTCTACCTGCCTGCCCCTCCTCTGTACTGTCCACAGCCTTCACCAAACACACAGGTCGGTCACGCACGGAGACGCCCGACTGTCACGTCTATCTCTGTCTTTCTCATCTTTAGCTGTATTTGGATCTCCTCAGGACTCCATGAGAGACGCAGCTCTGGTTCTGGAGACGGAGTCTCGCTGTCAGGTGTCTGGGCTGGTTCAGAAGGTTCTGATGATCTTCAGGGCGGCACACAGCTCTCTGCCCGCCGCGCAGTGGTACATCAGCAACCTGCATCGCTGCAGACACTTACTGCACAAGGTGCGATCAGACTTTTGCCGTTTCCCAGTGTCCACCTCACAATTAACATGTTTAGAGTAGGGCTGTCAAACGATTACAATTTTAAACTAATTAATTACACCATGTGGTGATTCATTAATCTAATTAATCACGAAATAATCACACATCAAATTTGGAAAAATTACTCCAAAAAGATAATTTAAAGATAAGTAGCTTCAGAAAGAAATATTTTTGGGTGAACTATACCTTTAATGTTTGTTTTTATTAATATGGAAATATGAAATAATTTTTTATGAAATTATACTCTAAATTAGAAACTAAAACTACCAGTAGGTGGCGGTAAATGTCTAATTGAGTAAGTCGTAGAGTCAATCATTCACTCGATTCGTTCAAATGGCTGATTCATTCAGGAGTGAATTAAATGGCTCTCTTTATGAAAATGGTAAATGTAAATGGTTCTCTTGATGGTCCATTGAATCATTGGTTCACCCGATTCGTCCAAAACCCGGATTCAGAAATGAAACGCCACTGTTGCTCGGAGTTGCAGACGAACAGTTCTACTTTGTCTTTATATTTTGTTGGCAAAACAGACAATATTGTGTCTAAAACGTATAGATGCAATATTGCGCATGCGTTTATCAGATGACGATGTATTTGGTTCAATAAAACACATGTAAGGGATGATAGTGTTGATGATTTACCTTCGATACGAGCGAGCCTGCAGTGTATTCACGCAGAGCACCGGTAGGAACAATTGCGCTCTGACGCGGACCACAACAAACAGTGCAACGCACTGTTAAAACGGGCATTTTTGCCTCATATCTTGAATTTTAGGGCCATTCTAACTGCATTCTATAAGCTTCATCCCACAGTGAGTTGTTGCCCTGCATCATATTCTTCATCAATCAACTGTATGAAATGTTAGATGACTTAAGTAGGTCTGGGGCGGGGCAAGTGTGTTAAATGCATTAATCATTTTACCTCATTATTTAACGTAACTAATTAATCTAATTAACGTGTTAAATCGTCAGCCTTAGTTTGGACGTTTCAAAGTCAGCATGAGACTGAAGTTGCGCTTCACATTTCTTCTCTGTTGTGTCATCGAGTGAAACAGCTTCTGGAACAAAAACAAATGTAGGGCGGGGCTTGATTTTGTCTGTGGGGAATCGATTGGATGGTTGTGGTTTGCTATTGGTGGATCTCATGTGAGTGACAGGTTGCCCCGCCCTCGTCATCAGAGAAGAGATGAGCTGCAAGAGGGAGGGGAGGTTATACTGATCAAAGATTACGAGGCATAGATTTAAGAAATGATGTGCAAGGATAAATCATTTATGATAAATACTGCAATATTACATTAAAAATCAAGAATTGTCTATTTTGATTTAATGGTGCTTTAAGAATCTTCTTGATGTTTTCTGTTGGTAGATCCAGAAGAAAGTGTCCGAACCCAAAGCCGAATTGATTCCTGATGGACTGAAAAAATTCTTCACTCATCGTGGGTTCTTCCAATCAGGGCCCATGGATAGTGTCACCACGCAAATCATAAGTGTGTTTAATTGAATTAGCTGTCAGAACATTTAGTTAGTAGTGTCCATTTAAAGTCCTGTTTATATGATTTTGTGCCTGTGTTCAGTATGTTTCCGTGAGTTGTGTGCACTTTGCTGGATGCTCCATGTGAGGGACCAGCTCACTATTTCCTGTAGAAGGTACCAGACTGCAAGAGAACGGGAGAAAGACACCCAGGTGAGTGCAAAGAAAGCATATGTGAATGTTGCAAAGATGCAAGACGTCGATCCATGTTTTTGTGTCTCAGATCAGTGACGTGAAGGTGTCAGATCTGTGTGCTGAGGCTCTGTGCTGGGCGCGCCGCCTCCTGCCGTTCTGCCGTTTCCTGAATGCAGAGGAAGCACTGCAGGATTTAGTGCTCAGCCTAGTGTCGGAACTGCCGCCCAGCCATGTGGTAATGCACATCACTAAACGTACACTCATTTAGGATACTTAAGGTTTGTCAAGTAAAACTAGCAATGATGTTTCAATAAATAAAGGTTACTAACGAACTTAACAGGTTTGTAATTTTTGGACATTTACCGTTGTAATGTTTTAGTATTCTTTGGGAGTTAGTTAAGATCGTAATGTAACCAGGTTAAAATAAAGGTAACTAACTAACTAACATGTTAGTAGTTTTTGGACATGCACCACTGTAATGTCTTAGTATTTTTTGGGAGTTAGTTGGTAACCTTTATTTAACCGGTTAAAAAAAATAAAGGTTACTAACTAACTAACATGTTAGTACTTTTTGTACATGAACCATTATAATGTCTTGGTATTATTTTGGAGTTAGTAATCTTTAAATTTAACCTGGTTAATTAAAGACTACTAACTAACTCTCAGACAATACTGAGACATTATGATTGTTTCCATATAAATATCAACGTCTAATCGAAATAACTGTATCTGATACATTACTGTACCATCACAGTACTTTTTGTAGCGCCTCACTCGCCTGGTCAGTGACTCATAACTTGTGTCATTTCTGATGTTCAGACAGCAGAAACTCTAGCGAGAGTGTTTCCTGAAGAGACCGAGTCTGTTCGCGTGCCGCTGCGGGAGAAGTACACGTCACTCGTGCAGAGACTGAGACCCGTGATGGTGCCAGACACCTTGACACCAGGCAAGAGCTGCTTTAGCAATAACTCACCCAAAATTATGATTCTTTGCTTTGTTTAGGAAACAGAGCATCTGGTCAGTGGTTTAGCCCCTAACCAGATGTGCTCATGTTCACACATGTGCCGGCAGGAAGCGAGAGAGAAGATGAAGGCGGCGATACCATGATGATTCTGATCCAGGATCAGCTAAGGCAGCGACGCCGGGAGCTTCGGTACCTGGCAAAGTATCTGGGAGCATCGGAGCAGTTCTTGTGGGAGAGAGAGGAGGAGGAGGACAGGGGAGGTGCTGCCTCCATACTGAAGCGACTCTCTCTCGGGACTAGTTTGAGTGACAGCACACTGACGGACGGTGGACGCCCCCTAGTGTACAGTGAGGGAGACACGGCCGAGACGCTGTCGGAGCCTCTTTCCCCAGAGCTGCAGACCAAATCTGCACACAGGTAACCCTGCTAGCATCCTGTACATACTGTATTACAGCTGCACAATATATTGAAATAAAATTAATCGCAATATGGCTTAGTGCAAATATCTATTCGAGCAGGTTGTGATTTAATTAAATAAATATAGGCTATATGTAGCCCCGCCCCTTTTGAGCACTGCACTCATTGTGTTCTGTATATCCATCCATCCATCTATCTGTCCATCTATCTGTCTATCTGTCCGTCTGCCCATCTGTCCATCTATCCGTCTATCTGTCCGTCTGTCCATCTATCCGTCTATCTATCCATCTGTCCATCTATCATCTATCCATCTGTCCATCCAACCATCCATCCATCTGTCTGTCTATCTATCCGTCCATCTGTCTGTCTATCTATCCATCTGTCATTCTATCCATCTGTCATTCTATCCATCTGTCCATCTATCTATCTATCTATCCATCTGTCCATCTATCCATCTGTCCATCTATCCATCTATCCATCTGTCCATCTATCTATCCATCTGTCTATCTATCCATCTATCTGTCCATCTATCCATCTATCCATCTATCCATCCATCTATCTGTCCATCTATCCATCTATCCATCTATCCATCCATCTATCCGTCCATCTGTCCATCTATCCATCTGTCCATCTATCCATCTATCCATCATCCATCTGTCCATCTATCCATCTGTCCATCTATCCATCTATCCATCTATCCATCTGTCCATCTGTCATTCTGTCCATCTATCCATCTGTCCATCTATCCATCTATCCATCTGTCCATCTATCCATCTGTCTGTCTATCTATCCATCTATCTATCTGTCCATCTATCCATCTGTCCATCTATCCATCTGTCTGTCTATCTATCCATCTATCTATCTGTCCATCTATCCATCTGTCCATCTGTCTATCTGTCCATCTGTCTATCTGTCCATATATCTGTCTATCTGTCCATCTATCCATCTATCTGTCCATCTATCCATCTATATATCTGTCTATCTGTCCATCTATCTGTCCATCTGTCCATCTATCCATCTATCTATCTGTCCATCTGTCCATCTATCCATCTATCTATCTGTCTATCTGTCCATCTATCCATCTATCTGTCCATCTATCCATCTATCTGTCCATCTATCCATCTATCTGTCCATCTATCCATCTATCCATCCATCTGTCCATCTATCTGTCCATCTGTCTATCTATCTATCCGTCTGTCTATCTAGCCACCTATCCATCTATCTTTCTATCTGTCCATCTGTCCATCTATCCATCTATCTGTCCATCTGTCCATCTATCCATCTGTCCGTCTATCTATCTATCTATCTATCTATCTATCTATCTATCTATCTATCTATCTATCTATCTATCTATCTATCCATCTGTCCATCTGTCAATCTATCCATCTGTCTGTCTACCTATCCATCCATCTATCCATCTGTCTATCTATCTGTCCATCTATCCATCTATCCATCTATCCATCTGTCCATCTATCCGTCTATCTATCTATCTGTCCATCTATCCATCTATCCATCTATCTATCTGTCTATCTGTCCATCTATCTGTCTATCTGTCCATCTATCCATCTGTCTGTCCATCTATCCATCTATCTGTCTGTCTATCTATCCATCTATCCATCTATCTATCTGTCTGTCCATCTATCCATCTATCTGTCTGTCCATCTATCCATCTATCTGTCTGTCCATCTATCCGTCTATCTGTCCATCTATCTGTCCATCTATCCATCTATCTGTCTATCTATCCATCTATCCATCTATCTGTCTATCTATCCATCTATCCATCTATCTATCCGTCTGTCTGTCTATCTATCCATCTATCCATCTATCCATCTGTCCATCTATCCATCTGTCCGTCTATCTATCTATCAATCTATCTATCTATCTGTCTATCTGTCTATCCATCTGTCCATCTGTCAATCTATCCATCTGTCTGTCTACCTACCTATCCATCCATCCATCCATCCGTCCATCTGTCTGTCCATCCATCCGTCCATCTGTCCGTCTGTCTATCTATCTATCTAAAAATCCAAAATGCTATCTGTCCATCTATCCATCTTTCCATCTATCCATCTGTCTATCTATCCGTCTATCTGTCTATCTGTCCATCTATCATCTATCTGTCCATCTATCCATCTATCTGTCCATCTATCCATCCATCTGTCCATCTATCTGTCCATCTGTCTATCTATCCATCTATCCATCTATCTATCCGTCTGTCTATCTATCCATCTGTCCGTCTATCTGTCCGTCTATCTATCTATCTATCTATCTATCTATCTATCTATCTATCTATCTATCTATCTATCTATCTATCTATCTATCTATCTATCTATCTGTCTATCCATCCGTCTGTCCATCCATCCATCCGTCCATCTGTCCGTCTGTCTATTTATCCATCTAAAAATCCAAAATGCTATCTGTCCATCTATCCATCTATCCATCTATCCATCTGTCTATCTATCCATCTATCTATCTATCTGTCCATCTATCCATCCATTTGTCCATCTATCCATCCATCTGTCCATCTATCTGTCCATCTGTCTATCTATCCATCTATCCATCTATCTATCCGTCTGTCTATCTATCCATCTATCCATCCATCTGTCCATCTATCCATCTGTCCATCTATCCATCATCCATCTGTCCATCTATCCATCTGTCCATCTATCCATCTGTCCGTCTATCTGTCCGTCTATCTATCTATCTATCTATCTATCTGTCTATCCATCTGTCCATCTGTCAATCTATCCATCTGTCTGTCTACCTATCCATCCATCCATCCATCCGTCCATCTGTCTATCCATCCATCCGTCCATCTGTCCGTCTGTCTATCTATCTATCTAAAAATCCAAAATGCTATCTATCCATCTATCCATCTATCCATCTGTCCATCTGTCCATCTATCTGTCTGTCCATCTATCCATCTATCTGTCTGTCCATCTATCCATCTATCTATCTGTCCATCTGTCCATCTATCCATCCATCTATCTGTCTGTCCATCTATCCATCTATCTATCCATCTATCTGTCTGTCCATCTATCCATCTATCTGTCTGTCCATCTATCCATCTATCTGTCTGTCCATCTATCCATCTATCTATCTGTCCATCTGTCCATCTATCCATCCATCTATCTGTCTGTCCATCTATCCATCTATCTATCTGTCCATCTGTCTGTCCATCTATCCATCCATCCATCCGTCCGTCCGTCCGGCCAGCTTTTAAAACGGCAAAACTAAAACTTAAACTATTTCAAACTTCAAGCTTTTAAAACTTTTTAAAACTTTAAAATTGTTTGAGAAGTTTTAAACTTGAGCTACTAAATGTGAGCTACTACTGTACATATCTGTAAATTCTGTTTATAGTAATAGCCATCTGTATATTATATTCATAGTACATATTAACCTGTAAAATTCTATTTATAGTAATAGCCACTTTATATATATTCAGTACATATTCATGTCCTGCACTTATGAAACCACTGTATATCCTGCACTTGCTGCTATTGCACTTCTGGTTAGACCTAAACTGCATTTCATTGCCTTGTACCTGTACTTGTGTAATGACAATAAAGTTGAATCTAATCTAATCTAATGTAATGTAAATGTATGTGCTAAATTGTGTTTGTAGCTCTAAGACAGCAAAGTTTCATGATGAACCTGAGAAATCAAAACGAGACCGAAAAGGAAACAGATCCGGCTCAGTGGAGCCCAAAGAACCAGAGTCCAGCCATATGGGCTCTTCTGTTCCCACAGTGGGAACCTGGGAATTTGAGTTGGAGGATGAGGAGTACATGCTCTTCCTGGATTTGTTCCTCAGCTATGTGCTGGGAAAGGACAGACTGGATGCCGAGGAGTCCGAGCTGCCTTTACTGAGTAGTTTCTCACAGCGTCTGCGTACTAGAGAGCTGCACTCGGCGACCTTTGACATGCTGACTACTCTCAAACGCCGTCAGAAGGATGGACGTAAGCGAGACACATGTTTGCCCCTGTTCCGTGCCGGTCACTGCTTTCAGACTCTCCCGGTCACCCCCGAACCTCCACCATCCATCGGTCCAGTTCAGTCCGACACTCGCGCAACTACAAACGCCACGTCTGCTTGGACTCTTCCTGGACTCCATGGGAAACATCAAGGTCTTTTCGGCCTTCGTCAACACCCTACGTTAATGTCCAAAGTGAATTCGACCGGCTCAGATGTCGAGTCCAGGGCCTTTAAGATCCTCTCTCAGGCTGAAGTAGGTGTTCAGATGCAGCTGGACTCCTCGCTGGAGAAGCGCTTTCCTCAGCTGGCTCGGCTGCTCGAGTGGATGATGCGCTGGGCCGACAGGCGGGTTCTGCTCTCTCAGCCAATCGGAAAGACGTCAGAGGGAAGTGATTTGGTGGTCATCCGGGTCAAAGGCTCGACCCCGGCAGTGCTGTCTGCACTGGAGCTGCTGGAGCAGAGATACAGCGCCGCCCTTCTGGGAGAAAACACGAATCACTCCCATTATAAGGTAAGGTGTAGTGCTTTAGATCAAACTGTTTATTCCATATTCTCCATAACAGATGGGGTGTCAAAAAGCATTTTAAAAAAAATTATCAGTTCTGCCTAGAAGTTGCATGTTAGTCTGGTTGTAAAGTTTTAGTTAAGCATGCAATGGGACTTGTGTTTAAATTTCGATCTAACATAATACTTTTTTTTTAAATAAACCAAACAAAAATCTTGAATGGATCATGATGGAACTACATGATTCATGAGATTTTGATAGAAATGCCAATACAAAAAAAACAAAAAAAACAAACAAAAAAATTAAAATATATATATATATATATACACTCACCTAAAGGATTATTAGGAACACCTGTTCAATTTCTCATTAATGCAATTATCTAATCAACCAATCACATGGCAGTTGCTTCAATGCATTTAGGGGTGTGGTCCTGGTCAAGACAATCTCCTGAACTCCAAACTGAATGTCAGAATGGGAAAGAAAGGTGATTTAAGCAATTTTGAGCGTGGCATGGTTGTTGGTGCCAGACGGGCCGGTCTGAGTGGTGTGTCACTGTGCAGGCTGGTGGTGTAATGGTGTGGGGGATGTTTTCTTGGCACACTTTAGGCCCCTTAGTGCCAATTGGGCATCGTTTAAATGCCACGTCCTACCTGAGCATTGTTTCTGACCATGTCCATCCCTTTATGAGCACCATGTACCCATCCTCTGATGGCTACTTCCAGCAGGATAATGCACCATGTCACAAAGCTCCAATCATTTCAAATTGGTTTCTTGAACATGACAATGAGTTCACTGTACTAAAATGGCCCCCACAGTCACCAGATCTCAACCCAATAGAGCATCTTTGGGATGTGGTGGAACGGGAGCTTCGTGCCCTGGATGTGCATCCCACAAATCTCCATCAACTGCAAGATGCTATCCTATCAATATGGGCCAACATTTCTAAAGAATGCTTTCAGCACCTTGTTGAATCAATGCCACGTAGAATTAAGGCAGTTCTGAAGGCGAAAGGGGGTCAAACACAGTATTAGTATGGTGTTCCTAATAATCCTTTAGGTGAGTGTATATATATATATATATATGTGTATGTATGTATAACAAATTAAATATTGTTTTAAATTTATTTAATTTAACATTTAAACAAATATCATAATAATAATTCATTATATATATATATATATAACAAATTAAATATTTGTTTAAAATAACATTATTTTAATTTTATTTTATACTGTTATAGATTTTCTTAATATTTTGAATTAGCTTTTTGTTTTCATTTTGTTATTAGTTTAATTTTTAGTAATTTTCTTATGTCCTTCTGTCATTTATTTTATTTTTGTTTTATTTTTTAATAAAATATATAAATAATAGTTCAAATTGGTTATATATACTTATATTCCAAATTAATATATATATTAGTTTTAATTTAGTTTGTTTATTTCCAGTTAGTGACTCTAGTGCTTATTTACTTATTTCTATTTTTTGTTTTTCATCTAATATTTCTAATTAATTTTATTTCAGTTAATTTTAATTGTTTTAGTCAACAATAACAACCCTGATCATGCAGTGAAGTGTTAAGTTGTGAAATCAGATCTTTTTCTTAATAAAATCCAGTCCTATGGAGTGTCTCTCTCGAGTGAGCACTTGTGATCAGGTCACCCGAGATGGATGATCATACCAGATAGTCCATATTTTAGTTTATAGGGCTTCAGCTGAAAAAACCCTGGAACCCTTGATCCAGCTCATGACACCACAGGGACTTGAGCAGAAATGTGAAACAGACGCTGAACTCTCTGTTCAATGCAGCTCCATCGGAGGGAGGGTCCTGATGCTCCAGTGCCTCAGCCAATCACAGGCTGGAGGAGGGACAGAGAAAGCAGTGTGGACACGGGATACCTGGGGTCAGCAGGGACGCCCATCACACTCCCGGAGCTGGATGCCCAACACAGCCTCAGCCATGAGTGAGTCCACTGCACACATCTGATAAAAACATGACTTTACTGTGTTTTCTAATACAAAAGACCCATTAATTTATTAATTTATAGCAATATTTATTTAATTTATCAATAATATAATAAAAATGGGTACAGTGTATATCTATACAGTATATATAATATTTATATATAATATATATTAATATTATATATTTATTTATTAATAATAGGACTTAATAATTAATATAAAATTATATTTATTATTATAATATATTTATTTATATAATTATATTATGTTAATTTATATACAATTTGTATTATTAATAATTAATCCGTTGTTCAATCCATCCATCCGTAGTTCAACCCATCCACCCCTTGTTCCATCCATTGCTTCATCCATTGCTGTTCCATCCATCCGTTGTTTCATCCATTGCTGTTCCATCCATTCATCCATCCATCCGTTGTTCCTTCCATTGCTGTTCCATCCATCCATCCGTCGTTCCTTCCATTGCTGTTCCGTCCATCCATCCATCCATCCATCTGTTGTTCCTTCCATTGCTGTTCCATCCATCCATCCATCCGTCCATCCATCCATCCATCCGTTGTTCCTTCCATTGCTGTTCCATCCATCCATCCGTCCGTCGTTCCTTCCATTGCTGTTCCGTCCGTTGTTCCTTCCATTGCTGTTCCATCCATCCGTCATTCTATGCATTCGTCGTTCCAACCGTTACCGCTCCATCCATCCGCCGCTCCATCCATCCGCCGCTCCATCCATTCGCCGCTCCATCCATTCGTCGTTCCATCCATCCATCTGTCCGTCGTTACAAGTCAGAAGTAATTATGAACAACAATAAAGTGTATTTGACCATAATTAAAGGCTACTGGATAGAATTAACAAGCAAAAATGCAGTTTTAACGTTGCTGTGGGATGTTTGATCACAGTGTGTGTGAAGGCGAGGATGTCGGGGATCAAACTGACGATCAGCTGTCTGAACATGAAGACACGATGATCTCTGATGAACAGAATAACGTCACTGAGATCAGACAGACGTCTGCGGCTGAAGACGGTCAGATCTCGGCTCCAGTTCTACACTACACAAACATTTGCATGCCTTTATTTTGGTTTGCAGGTTTCTGTTTTAGAAAATATTTAATTTAATTCTGTCTCATTTAATATTGTCTAAGTACTTTTTTTATTATTATTCATTGTATACTGATCACTATTAATGTTACTTATTTATGTTTCTATTTTTGATCAATTAAAGCCATATTATCCACTGTTGTTCATTGTTGTTTTGTTTACAGATGAGAGCAGTGCTGCTGATGTCACAGAGGCATCATGGGCCAATCAGAGCAGAGCTCACAGAGATCAGGTGATTCAATTCAATAAAATTCCATTAAAACACTGGGTGACACTTTATTTTACAGTGCTTTTGTTCCATATGTTACATGTACTTACTGTAGTAATAACAGAAAATTTTGCATATTTACATGCAACTAACCCTGAACATGCAGTTAATTATTATTACTCCATACTTACACACCTAAAGACATCTTAAAATAAAGTGTAACCAAACACTGTTCAAAAAAGACATCATTACACGGATCAATCATCGTTTATTGAGTCTAATGACCCAAACTCAGTCAGATGATTTCCTACATAGCTCTACTATTTTCTTTTTTTACTTTATATTCACTTCATAACATATTTTGTTTGAATTTTATTTAAATTACATTTATTTATTTATTAATGTATTGTTCAATAAATATATTTATTAATCATTTATAATTCATAATAATTTATAATTAATATAATTAATGATCAGTTTTTTATATATAGTATATACATTTATTTATATAATAATAATTATCTATCAGTAATATTTATTTACTAATATACATTAATTAATATTTAATTTATCAGTATAATTTCTATATATATACACACACACACACACACACACTTATATATTTATTGATCAATTTCAATAATATTTATTAAATATAAACCATCAAATATAATAATAATAATTTATCTATCAATAATATTTATTAATTTACTAATATTTTTTTTATTTTTATTTTATTTATTTATCAGTGTGTGTATGTATATATATATATATATATATATATATATATATATATATATATATATATATATATATATATATATATATATATATATATATATATATATATATAAAATCTATCAATATCAATAATATTTATTAATTTATTATTTATTTATCAGTATAATTTATATATATTTTTATTGATCAATATCAGTAATATTTATTAAATATAAATAATCAAATATAGTAATCGTTTTATCTATCAATAATATTGATTCATTTACTAAATAATAATATTTATTTTTTATATTTATTTATCACTATAATTTATATATATTTTTCATCTATCAATATCAATAATATTTATTTATTAATTAATAAATACATTTATTTATCATTCATAAAAATCATTTAAAATTCAAATATATGTCAATAATACTTATTTATTTATTAATTTATTTATCATTAGTAATTTACACGTAGTATACATGTTTAATAATTATTTATTTATCTACGTTAAATATCTATTATATACGTTGACAATAGTCCATAAGCAAATGTGCAGTTAGTTCAGTAGATCCATCCTTCCAGTCAGTGTCAGATCCGTGTCTCCTGATGTTTCCTCAGACATTAACAATGGCTGATCTCCAGTGTCCGGACACAGACGAACATTCATTACAGTCCCAGTGAGTCTGTACATGTGAACTTTAACCTTTGAAACATGCTTGATGATCTTCATTTACATATTAAGAGGCTGTTTGTTTGAAAGGTTGTTGTTAATCGTGCAATTGTTTAATACTTTGTTGTTGTAGCTTTCAATCATTTATCACAGGCAGTGTTTCGGTTGTCATAGTGACAATAAACAGCTCAAGCACTCAGGTTACCTTCACCTGTTTGATATCAGCTGATGTTTGCGTTTCAGATCTTGTTCCGAGGGAAACCACGTCTCCTGCAGAACGCACAGGTGAGGATGATCTCACTGTCATGAAGGAGGATTTGAGATTTTCTCTCTGTCAGGGTTTCCACGGGCCTTAAAAAAGTCTTAATTTGACCTTCCACAATTGAAGGCCTTAAAAATGTCTTAAATTCAATATCATGGCATTAAATTAGAGCCCTGCGATGCAGAAAACATGGACGAATTGCAGAATCCATTCATAAAAATGTAATAAAACATAAAAAAAAAAAAAAAAAAGTATTTCGTAAGGCCCTAAAAATGCATTTTTTGTTCATCTTTTAATAAATTGTCTGTTTCATGATTTCAATTAATTAGACATGCTTTTTGATTAATATAATTTAATTTAACCATTAAAACTGAGAACATTAAATTGAATAAACTATAAAAAAACGGATTTCATTGGGCACAAAATGTAATTTCATGAACTGCAAAAAATGAATATCTACCTCAGGATTTTTGATTTCCAGTACAAATATCTAAACATCTTTAAATCAAGATACATTTACTTGAGATGAAAAATGAAGAAATTACAGGGGGTTTTGTTGAGAAATTGAACAAAATTAAGTGAGTTTATGCTTAAAACAAGAACAAGTATCTGTCAATGGTTATGAAAATGACTTGCATTTGAATTAAGTTGATTTTTATGAATACATTCGCAGATATTTGTTTTTGTTTTAATCATAAAATCACTTTCACAAGATTTCTTATCTCAGACTTCAAGCTATTTTTTTGTGTAAAATGATTAAAAAAGTTATGGAGATCTATTGGAAATTGTATTTAGCTAATTGTTGCTAAGTGTTGCTAATTCAACTCGTGTGGGGTAAGTGCTTTCTGGTAACCGATGTTGATATTTCAAAATCACCAAAACAAACACGCCCCTATTTTGATAGCTCCGCCCTACACATAAGTAACCCAGGCAACGACTATGGTGGAATCTGTGTGTTCCTATGGTAATCCGGGTCGAATGTTTAATGAAAAAGTCATCCCTTCCATCCCAAAAACACAAACAGTTCTCATGAACAACTCGATAGCACGAGCACGACAGTCCAACCAACGAACATATTACAATTATGACAAGATTAGAGGGATATCGATCATGAAAAGAGGAAACAAACATATATTAGGAGCATATTATCTTACTGATCGGACACACTTTGGGAGCTGACGCTTGAAACAGACAGTGAGGAGGTTTAGACGCTCCAGGGTTATCGGGTGTGGAAATGAATGGGTCTTTATCATCGCTGAAGTGAACGACGATACGATCGCAAATGGACAAACAAGCGAACATGACACAGGAGCACATTCAAGCAAAAGCCAGCATATATTAGTTCTGTGAAACAAAACAAAACCAGTGTTACTCGCCTATCGAGAAGAAATAAAGCAACCTCGGCCTTCACTCCTTGAGTTCTCTCCAGCGCTGGGAAGCTGATACTTCTTGCCTGGTCGTAAGCCGTCTTTTGTTCCACAGACATTTTCCACTTTAGTTTTTTATCTGCCATCTCTCTCTTTCATTTCTCTCTTTCTGTCATCGCTCGGCTAATGTCCGTCCTGTGTCGTGTCTTTTGAATAATGACGTGCACTGAGCGCTCTCTTCTCCCCGTCATTTACATTACATTTATGCATTTGGCAGACGCTTTTATCCAAAGCGACTTACAGTGCAATTATTACAGGGACAATCCCTCTGGAGCAACATGGAGTAAAGTGCCTTGCTCAAGAACACACTGGTGGTGGCTAGGTGGGATCGAACCAGCAACCTTCTGCATATTAGCTCAGTGGTTTAACCCACTAGAACACCATCCACCGTCATTAGTAGACACGCCCCTTACTGCTGATTGGCTATCAGTTTGTTATGGTACTCGGCCCGAGTCACATTTCTAAAGCAGTTTTGAAATAACACTTACCCAACCTTTAACATATTGACGTGTTATGTTCCCTTTAATTTATTCCTTAAATTTTCTTTAAATGGTCTTAAAAAAGTCTTAAATTTGCCTTCATTAAACCTGCAGAAACCCTGCTCTGTAATATCATCTGTGTTTTCCTTTCAGACCTGAGGTTTCTGCATCCCCAAGTGTTCAGCAGGCAAACGAGCCGACGCCAACCATGACACCACCGCGGTCAGAGAGACATAGCAGCGGTCATCCCCCTCCCAGCGGAGCCCAAACACAGACGGACCCTGTCAGACAGCTTCTCCAGGACGAGTTATTCAGACTAGTGCAGGTGCATTTGAGCTGTCAATCAAACTGCTGGAAAACCTTGCTTTGGACATGTTTCTAAACGCCATGACACTTTTCTGTTTCAGCTGCAGCAGATCAACTTCATGAGTCTCATGCAGGTGGTGGGTGCGTCCTTCGCAAACCTGCCGCTGCCTCAAGCCAACATGCGTCAGTCTAATGTAACTCCACAGACCCCTGCGATACCTGCACAGCAACAGGCTCAGCCCATCTCTCTTACCCAGAATGCCCAACAACACACTATATGTGATGATATCAACCCCCCAACACGAGCTACCAGGCCTGAGAGGGTTAATAACAGCCAGGATGATCACGAACATCCTGTGAAAGTGAATTCTGGATCGGCTCTGAATCCACATAATGAGAGAGAACAGAGAAACCCACCCCTCAAAACTCAGGTAATATATGCACCATTTACACTACTGTTCAACAGCCATATAGATCTTACTGGGGTCAATAAGATGTATATACTTTTAAAGAAATTAATACTTTTATTCACCATTAAACTGATCAAAGTGACAGAGATAAATGCTGTTCTTTTGAACCATCAAATGAATCCTGAATATGAAACAGCATTGATAATTACATTGATAATAAACATGAGCATCAAATCCTCATATCAGAATGATTACTGAAGGATCATGTGACACTGAAGACTGGAGTAATGATGATAAATTCAGCTTTGATCACAGGAATAAATTACACTTTACTATATATTCACATAGAGAACAGCTGATTTACACTGGAGTCATATCTCACTGTTTTTACTGTATTTATGATCAAATAAACGCAGCTTTGTGAGCAGAAGATTAAAAACTCTTACTGACCCCAAATCTTTGAAGTGTTTTTTTAATGCTATAAAAATATATACAAAATTCACAAAATTATTTGAAAACACTGAGAATGATATTTACTTTTATTTAAATAGTATTGCATTTTAAATAATTTTTTTAATTGCCAGTTAAAAGAAATGGGATTACAAGTCAGTCCCAAAAATATTAATAAAAAAATTAATTAAAAATGCTGATATTTGCAAATACATATGTGATCACTGATTACTGAAGGCATCTTTACACGGCTGATGTAAATGCCTGCACAAAATCTGTTCATGTTCCTAATCTGGATCCTATGCTGAATAAAAGCCAGTCTATATTATGCCTAGTAGCCTCTAGTATAAAGTATACTATTAAAACTGCTGAGTAAATGGAGTTATTCCACCTCTGAGCAGCATTAAACCGTCTGTGTAAAGACACCTAATTGCCACTTCAGAAGCGTCATCTGTGCCACCTTTACAGTGTGAATTTGGCAATCGAGTGCATCCGTATCTCTCACAGGAAATTCAGCAGTTGACCATTCGCTCAGACTGGCCAGAGGACGGTCGGTCTCACGGCAGGAGTTTCATCCCGCCATCACAAGGGCTTCTAACCACAGCCAATAATCACCCGTCCCTGCATGCGTCCTGTTATGACGCCCAGCCGAGAGCTGCTCCGATAACACACGGCCTCAGACTTCTACAGCTTCATCCGGCTCAGAGATCTCCTCCTCCTCCTGTGAAGGATGCCTGGGCTCCAGATCTCACCTCATCTCACGGCAACTTCCTCCCGAGTCAGTCTGAGCCCTCATTCGTCCGGAGAGCGGAGGATCGAGGCAGGACCCGAGCCGAAACTTCCGTGGCTCCTCCATCACACCTTCCCACGAGTCGTTATAACAGACAGGAACCTCTCCGTCTGCCTCCGGCTCCTCACAGATCAGCTCCTGCTGTTGCTCTTCCTCTGCTGCGATTTCACCCTGATACCCAGCGACCTGTGACGTTGCCGCTTATCCCACAATCCATCATGGCAAAACCCAGTCTGGGTGTCACAGCCACGGGCCACTACCCCAGAATTCAGCTGCTGCACAGAGAGCCGGATCCACCTGCCGCCGTGAGTCTACATTTACAACAAAAACTAAATACCAACGACTGATAGTTTGTCTTTGGGAGTACTTTACTATTCACTCATCACTTTACTTAAGATTAATGCCTTTATAATTTTGTATAATAATTGAGTATTATAATAATCGTTTTTATAAAAATAATCATATTAATAATACAAAATATTATAATTTTTTTTATTACTGTTCTATTATATTACAATGCACTTAGAGCAGGAATCACATTTTCTCATCACTTTTACATATAGTTCATTTATTTATAATTGTACATAATTTTTTTATAATAATAATATAAAGTATAATTTATTTTCTTTTGACTTTTACTATTCACTCTGAGCAGTAATCATGTCATTTACCCATCACTTTTATAATTTTGCATAATAATCGGATATTTTATAATAATATAGTTTCTTGTTTTTTTTAGATTTGTATTATTTACTCTGAGCAGTAATCACATTTACTCTTCAGTTCACTTCAAATTAATTCATTTTTAATTTAGTATAATGAAATATTTTCTAATAATAGTTTTTAATAATACACAATATAATTTCTTGTTTTATTTATTTTTACATTTTACTCTGAGCAGTAATCACATTTACTCTTCACGTAGAATTAATTACTTTTTAATTGTATATAATGATGACATTTTATAATACGTTTTATTAATAATAATACATATTTTTAAATAACACAACATATCATTTCTTGTTTTATTTATTTTGATATTTTACTCACATATATTTATTAATTTATTCATACATTTTACATAATTTATTATTTTAGAATATTTTTAAAATAAAATATAATAATTGTAATAATTCATATATATATTTTTTTTTTATGATTTACTCTGAACAGCAATCACATTTACTCATCACTTTATTTATAATTAATTTATTCAGATTTTATATATTTTATAATGGTATTAAAATATATTTATAATAAAAAAAGTGATTTGTTTCTTCTTTTTTTCATAAGATTCACTAAAACATTAAACAATTCCATTTCAACTCAAAAACTCGGAAAATGTGACGGATTCACTCGTTACACTTGATTCTCAGCAAAACAACATTCATTTTAGATGCATAGATATTCTGCTTACACGTGAAAATGAAGGGTGTGTTTGTGGTGTAGGATTTGCGGTTCAGCGCTCCTCCTGTACGAACACCTCGTCTCATCCCGCTGGAGGAGCTGATGAGATGGACCGCAGACACGCAGACGAGCGCTGAGACCAAACTCCAGCTCTTAAAGACGGACACCGTCCCGGAGAACAAGCGCACGGCCAGCCCGTCCAACAGGAGGTGACGCGTCGCCACACCACACGTCTCACTGATTTCTGCTGGGTATCTTTAGTCCAGGGCAGCTCTAGATTCCTTTTATTGACATATGAGGATTTATTTTTTGCAGATCTGTCTAATATTTTGGCTTTGTCTCGTTTAGACGGAAGAGGAGAGAGGAGAAAAACAAGGAGATTGGAGTCACGTTCAGACCTGAGGACTCCATCATTCCTCCAGACGAGGTACATGCGTCCCAAAACTGTATTTATGTATTTATGTTAAACTACTCCTTTGTCAAGATGTCATCTTGAATGTTTTTCTGTTTTGACAGCCTGCAGAAGATGTGCCAGATCAGAAGGATGCTTACTCCATTCCTTTAGGTGATTTTTTTTTATTATTATTATTATTTATATACCATTGTAGTATTTATTAATATTTTGCATTTATTAATATGAATATTTGTATTTATATTTAAAAATTAATGATGTGCTTTTGTCATTTTTGTTAGTTTTTTGTTTTAAGTATTTCTATTTAGTTTTAATTAATTTTTATTTTAGTTTGTTTTAGTAATTTTATTACTTCAGTTAGTTGCCAAGACAACATTTTAATTTTCATTTGTTTATCTAATATTTACAGTTTTCCTTTGTTTTAGTCATTTTGTTATGCGTTTTGGTCATTTTTATTATTTTTAAAAAAATATTTATATTTTGTTACAGTTTTAGTAGTTGTTATGCATTTGTCATTTTAAAAAAATAGTTTGAATTAATTTTATTAAGGTTTTAGTCATTTTGTTATGTTTTTTTTTTTTATATTCTTTTTTTAAAATATTTTTTTTTAGTTTTAATTCATTTTATTACAGTTTTAGTCATTTTGTTATGTTTGTCATATTTGTAAATATTTTTAAAATATTTAAATTTATTTTTAATTCTTTTTTTTTTACATTTGTATTAATTTTAGTACTTCAATGTAAACTTATTTTACTTCAGTTAGTAAGATTTTTAATCTAATATTTATATTTTAAATTTTATTTAAGCTTTTTTTAATTTACCAAATTTTTTGTTTTAGTTAACAGTAACATCACTGCTTTCCAAATTCTGCCTGTCTTCCTTACTTTCCCCAAATGTACATGAAATGTCAAGTCGCCTTTATTTCTATAGTGCTTTATACAGATATTATACAGAGATTTATTCAATACAGTGAAAATGATTCAGTGATGCAAACAGAGTTTATTTCGGCTGTACAGCTGTGTCATTGTTCAGCTGAAGTCATCAGTTATTAAATGAGCTCATGTAAGTGTGAATGTCTTTGCGCTGCAGGCGCCTTTGACTCGGAGCTGAGCGGACAGCCGTTGTTGAATAAGGCCTACGTCACCTCGGCCGAGCTCCATGCGTTCGCCTCCACACAGAAGAGACCTCCTGAGATCCAGGACGCCTGTACAAACACTGACGCGGGTATGTGGTCTGATCGCAGGACCTGATATCACACACTTTAATTTCACTAATGCAAGTTCTGCTCTCGTTTACTCTAGAACCGCCTCACTCCATCACAGAGAAAGGCGTTTCTGTCCAACCTCAGTCATCTCCCAGCATGCCGTCTGCTCGTAAGTTCATGAGATCGATGTGATCTCGAGCTCTTTGTTGATTTCACACAGAATCCAACTGAACTTTTTTTTCTTAAGCACCATAAAAAAAAATAAAGATAGTAACAGTCAGTAACACAAAATCATGGAAAATATTTGTATTTAGCATAATTTCTCAGAAAAAATAAAATAAAATAATTATTATATATGTACTTTTTTTTCTGTAAACTTATGCAAAATACTATTTCATGACTAGTAAAAACTATTTATATCCAGTAAATGTTCATGCACATCATTGGAGGATGAAAATAATCAAAACAATCAATCTGAATTATTGTGATTGAAATAAAGCTGAAACTGCACAATTATCGCAGTTATCTCAAATAATTGTGATTTAGATCAAATATCCATGATCATGCAATCAATCAATAATCGCAACAGGCCCATTATAGTATTTATTCATATTTATATTTACAGTTTTGATTTTAAATTTAGATTGATATTTTAAAATAATATTTGTTGTTGTTATTATTATTATTATTATTATATGTTTTTTTCTGGGATATTTTGCAAAATACTATTTCATAGCCAGTAAAAATATTTATGATAGTAAATGTTCATACACACCATTTTAAAATCATCCAAAAAGTCTACATTAATGCATTAATCACAATTAATTACAGAAAAAATGTGCGATTTTAATTAGTTTTTCAATTGACGTGATCCATTGCTCATTATCTGCAGGGTTTCTACAGGGTCTTAAACGGTCTAACATTTCAAAATCAAAATTTTAGGCCTTAAAAAGTCCTAAATTTGCTGAAGTATTGAGTTCTAGGTCTTAAATCATTTTAAACAGGTCTAAACAGGTCTTCCTACATCCATGTAACGCTACCGCTAATGCTCATTGAAATGCTCCCGCAGTGCTTAAGTGTGTGTGTGTGTGTGCGTGTTTTTGTGACATATCAGGACACAAATGTGTATAATGACATGGGTATGACACAGGTATTACAAGGAGAGGGTGACTTATGAGGACATTACCCATGTCCCCATTTTTCAAAAGGCTTATAAATCATACAGAATGAGTTTTTTTTTTTGAGAAAGTAAAAAATTGCAGTTTCCTGTGATGGGTAGGTTTAGGGGTAGGGGTAGTGTGTGTGTGATGGGTAGGGTTAGGGGTAGGGGTAGTGTGTGTGTGATGGGTAGGTTTAGGGGTAGGGGTAGTGTGTGTGTGTGTGTGTGTGTGTGTGATGGGTAGGTTTAGGAGTAGGGGTAGTGTGTGTGTGTGTGTGTGTGTGATGGGTAGGTTTAGGGGTAGGGGTAGTGCGTGTGTGTGTGTGTGTGATGGGTAGGTTTAGGGGTAGGGGTAGTGTGTGTGTGTGTGTGTGTGTGTGTGTGTGTGTGTGTGTGTGTGTGTGTGTGTGTGTGTTTGTGTGTGTGTGATGGGTAGGTTTAGGGGTAGGAGCAGTGTGTGTGTGTGATGGGTAGGTTTAGGGGTAGGGGTAGTGTGTGTGTGTGTGTGTGTGTGTGATGGGTAGGTTTAGGGGTAGGGGTAGTGTGTGTGTGTGTGTGTGTGTGTGTGATGGGTAGGTTTAGGGGTAGGCGTAGTGTGTGTGTGTGTGTGATGGGTAGGTTTAGTGGTAGGGGTAGTGTGTGTGTGTGTGATGGGTAGGTTTAGGGGTAGGGGTAGTGTGTGTGTGTGTGTGTGTGTGTGTGTGTGTGTGATGGGTAGGTTTAGGGGTAGGGGTAGTGTGTGTGTGTGTGTGATGGGTAGGTTTAGGGGTAGGGGTAGTGTGTGTGTGTGATGGGTAGGTTTAGGGGTAGGGGGTAGTGTGTGTGTGTGTGTGATGGGTAGGTTTAGGGGTAGGGGTAGTGTGTGTGTGTGATGGGTAGGTTTAGGGGTAGGGGTAGTGTGTGTGTGTGTGATGGGTAGGTTTAGGGGTAGGGGTAGTGTATGTGTGTATGTGTGTGTAATGGGTAGGGTTAGGGTTAGGGGTAGTGTGTGTGTGTGTGTGTGATGGGTAGGTTTAGGGGTAGGGGTAGTGTGTGTGTGATGGGTAGGTTTAGGGGTAGGGGTAGTGTGTGTGTGATGGGTAGGTTTAGGGGTAGGGGTAGTGTGTGTGTGATGGGTAGGTTTAGGGGTAGTGTGTGTGTGTGATGGGTAGGTTTAGGGGTAGGCGTAGTGTGTGTGTGTGATGGGTAGGTTTAGGGGTAGGGGTAGTGTTTGTGTGTGTGTGTGTGTGATGGGTAGGTTTAGGGGTA